>LNAC01000004.1:10423755-10762907 GCA_002007465.1 Ailurus styani | reverse complement strand
CTCTCTCTCTCTCTCTCTGCCCCTCCCCCCGTCCCTCCCCCTTTTGCCCCCCTCTAGGTGTGCCCTCACTCTCTCTAAAAATAAATTAAATTAAGTAATCCAGATGAAACTTAAATTTCTGACTGATCTGGGTTTTCTTTCTTTTTTTTTAAATCTGAATTTTCCGGATACATTTACAGACTCACAGGGTTGGTTTTCCCATTCATCTGTCATGATTTTCTGGTATTCTGGTAGGCGTGCTCTCCCAACCTCGCGCTAAAACATAGCATGTGAAGATCCATTAAATGTGGCACTTCAGAAATTTAAAAACTGCCACAGAATTATCATTCGTTAGCTGAAAATTTCCATGATAGATATCTGAGTCACAAAACTTAATTCTAAGAGCCAAGGAAAGATTCCCAAATGGAGAAGGAAAAGCCCTTCTGACTTAAGGCACGTTCCTGCTTTTCTGTGGTAAATCAGTTGCTATGACAGTAGACTCTCTCAGAGAACATGCAACTAACTGCTTAAAATAGCCGAGGAGCACTTTTCCCAAAGGAAGCAGATTCTGCAAGAAATTACTAAGTCTTACAGTATTTATATGAGCACTGTTTCAGCTGTCAATAACCAGAGTT
The DNA here is from genome assembly GCA_002007465.1 of Ailurus styani. Lineage (NCBI taxonomy): Eukaryota > Metazoa > Chordata > Mammalia > Carnivora > Ailuridae > Ailurus > Ailurus styani. The sequence goes on along the minus strand of LNAC01000004.1, from coordinate 10,762,293 downwards.
ACAGAGTAGGCTTGAAAACATCCTGTTGTTTAGGGTTTTTAAATTTTAACATAGAAAAAGGGAAATTCCTTAGTATTTAACAAAGATAGATACATCTCTGTTGTTGGAAAAGCCCTCCATGTGGTTCAAGTTGAAATCATTTTGTCTTCAAGCCCACACTTTAAAAGCATTAATTAATCCTGATGACATACATGTGGCATAAATAATGCCATCATGCCCATTTTACAGGGGACTGACTAAAGACACTGAGTATTAAAGTAAACTTTTCATTCAGAAATACAGCTCAAGTAATTGCTATGTGATATGGCTGCTTTTCTCCATGTACAAAGTTATTCTTGATGACGCTAAAGATCTGACCTTTCTCGTCACAGAAATCTGTTGGGCAAGCAACGGGGTTGAGGAAGGTCCTCATGAGGAGAGCAATGGGCTCCCCCACTTTCTGGGGGAGGGCGCATGCCAGCAGCATTCCTGGGGGTTAGCAATAGCTCTCTCTCAACTGCCATCCCCCTCAGCAAGCATCTAGGACTCCTACTCCCTTACCTGCCCTTTCCCAACAAGACCAGGCTGCTCTTGCTCCAGGTTCTTCTGTGGAGTTTCCCTCCTCGGCCGTACTTGCGCACAGACCTCACTCTGCTGCCAAAAACAATAAACAGCTTGTCAGACTTGATGTGTGTGGGGCTATTACCAAATGGGAACTGAAAGCCTGAGAATTTCACCTCCATGAGGTACCAAGGCTATTTCAGAAAGTATAAGTGGCAGATTCCTCCTTTAGTGATGGTACTCACCGGGTAATTGGAGAGTGCAGAGAAAAACCCTCAAGAAAATCTGAAGTAATATATTGTACCTGGGGAATTCTGACAAGAGAAAACACGCTACAGACTTCTACTTCTCTGTTTTTAAACAGCTACCTACCTTGTTTAGGTGCTAAGCACATATTTCCCTAAATGGGGACTTCACTTGGGTTCTCTCATCCTGGACTATTTATTTTATTTCTTCTACTTCCATTTAAATTTTTTCTCTCCCTCTTTTTTTTGGGGGGGGGGGTAAATACACTTCTAAGGATACAGGAAATCCATTAGCACTTATTATCTGTTGAATGAGCAGGTGCTTACCCAACATGAGAAGCCAGTGAACGCAAACGCTCCAGGCTTGGCCTGCCCTCGGGGAGCTTACCTTCCTCAGCCCAAAAGAGCCTGAGGAGCAAAGCTGTTATAAACAAGTCACATGTGTGGTGCTGCTTTGAGGGTTTGGCATTTGTTGGAAAAGAAGGGGGTATGTCGATCTACGTCTGATATTCAGGAGCAAGAATCAAAATGAAATCCTCCAGTAGGCTTTGGCATAGCACCAAATTTGAATTCTGGGGGATATTCTGGGCATTACATTGGAGTTTGGGGGAAGAAAAGTGGTATAAAAGGAGACTCTAAGGCATTGTTTAAAACAATACTAAAACCACTGGCTGAAAATTAAAACATTTTAAAATTTGTAACAAAAAGATCCATTGTTGTATCTCTGTATTCTTTGAATGGAATTTAGCCAAAGATAGATGTTAAAAATTAGTCGTTAGAGTCAAAGTGATTCCACCAGTTGCTCATTTATGCAGTGAATATGGGAGGGTTGCAAGTAGGGATTGCATTTGTCTGTCTTCCACGGCCTAATTTTTGTTCATAGTCCTCATCTCCACCCCTCCCCTCCTCCACTTCCTGGGAGCTACAGATCTCACTTCTAGGTTTATCTACATTCACCCTGTCTCTGAGGAGATGCCCTAGCCTCTCTCTGTGAGCCTCTGTTGGACTAACTTCACCCTTAGGAGATACCTTCTTACTAGGTTTGTTTCGAATACATAGGCTTTTTTACTCTCTCAGAAGTTACTACTTATACCCTTCTGGCTCCACGACATAAAACCTCTTTGTCTAGAGCCAGCCCACACTCTGCCAAAGAAGGATTCCCTCATTCGGGAAATCAGACCCACTCAACAAACTGGCTCTCCTCTTAATGCTTTTGTGAGTACAGGTTAAATGGTTTTGCTAATATAGTCGTCAAGAAATTGTGCTTGGGACCTGGACGGAGAAACAGATGTCAAGATCTCCAGCTGCAGCCCTGTACCTGCAGACCAAGGTTAGCAGGGCCAAAGAACAGGACGTCCAATCAAGAGCTTGCCAGTCTTCCAGTTCCTAAACAAGGCTGAGAAAGAGAAAGAGATTTGGAGAAGTGCCTGGACACTACTTTTGAATAACTACATCAGGCCCCTTTTAATTATTTATAGCAAACAGGCATAAATCTAAATGAATCTCAAGCTAGCAAGGGACATTATCTAAGTTCACTGGAGAAGTGCTCAAGCCGTGGAGTTATGGCAGATGCTGGGCCAGAGATGAGAGCCATGGGAGGCCATGGGCAGGCCAGGCCCACAGAGCCATCTGACCCCAGCAGGGCAGTAGACAGACTCTCCGGGACAATAAAGAGTTGCCCCCTTTCAGCATAATCCCTTCCGAGGACACTAGCCAAACACATTTGCATGAGCAGTTCAGTGGAGGATCTCAGTACAAAAAAGCAGATCCACAGGGTGCCTGGGTGGCTCAGTCGGTTAAGCCTCTGCCTTTGGCTCCGGTCATGATCTCAGGTTCCTGGGATGGAGCCCTAGGCTGGCCTCCCTGCTGGGAGGGGAGTCTGCTTCTCCCTCTGCCCCCCCCACTGCTCATGTGCACTCTCTCTCTCTGCTCTCTTTCTCAAATAAATAAGATCTTTGAATAAAAAAAAGCAGATCGAGTAGAGGCTGTCAGTACAAAAAGATTATTTTTGCTCATAATCTTTATTGTTGTACCTCTGTAGTGTTTCCTTTTGGACTTGGTATTACTGATATGTTTGCACGTTTCTCCGCTAGCTTTTTAACCAGTGATTCCAAATGTTATTCTAGCAACAACCTCAAGATACTTATTCCATTGTTTTTTAACCTAGCACAATAAATAACACCAGATTTTCATACATAGATATCTACAACAATGACATGCAACAGGCAGAGCCCAACCCCGACCTAATTCTGGGAGTTTGATCACCTTATGGTCCAGGAGGCGCAGAGGCTTTGATGAAAGCATCCGCTGGTATGATGTTTTGTATACATCCTTCCCATGTTCTTCCGCATACATAGATTCATATATGCACAGCACTGTTGTCTATAAAGTAAAAAACTGGAAGCAACCTAAATGTCCAAGACTGGGGAAATTTTTATCGACATTGTATTATACCCAGAATATTTTGCAGCCATTTCAGTGATCTTTATAATATCACGTAGCAATGTGGGAAAAGAAGTTACCAGCATGTTTAAGAGAAAAGGTCAGGATACAAAATTATTTGGATGGCTTGACACAACCTGTATAAAAATAAATGCCCACGGCAGGATGGGCAAGTACTGGAAGGATATATGCAAACCTGGTTAATAGCTGACATTTTGGAGTGTATGATTATATACCATTTCCTTCTCATGTTCACAATGTTACTACATTGTTTTTACACAAAACTGAGCATATGATATACATACACATGCATGCCTTGTCCAAGACAGTTTAGGACTATGCTAGGCCATGGATTTTACTATTAGTAGTTATAAATAGAAGTCATAAAAGGTCTTATTCAAACTGGTTTAACTTGGGCATTTGTTGAAATAGATCATTAAAAAGTTCAGAAGATGGACCACCCCCTGGGTGAGCTGTTCCAGAGAAGCACAGCATCCTCAGTGCTGGGTCCAGATTACTCTTGACTCCGCCCTCCTGCATGAATCAGCCTTCTTGTACTACTTCCTCCTTGTGGCCAAAAAATGGCTGCCGCAACTCCATTGTAGGAAAAGAGGAAGGTCAACTCCTCCCCCAGTTATCAAACAACAACCTTTGCTTCACTCCGTTTAGACCAGCGTGGACCAGTTGCTGAGCCCAGGGGACTGCTCTACTGGCTTAAGGTTACCTTATGCCAGCCAGGCACCCACCTGTGGTAGGCTGACCATTTCACAAATCCGTGCTGCCTCTCTGTGTGGGAGGATTATACCCTCCCCCCCACCTCACTGACATCGGGTTGAACCATAACTTGCACTGGCTATTGGAATGCAAAATGCCAATGTTCAATACCAAGACGTGACATAGTTGTTGAGCACTGCAGTTGGCTTCCCTGAAGCCATTTTGTTCCTTCTGTCAGGTAGACGCGTTCAGAGTCAGGGTGTGGTTTGCCATACTCCTTTCCCTTCTGCTGCCATCTCTGGATATATCCCAAACAGAGGCTTCCATGTCAGCATGGGTTCAAGAATAAAGATGAAACCGAGTGGAGCCACAGCCAACCCAGATTGAGCTCCTAGCACAAGCGCCACCTTTGGTATTATTGGCTGCTGAGAATTGGGGGTTGCTTGTTACTGAACATAACCTAGCCTACCCTGACTTGGCTTGAGTCCTATCTTAGCCATTTCCCAGGCATGTGAAGTTGGATAAGTTATTTCATTCTCTTCATTTATTCTCTTTATTTGCAAAATAGAGATGATATGTAAAACTCCTTGAACATGGAGTAGTCCCCATCTTAACCACCGGGAGTACATTCCAAGGCCCCCAGTGGATACCTAAAATGACACATAGTACCGAACCTTATATATGTTTTTTCCTATACATACTTACTTACACATACATACTTATGATAACGTTCAATTTCCAAATTGTGCACAGCAAGATATTAACAATAACATATAACTAATAAAATAGAACAATTGTAACAATATACTGTAATCAGTTATGTGGATGTGGTCTCTCTTTTAAAATATCTTATTGTACTCACCCCTTCTTGTGATGATGTGAGATGATAAAATGCCTACGTGATGGGATGCAGCGAGGGGAACAACGTAGGTGCTGCAACGTAGCATCAGGCTACTAATGACCTCATGACATGTCAGAAAGAGGACTGTCTGCCTCTGGCCTGAGGTTGACCTTGGAGAACTGAAACCACAGAAAACAAAACTGTGGATGAGGAGAGACTGCTATACTCAAAAATGACAACTATTATTATTTGTTGATAATAAGAATGACAGTTCTTACTTCCACGGGGGATTTTCTCGAAATTTATCTGAGTGATTTTCAGGGAGGAAGAAAGTCCATCTGAAAGAGGAGGTATATGGAATTCCTCTTTACCAAGACAAATTTACCTAAAGTTTCAGTATTTATACTAATTATCTGTAGATAGAACAAGAAATTCTTCCTCAAAATATAAATGTTAGTTCCTTGGAATGTTCTTTCTTTTTTAAGAAATGAAAAAAGATTAACCCAAAATTTCATACAGGAAAAAAAAAATGCTTTTTCACATTCAATACCAAAATGTGATAAAGCTATTCAACAGTACAGTTGGCTTCACTGAAGTAATTTTGTTCCTTCTCTGAGTTATCTATTATTGAAGATAGCCAAGCAATGGATATTGAAATAGATGATTTTTCTATTCCATTGTGAAAACTCTTGTGTTCTCCGAACCCCTTCCCATAAAGTGATTTATTCTTGTGTCTGTGTGTGTGTGTGTGTGTGTGTGTGTGTGTGTGTGAGAGAGAGAGAGAGAGAGAGAGAGAGAAAAGAGAGATTATAGTCAGAGGAATGCAATTTAAAAGTAAAATTTCCACTTTATCCCTTGAGAATGTAGTTTTATGTAGACATGAATCTAAGTTGACTTGATTTTGTAATCAATAATTGTTTTACATTATGGAACACATTTTCTACCTTAAAACATTTATCTCTGACATCTGATATCTAGTATGTTTTTTCAGATTATGGGTTTTATCTTGCTTAGGTTTCTGGTATTCAGTAATTAAGGTATAAGGCTATTACTTATTCTTTTAGATAAAAATTGCTTTGAAAAATGTAGTATAAACTAAATTATGGTTTAAATGCATTAGGGCAGTAACTCCTACACCCTGCTATGCAACAGAATTACCTGAGACCTTACACACACACACACACACACACACACTTGTGACTTATAGTCTCCAGAAGTAGGATTCAAATTTTTTTTTATTTAAAAAGCTTCTCAGGGAGTGACATCACCAAGATGGTGATGTAGATTGTTCCTGACTTCTCTCCCCCTCACAAGAACAGCTAACTAACTAACATCTATTGAAGTAGTAAGACACCACTGAGAGAATTCTAGAATATGAGGGTGAGGCTGAAGCACTCCCTTGCACCTCAGAGACCAAGAGAGACTACATTAGAAATGAATTTGTTTTTGAGAGTACTGAGCTATGAACATCCTTGCACACGTCTCATGGAGCACATAGGAAATAATTTCCCTTGAGCAGTTACCTTTCAGTTATATTGGCTAAAGAGAAGAACATGATTAAGTTCGTAATTATGAGACCATGTCAAAGTGTTGCACCAAACTTTTTTGAAGTAGATACATCATTTCTTTCTTTTTTAAAAAAGATTTTATTTATTTATTTGAGAGAGAGAATGAGAGAGAGAGCATAAGAGGGGGGAGGGTCAGAAGGAGAAGCAGACTCTCCGCTGAGCAGGGAACCCGATGCAGGACTGGATCCTGGCACCCCAGGATCGTGACCTGAGGCGAAGGCAGTTGCTTAGCCAACTGAGCCACCCAGGTGCCCTAGATACATCATTTCTATTCCCAGTAGGATTGATCCCAGTAGATCTATATCCTCTCAACAGTTGTTATGGTCAGCTTTATTTTTCATTATAATTTTTATTTTTTTTTTGCCAATGAAATGGACACACAATATTTAGAAAAATTTCTCAAACACCCAGATTTTTATTTCTAAGTATTATTCCCCACTAAAAGAAACCAAGGGTCCTTTGTGAAAGGACTGATACCAGGGCTGGAGTGGGGAAAATACAAAATAAACTCAAAACATTTTCTTGTGCCAAAAAGTACAAAATTGCCCAAAGAATGATGGGAGTCATATCAAAGAACACAGAACTCTGTTTGACAGGGCTCTTGCTGACCACATCTGGGAAAATTTGAATATGAAAATAAAATAATAATAATATAATCCATCAAATAAAGTAAGTCTATAGTGATATATTCAACGAAGAGAGGAAGGAAGGAGGGAAGAAGGAGGGAGGAAAGAAAAGCTCTTATAAAAGAATGTCAACTAATAAATGTGGAAGGAATAATGCAATTAGAAAATCACCAGTTGGGCAAGAATAATTAATAGATGCTAAAACTAATAGGTAAGTGTTTGATGAGGAATAGGAAGAATATTTACATCATCTCAAAGAATCTTCCCATAATTACATCCTACTGATAAAGGGAAAAGAATAAATATACAGTGAAAAAGTCTGGCAGGCACAACCTGTACTGGTTTGAATGATGACCCCTAAAAGATACGGTTATGGTTTAACCCCCAGGATCTGTGAATGTGACCTTATTTGGAAAAGGGATCTTTACAGATACCATTAAGTTAAAGATTTAATGAAATCATCCTGGGGCGCCTGGGTGGCTCAGTGGGTTAAAGCCGCTGCCTTCGGCTCAGGTCATGATCCCAGGGTCCTGGGATCGAGGCCCACGTCGGGCTCTCTGCTCAGCAGGGAGCCTGCTTCCTTCTCTCTCCTCTCTCTCTCTCTGCCGACTTGTAATCTCTCTCTCTGTGTCAAAAGAATAAATAAAATCTTTTTTTTTTTTTTNACAGAGGGAGAGAGATCACAAGGAGGCAGAGAGGCAGGCAGAGAGAGAGAGGGGGAAGCAGGCTCCCCGCCGAGCAGGGAGCCCGATGCGGGCCTCGATCCCAGGACCCTGAGATCATGACCTGAGCCGAAAGCAGAGGCATTAACCCACTGAGCCACCCAGGCGCCCAAGAATAAATAAAATCTTTAAAAAAAAAAAAAAAGGAAAGAAATCATCCTGAATTACTTGGACCCTAAATCCAATGACGTGTGTCCTTATAAGAAACAGAAGAGGAGAAGGCAACAGAGAGAAGGAGAAGAAGGCCACGTGAAGACAGAGGCAGAGAAGCTACAAGAAATGCCAACAGCTACCGGAAGCCAGAAGATGCAAGGAAGGATTGTATCCTACTCTTCCCAGAGGGAGTAGGGCCCTGACAACGCCTTGATTTTGGACTCTGGCCTCCTCACTGTGAGGGAAAGCTTTTCTGTTGTTTTAAGCCATATGATTGGTGGTAATTTGTTGTGGTAGCCCTAGGAAATGAATACACCACCTTAACCGAATGAGTGTTAATATCACCAATAAAGGAATTGACCTACATCATGTGGTTCTTGATGAGATACACTGAGAAGCTCACAGCATCACTCACATAATGTTCCTGTCAAAATTGCACAACCTGAATCCAACCATAAGGAAATAGAGGTCACATCCAAATTGAGAGTGATTCTCCAAAAAAAGTCCTCTGTACTCGTGAAAAAATGTTAAGGTTATAAAAAAACCAATGGAAGGCTGAGGAACTCCTCTACATAAAGGACACTAAAGAAATATGACAACAGGGCGCCTGGGTGGCTCAGTGGGTTAAAGCCGCTGCCTTCGGCTCAGGTCATGATCCCAGGGTCCTGGGATCGAGGCCCACATCGGGCTCCCTGCTCAGCGGGGAGCCTGCTTCCCCCTCTCTCTCTCTGCCTGCCTCTCTGCCTACTTGTAATCTCTCTCTCTGTGTCAAATGAATAAATAAAATCTTTAAAAAAAAAAAAAAAAAAAAAGAAATATGACAACAAGCTAAAATGAGTGTCCTTCACTGGAGCCTGGTCTGTGAAAAAATTTGGGGGGATAACTGGCAAAGCTTGAATATTAGACTGTGGATTGGATAATAATATTGTGTTAATCTTAAAGTTCTTATTTTTGTTACTCATACCATGATTATGTAAAGAATAATCCTTGTTTCTAGGAAATAAACACTGAATATTAAGAGGTACAGGGTCATACTATCGGCAACATATTCCTAAATGATCCAGAAAGAACTATCTATGCATACATGTAGAAAAAGAATGAAAAAGTACATCTGGAAAATATTATATCATATTATATTATACTCCATATATAATATTTATATATTATAAATAAATGGTAAGCAAGAGTTCTTTGTACTATTGCATTTTTCAGTAATTTTAAAATTATTTCAAAATAAGATATTTTTTAAAAGCTTACTAGATTATTCTAATGTGTAACCAGGTATGAAAATGATTAAAATTCACTAGCTAAGGCAGTGGTTGTCATCTGGGTGATTTTGCCTCCCAGAACATACAGAAATGTCAGAAGACATTTTTGGTTGTGAACGACTGCAGGTGGTGGGGGGAGGGGCACGGGGCTCTGCAGTGGTACTCCTGGTGCCTAGTGTGTCTAAAGGCCAGGGAGGCCACTAAAATAGTAAAACGCATGGGACAGCTGCCCACACGTCTAGCCCAAAATGTCAAAAGTTGCCACGGTTAAGAACCTTGCTTTAGGAAATGATACATCTTCACTAATAGAACCAGATTCTAAACACTCATGGAAAATGGCACCAAGTGTATATAGCTTAGAATACTTACCACAGCAACATGTTACATCAGCAAAAGATTCCCATTTTACGGGTAAAAATATATTTGCATTTCAAGACTTGGAAATCACATACAGAAACGCCTACAATCACATGTGACACCGTACGTCAGACAAGAATAGTAAAGGCAGGAGAAGCATAGAAGTCTGGCTCATTCATTTTAACATCAACCAAGTAGCTTTCACAATATTAGACAGTAAGTCCACTGCAAATGTGATTTCAAGGCATTCGAACAGCTTAGTGAGAAAGATAAATAGACTTCTCTCAAACTTATGATATACTCATAAAGCAGTATAAATATATTACATTTACCGGTTACCTAGGGTAATCCATATCACTTCTTCCTACATCTAATGAGATTTCCCATGTCTGTATTTTTAGCGTAGGAGAGCTACACAAACATCACCATTACTAATGAGTAATGAATCAGACAGTATTAGTCAGATCTTCACATCACGAACCATCCACAAACCCCAATGACTCTCAGCAGCAAACATTCCTTTCTTTTTTTTTTTTTTTTTTTTTTTAAAGATTTTATTTATTCATTTGACACACAGAGAGAGAGAGATCACAAGTAGGCAGAGAGGCAGGCAGAGAGAAAGGAGAGAGGAGGAAGCAGGCTCCCTGCTGAGCAGGGAGCCCGATGTGGGCCTCGATCCCAGGACCCTGGGATCATGACCTGAGCCGAAGGCAGCGGCTTTAAACCACTGAGCCACCCAGGCGCCCCAAACATTCCTTTCTTATTGATTGGTCTGTGCACTGGCTGAGTTGACTCTGCCTCAAGTTCAGATCTGCTCTTCATGTCCCTCACTCTGGGACCAGTAATCACCTGGACAGACGGCTGCTACCTCATGACACATCACAGATGCTCCAGAAACCAGGCCAAACTCTGCAAGCACATTTAAAGCCTCACTTCACATCTGCTAATATCCAATATCTTTCCATGTCAATATAAATAGTTTTAGCTCATTTTAACTCTTGCATAGTATTCTGTAGCATAGGAATGCCATCATTTATAAAGTGTCTTATTAATGTGTCTTTAGATTATTTCCAATTTCCCCCTATTATATGTAATGCTGTGATAAACATCCTTATAGCTAAATTTTTATCTGAATTAACCATTCATTGTTAAGGAAAAAAAAACCACCTAAAAGTGGAACTTCTGGGGTAGGTAGACATGAGAGAGGACCAGAAGAGAAGAGGGGGAAAGAGAAGAAGGGAGGAAAAATTGAATGTGAGAACCATCCAAATCCAATATAGAATGATACCAGACACTATATAAGAATTACTGGTTGTAGTAGGAAACCCCCCTGGATAGCCAGTTGTACCCTTGTTGATTTGTAAATGAAATAAAAAAATAAACCACTCAAATAAGAACATAGCTAAATGTTGCAAAAATTTAGTGATTTTTTATAAGACACACAAATACACAGCTAGTAAATTATTGGACCTAAGAATCTTTAACTACAGTCTATTAACTTGATCTCCATTTCCCAATAGATCATTAAGAGCCATGGTTCTCAATAGGGGTGTTAGAGGTGGGTGTTATAGTCACCTATTCTATGTAACAAATCACCGCAAAACATAGTGGCTTAAAACAACAATTTGTTATTAACACTGATGGGTCTGTGGGTCAGCTGGGCTCAGGTGAGCAGCTCTCTCATTGTGCCTCTCCTAGCTGTGGTCAGATATTAGCTGGGGCTGAATCATCTGAGAGTTTAACTGGGTTAAGTGTCCAAGATGGCTCCCTCACAGATCGGCAGTTGTTGGCTAGGAGCCCAGCTGAATATGCCAAACTGAGTGGCAAATGCAGCCTCTCCTTATAGTTTGTGACCCCCACAGCATGGTGGCTACACTCACAGATGGAATGTCCTGAGAGGGTGTATCCCAGGAGTGAGTGTTCCAAAGTCTCAGGTGGTAGCTGCAAGGTTTCTTATGATCTAATCTCAGAAGTTCCAGAATATTTCTTCCACATTCTTTTATTTTACTGAATCATTCAGGCTTCCCAGAAGCAAGGGGAGAAGAATTAGATGCTGACATCTTGATTAGGGAGCAGCAAGTCACATTGCAGACGAGCATGTGGGATGGAAACTATTATCGTGGTCATCTTTGGAAAATGAAATTTGCCACTGTGGGGGAGTTGGGGAGAATCCTCTGAAATTGTTGACTAGTTTGTCATATGTTTATGTCTTTCTCTAAAGAGAATCCTAAATATTAAGAAGCTCCTCAAAGGAATCTCTCACCAAAATAAATAAATAAAAAATGGAAACAATCACTAATCTAGGTAGATTATGGTGTGTTACATAATTAAGTTTACTTTATACCCTAATATTCCTTTTTAAGGGTATATAATCTCTGCCACTAACTTGGAATTGTTCAGCACCTAGCTACGATTCACTAAGAAATTCATCCAATTAAAATTTTTAAAAAGATGTCAGATAATTCTGTCAGTGTGAGTGACTACAAGTTAAATAAAACCAGATACACAAACACACACGCACGCACACACACACATACATGTCCATAAACATGTTCTGAATTTTGAACAGAGGAGCCCAGTTAAATAGGGTTTGTATTTTGGACCACTGTTGCTGTTAGGGCTACCCATGTTTGATACTTAAGAGAGCTCTAACAGACTATTAATATTCTACACACAGTTCAGGGAACATTTCTTTTTAGATGCCCGCAGCACAGTCCTGTGTAGCACACAATGATTTCCACCATGCAGCCTGAGATCTGACTACTTTTACCTCAGCATATGTAACTAAAACTGTTATTGTTGGTCACAAAACGATCTGGTTTTTATTATAGCATTAGACTTTGTGACCCTTTAGAATCCTTGACTGCCTCAGATGTGTTCCATTTTTAGTAAGAACTTTTTCTGTTTATGCCCCTCTACTTGCTATTAGTTTTAGGAATTTATGTCTTCTGGATTTCAGTGGTGGTGGGAAGGGGAGGGCAGAGAATTTGGGAAGGCATGCAGGAATCCCCAACCACCTACATCCTCCACAAGAGGTTAGGAGAAGCCCTACATCAGTCAACAGGCCAACCAGAGTCCTGTGCCAAAATAAATGTGAAAATTCAAGGTATACAATGAACTAACAGGGGAATTTTGTTGCTGTTGCTGCTGCTGTTGAGATTGCTAGGTCTCTTATGACTCTTCTTATCTGCACATTCATTTCCACTCTCACCCTCTCCTCAAGCATTGCCTTCTTAAGGAGACTGGGTCACTTATTCTATAGCATTCTGAACTCTGTTCATTTTTTCAACATGTTTTCCATCTTCAGTGTTTATGTACCCCAGAAGTAGATATACAGGCTTGATTCGATTCAGGGCTAACATTTTTGCCATTGATACCTCACAGGTGCTCCTGTGTCCTCCTTATGACATCACACCAGGAAATACATACTATTTGTCCTGCCTTTAATGATGCTGATAGATCAGTAGATTGAGTCGGTGACTGCCTGATTCCTAGCTGTAAAGTTGGGGGGTGACCTTTTGGCTCCCTTGGAATAACATTCAGTTCCTCATTAATATTTTGTTTCTTAGTTTTAGCTTCCACAAATGTTTACTACTCGAATCAGTTATTTCATTAGATGTAAAATGGTGAATTTTTCTAATTTTATCATTGCTTCTACATTTACTAGCTGGAATACTTGTGTAAGAAAACTTTCCCTCATTAACTAGGGCTATAACATTTAAAAAAAAAGAGTTTTTACATGAAAAGCAGATCAAGAATTATTTTTCCCATTAATTACTAATTTTTGGAGGATGAGTCAATAGACTACCTCCAATTGTGATAAATGAATTGTTTGTTACTTTGGCTTTCTCTTTTGAGCATCATTATAAATTCAGGCATATTTATTTAGTTATTGTGTTTCAATCAATTGCCATCGTTTTTCCTGTTGATGGTAAAATTGTCCACCTTTATTTAGCCAGCATACCAAGAGGATCCAGTTTTGGTCTGTCATTTGCCACTCCAAATCTGGAACCAGATCTCTCCGAGAATCCCTGGTTCCTTTCGTAGGGAATGGTAGTCAGAGACCACAGTTTTGGTGCTAACATTCTCATTATTACTGGGTTGTCATTGCTACTGGGGCTTCTCTGTGGGCAGAACTATTTTAACATTTTAAACTTTAACAAATTCATATTCACAATGCAAATGTATTTAAATATTTGACATCCCAAATTCAAATTTCAAATATTCAAATAGTTTAAACTTAATCAAAAGTAACCTACTGGTAATTGTCAAATCATTATATCATACACCTGAAACTAATACAACACTATGTGTGGATTGTACTTGAATTTAAAAAATAAATAAACAAAATTTTTGAAAGTAACCTATTGGTTTGTTTCAAGTTTTATATTTATATCTTCCTTCTCTTAGTGAACATTATGGTTCTTAACATTATTAACATAATTACAGCGTTACTATACTTATGTATAAGTATACCATAACTTTAAAATACCAATATAATATAGTATAATGAAATACAGTAATATTATTACTAATAATCAGATACTGAGTGAAGGTGAAGGTTTCTTTGTATTTTTGTGAGACGATATTCCCAGTAACGATATGGAATATATATATATATGTTATATATATTAATATATATTAATACATATCTATCTATCTATCTATCTATCTATCTATCTATCTATCTATCTATCTATCTCCTATGTTCCAAAATACCCAACGGACCTAAGTATAGGCAACAGCTTCTGTCTGGAGGAAGAGGAAAGGTCTAGCTAGGTTAATGGTCAGACCGACCTCAGTTAACCCTGTGTCCCCTCATCCCAGCCCTGAGAAGAGAGGAGAGGCCCGAGAGCGGGGATGCATTGGCCGGCAGATGCAGCAGAGCCAGACACCTTCGCTCCGAGCCCCGCGGTCCAGGACTGTTGGGTGACGCGACGTATGCGGGGAGATACGCCCCGAGCCGTGCAGAACAAAGACGGATGAAAGCCGAGGCCCCCGTTTATCTGTGCGCGGTGTCTGGGCGGCCACCGCAAGCCCGAGATAGCCAGACTCTTCGCCGCCTTGATGGGAGGGTTTCGTAGCCGTTTGAAAAGAACAAACTGTATAAATGAAAAGTATATTCTCCCGGGACCCCTGGGTGGCTCAGTCGGTTAAGCGGCTGCCTTCGGCTCAGGTCACGAACCCGGAGTCCTGGGATGGAGTCCCACATCAGGCTCCTTGCTTGGCAGGCAGCCTGCTTCTCTCTCTCTGCCTCTGCCTGCCACTCTGCCAGCTTATGCTCTCTCCCCACCCCCCCTTTCTGACCAAAAAAATAAAAAATAAAAAATAAAAAATAAATCTAAAAGAAGGGTATATTCTCCCTCCCAGGCCCTAGATCATTCAGAATATTTTATTGGACATCATGTGGCACCAGCCCAACATTTTTGAGTGCATCACAGGGCTTGTTGCTATTATTTATCTTGTTCTTATCACGTTGGTATTTAAGCACCTTATCGCTCTACAGGAGAGAAAGGGTCCTGTTTCTTCCGGCTGTGTTTTTCAGCCAGTGATTCAGGAGTATTGATAACGTTGCCTCTTTTTTGAGCTGTGCTCACATTTCTGCTGGGAGGCGACAACCAGGAAAACCCAGGTGAGGCCCGCAGCCCTCTGGAGGCAGCAGGTGGGAGGAGGGTGATCAGCAAAAGCAAAGAAAGGCTTTGGTTTTTGAGACACCACAAACTAAACAGTCTTGCTTTCTTCCCTTCTCAACTTTTCCTCTTCCATTTTGCCCAAATCTATCCAGATCATTCTGGATGATTTGCCCAAAATCATCCAGAAAAGGAGACGTAACCTGCTCCGGTCCAGTTCACTAGCTCCTGTCTAATTAATTAGGCGGGGCCCCCAGGACTCCTGCTCCTGTCACCTCACACTGTCTGCCGCCCGCAGTGTTCTTGGAAACCTGCTCAGTTCAATCCATCGACATGAATTACTGGGAACAACCAGGCCACTCTGTTTCATATTCTTCTAGCCCTTTCCTTAACCCCTTATATACACAAAATATTCGCTTATAGCAATGATGTCAATCACTAATGTAATCAACATCCCAGAGCTTGCTAGAAATACTAGGTCCTCTACCCTGTATTTAAATTTAGATCTAATATGGTCAAATAGTAGTGGGGCTCTAGTGATACTGATGAAGGAAGTCCAAGGTTGCACTTCAAGGAAAAATGGTTTCAACGTATGAGGAGTGGAGGAAATAAAGGCTGGCCCTCAGAGCCTGTCCTTGATGGCCATGCTTCATACAATGGAGTACTAGTCAGCAATAGGAAGGAAGTAACTGCTGATACACATACATCAGGGGCGAATCTCAAAAGCACTGAAGGTGCTTGAGTAAAAGAAGCAAGACACCAAAGGAGTGAACAGACAGAAATCAGATCAGTGATTATTTGTGGGAGGGAAATGGATCGATTGGGAAAGTATTTGGGGTAACTTCTTGGTGACGAAAATGTCTGTAGCTTGATCATACAGGAATGTATGCCTCTGTCAAAATCTATCTAATTATACATTTATGATCTGTGGTTTTCGTTGTATGCAAATTCTATCTTAAAATTTTTGACCTGAATATACCTACTTTGGGTGATGATAAATATTTTTGTCAATTTTTTTTTTGCCAACTTGAATCTTCTAAAGGTATGCAAAAGGCAAAAAAAAAAAACCCTTTCAAGATAGAAAGTGAAAGGAAAAGATAAAAAATGATTTAACATAGTGCAGAAAATATGGCAGGCACTCAATAAAAATGTATTGACACCTAATAACCATGCAAGAGTAATTCATTACATTAGTTTGTTTACGAGATGCCTCCTTTCAGCCCAACATTATGGTCAAATTCAGCAGTATCTACAAGATTAAAACTTCCCAGCCCTATAAAAATATTTTTAGTAATCCTCCATTCCATCAATCCAATTATACAGCCTTTTCATGGGAGGACAATAAATAAAATCAATACCTTTTATTACTTCACCACCAGAAACTTACTACACCCAGATTCAAAGGCGTAAGGCTGCTTCACCCTTCAAGGAGTATTTTATGAGGAAAGCATACTGTTATAATTTGGTATGAATAAGAAAGTTACCTTTCAATCATAGGAAGTATTTCTTTGGTTGAAGAAGTATATAGAAGGGTTATCGGTCCCCTATGTCTAATCTCTAGCCAGATAAGTACAGCGGAAAAAGTCACCTTTCTTTTAAAGAAATAAAATTTCCTGAAAAATATATACTGGATGAATTTTGTGTTTCTATAATAAAAAGTATGCACTGCCAAGTCTCTGGCAAATTGGACAAATGGCTCAGTAAGACTTATCTTTCTTAATTGTCCTGTGTTTCTGGTGAGAGCTGGTTTCATAATATGTATGTGACTATTTTCCTTAATGTTTTCACCCCCTTTGAGGACTATGACCAAAAACAAACCAAAAAAAATCAAAGAACCAACCAAGCAAAAATGCAAATCAAACTAAAGTTTCAGGCTAAAAGATAATTTACAGTTAGATTATGGATCCACAATGCTGAAGATAACAGTTTAAAAACGTTCTTTACCAATAGGAACTTCCCTAAATATTTTCAATTGTTTTGTCACTAGGGAATTCACTTATAGAGAAGAAATAAACAATAAAACATTATAGGACAGCTATTACTAGAGAAATATGATTTTCTTTTTCAATTTCTAGAGGATAAAAAATTTTAAAGGGGAAAAAAATAGAAATAATGAAAAAAGTAAGGACAACTTAAAAACCGGGAAAAGTTTTAAATCCCTCAACCACATATAAAAATTTTCATTTTGTTATAAAAGAATTAGAACTTTAACAATTCAAACTCTTTACATTCCAGCGCTCTCCAAGTGTGATTCCCCCAACCATCTGCACCAGCTTCCTCTGGGGTCTTGTTTTAAATGAACATTCTGGGGCGCCTGGGTGGCTCAGGTCAAGACCCCAGGGTCCATGGATCAAGCCCCACATCTGGCTCCCTGCTTGGCGGGAAGCCTGCTCTCCCTCTCCCACTCCCCCTGCTTGTGTTCCCTCTCTCACTGTGTCTCTCTCTGTCAAATAAATAAATAAAATCTTTTAAATAAATAAATAAATAAACAAACAAACAAATGCACATTCTGTGGCCCAACCCAAGCCTGTGGAGTCAGCAGGTCCGGGGGCAGAGCTCAACCATCTCTGTTTTAACAAGACCTCTTGGTGACTGTGACAAAGGGTAGAATCTGAAAACCACTGATTTATTCCCAAAACATCTATGGGGTACCCACTGTGTGCCAGGCTCTGAGAAAGGCATCGAGGACACAAAATAAGGAATTAACATGATCCATCATTTAATCAGTCACAAAGAAAAAGAATATTAGTGAGGAAAATCCTTTTTTAAATATCGGAAGATAGGCGATATCCTGGCTACGGCTGGGTCAGGTAGAACTGCCAAGAACACCCGAGGAATTCTTCTGAGGTTGGGGCAATCATGCTGAGTCCGAATTACCTAGAAGGCCTTCTCCAGACCTCTGGGATCATAAGTTCCTGGAATGGGGCTCAGGAAAACTGTATTTGTCCCATTTCCTTCCAGAAATTCTGAGGTTGACCGGAGTTCAGAATGAGGCTGCTATCAGGGCGGTCTCAGGCTCTGAGCTCTCACCGCCCTCTCCGGGCAGCCTCTCTAGGAGTCTGTGGATCACCTGCACCACATCACCACAGGGAAATGAGAGTGCGCTGACATATAGAATGCAGATTCCCAAACGAAACCACTGAGTCAGAATCTTGGGGGACAGGGCATAGGAATATGCACTTTTTTTTAAAAATAGATTTTCAAGTGGTTTTTTTTTAAATTTTATTTATTTAGTTGACAGAAAGACAACAAGGGAGGGAACACAAGCAGGGGGAGTGAGAGAGAAGCAGGCTTCCCACGGAGCAGGGAGCCCAATGCGGGTCTCGATCCCAGGACCCTGGGATCATGACATGAACCAAAGATAGCCACTTAACGACTGAACCACCCGGGCATCCCAGATTTTCAAGTGATTTTTAAGGACACAGCAATCTGAAGTTTACAGCCTGTGGATCTCCCCAAGGAGCTACATTTCATCTCTCCACCAGTCTAGTCTCCAAGGGTCTCCTATCGAAAAATGTCCCTCACCTTCTTCTGTTTCCTGGTATGTGTGGTGGGTAAATAATGGCTCCTCAGAAACATCCACATGCTAATCCCCAGAATCTGGGAATCTTACATGGGAAGAAGGACTTTATGAATACGATGAAGATGCTTGAGATGGACGATTCTCCTGGATTATCTGGATGAGTTCAGGGTAATCACAGAGCTCCTCTCAAGAGGGAGGCTGAGGGATAAAAAAAGAGATGAAACAGAAGAAAGAAAGAATCAGAGTCAGAGAGAGCCTTGATAGGTGCTACACTGTGGGTTTTGAAGCTGGAGGAGGGGGCTGCAAGCCAAGAGATGCAGATGGTCTTCAGGAGTTGAAAAAGGCAAGGACACAGATTCACCCCCAGAGCCTCCTGAAGGAATGTAGCCTTGCCCACACCGTGATCTGGGCCCAGCATAAACCCGTCTCAGGATTCTGACCCAGTGTGGGGTTATTTGTCTTAACAGCAATAGGAAACTCATACGATGTGTAGAAGATCTAGAAGGGAAGATAATATAGGGACAAACAGCACTATTACTGAAGAGAAGCTTGCCTCATTTGGAGATTCTAACACATAAGAGATGGCACATTTAGTCTTCCATTGGAATTTATTTTTATCAATTTCTTTGACTAGAGGTCTTAATTAGACTTATGGTTACAGTGATCATAATAAATTATTTCAGAACCCTAAAAAAAAAAAACTTAGGTGTTTGAACCATAAGATTACCTTTTCAGATTTAATGTTCACAACATTATCAAAAGATACAGAAGGCCACCTACTATGTATAGTTCATAACATCTTAACACTAATGTCTACTCCCCAGTAGTGGACAAGCCCCCAAATACCAATTCAGACGAAGAATCAGGAAAAGCATTCATAAGAAACATACTTCATGTGATGTTATCAGTTACACAGTAAAACCTATAAAGGAGCACAATCCTGGGAACAAAGCCTTCAAAATCCTTTTAAATCATCAGTGACTTCTGAAGATGAAAAGCTAGGTGAATAAGCACCACATTCTCTCACTCTTCACCTGCTTCACTCTTACCTATGGAAGGCTCACTTCCGTAAGCAGTGATTCTCAAACTTGAGCGTGTATCTGGTCACCTAGAGGGCTTAGCTAAACACAAATGGTTGGGTCCCCCTCCCAGGGTTTCTGACTCAGGAGGTCTGGGGTGGAGCTTTCCCTCTCTGCTCCTTGTCAGGGATCATCTCTGAAAATCGCTGACTAGAGCAATGGGTCACAATATTGCCTACACATTAATATCACATGGGGACTTCGAGTCCCCATGTCCCACCTCAGGCCACTTAAATCTGACTTGCTGGTGATGAGACCAGCTAACTGGATTTTCAATCTCTGCAGGTGATTCCAATGTGCCCTCAAAGCTTTGAACCTCTGCCCTCAAGGCCAAAATAACAGTGAAGGAGGGGCGTGAGTAAACGTTGGGAAGAAGGGGCAGTAATGGCTACCTGGGGATGCCTAAACCTTTGGCTGCCCCTGGGCCCTAGGATCCCTTCTTGAGAAAATGTGTCTCCTGCTTAAAAGTCAAAACTTAAAAATGGCTTCTGATCTAACGAAATAAGACTATAATGCCACAACATGTCCAGTCTGAAGATAGGACATCTCCATTCAATATTTATGTTAGGCCCAAAAGGCAACCTGTTGGAAATGATACAGTTCTAAATGCTGTCTGTTTAAAAATGCAGGATAGTTTCATAGTAAATTGCAAGACAACTCCTTCATCTTTTTACAGAAAGATTCAAAGGAATGGTAGTTTCTTATATTAAGTAAAACAAAAGGTTCAGTACCTTATCTTTCAAGTAGCCCCGGTGTTTTCTGTTTTCGGGCACTGAATGTTCGTGCCTCAGATCCGAATATTTCTCTCTTCCTCACATCTACACACCCTATTTTTATTGTCAGGCATAGTCACTGTTTCCAAACAGTGTCTAATTACTCATCTGTCAGATGCTACTCAGTTCAGATTTTATTCTTTTAAACCACAGTTTTCTGTTGAGACCTACATGATCGGGAACGTAGATTACCTACCGATATACTATTTTTGTTCCTTTTTTGAAATAAACTGCAAAGCACTACTACTTTCTAACACACAGCCTTAACCCAACTGCTTAATGTCAGAGGAGCTCTAAAATAATTGCCTTTTAAGGGGATAATTTTTTTCTGTTATATGCCCCCCAATAGTGGCTCTAATCTGTCCAGAATACTCTGATAATGACCTGATGCATTTAGTCATTTTCAACCTAGATTTGATTGATAAAGTACAGAAAGATACTTTACTTTGGAGTGTGGCACCTATCAGCAAATATTGTAAATCTCTTAAGCAAATGTTTTTGTAACGTACTGTAAGAAAGAGCTATTTGAGTCACATTTACTTCTTCCAGGCTCTTTGATGTAAAAATTCCTTAAATATTTACTTCTGCATATAAAGGAAATTTACAAGTTCTTTCTGCCTTTACTTGCTGGTAGGAATCTAGCCTCTAAATACTTTCTTTTCAGTTTGTTTTTTTTTCACGTAATTGTGAAGGGTAAGACTGAAAGAGGGATCCTTACTTCAAACCACATCTGACTATTTTAGCTTATTTCGTTAAAAGACCCTAAGAATCCATGCATTGTATCACAGAGTCGAGTCTCCTCCAGAACACACACCAGATTTTACTTACGGTACCACTTATTAACTAAAATCAGTCCACAGAAAAAATTAAATGAAGGTGAATTTTGAGATTTACTTCATCAATGTCAAAGAAATTAAAATATAAAAATATATGTCAAATGGGTTATTTAAAGCAAATGAGTTACATACATGACCATAAATTTAACTGTTTTTCAACTGGCGGGGAGGAAATCTCTGAATTTAGTCAAATTAATGCTGTCATACAAATGTATCAAGGCATGAAATTTTAACCTGATTTTTATTTTACTTTGACATGACAGATTATTTCCAAAATGTGCTTGTCTTTGCTGCTATTGTCTTGATAAGATACGGTGGCTGAAAAAAGTTAACCTATTTTAGGAAAAGTGAAAGTTGGTATTCTCTACCCTTACACCCCACGTGTTTGTAAACATAAATGGGCTCATGAATATCATACTTTAACTGCATGTTTGTTGTTTTTGGACAGTTTTCCACATAAATACATTAAGATTTCCATGGTAAAATCACACTTGTAGGCCATTTCAGTGTTTGGATATAGTCTAATGTATTTAACCAATCCCCTATTGAAGACATTTAAATTAATTTCAGTTATTCATTATTGTAAGCAACTTTGCAAGAAACAACCTTGTAGCATGTATTCAATTATTTTGTTCGAGTAAATTCCTAGGAATAGAATTGCCAGGTAAGAGAATACGAACACATGAAGTTTTGATATCTGATACTAGATGTTTCCAAAAAGGTTAAGCTGAATTTCACTCTATGGTATAAAAGTGTTTGTTTTCCTGTGTTCACCAGCAGGTCTAAAAAAAAAAAGTATTGAACACAATTTACGTGTCATAAAATTTACCTGTTTTAAGTATACAATTCATTAATTTTTTACTAAATTAACAGAGTTGTATAACCGTCTACCACAATCCAGCTTTAGAATATTTCCAGCGCTCCCCAAAGGCACCATCATGCCCATTTGTATCCGTTCCTCACTCCCAATCCAGTGCCAGGCACCCACCAATCTACTTTTTGCCTCGATAGATGTGTCTTTTTTCCATTTGTCATATAAATGGAATTATACAATATGTGGTCTTCTGTGTCTGGCTTCTTTCACTCAGCATAATATTTTGAAGTTCATCCATCTTGTCACAGGTATCCATACTTCATTCCTTTTTGTTGCCAAACAGCATTTTTGATAATTATCCTCACATACCGGGCGCCTGGGTGGCTCAGTGGGTTAAAGCCTCTGCCTTCAGCTCAGGTCATGATCTCAGGGTCCTGGGATCGAGGCCCGCATCGGGCTCTCCGCTCAGTGGAAAGCCTGCTTTCCCCTCTCTCTCTCTGCCTGCCTCTCTGCCTACTGTGGTCTCTATCTCTGTGTCAAATAAATAAATAAAATCTTTAAAAAAAAAATTATCCTCACATACCAAAAAACAAAAACAACACAAACACAAACCAACAAACCCCCAAATTCCCCTCAGAAAAGGGAAGAGTCTGGACACAGGAGTCACTAGTCTACAGCAGCTGTGCTGGGCAAGAACTCTGAAACCTCTAACTGTGGGGTGGAGAAGTGCTTTGCCTTGATCTTGATTCTGCTTTCTGTAAGAAGCCTGTGTCCACTTTTCTCCGTGGTGGTTGGTTTTGCCCTCTGGGAGGTTTTTCCTGGTCCACCTCCACCTTGGTCATATCTACAGTGGGAATGGAGACTTTCTCCAGGAGACCAGTTTTTTGAGCTCGTGTTGCTCACGCACGTTAGGGGGTCCAAGGCTGACTTTAAGGCTTAAGAATTCAAAGACATGTTCAGTCCAGGCTTATGATTTCTTTGGCAATATGTTTTTACTTAGTAGACTTTTAATCCATTTGCTCCCATTCAGTTCCACATTCCAGGAACCCCACCCAAAATTCTTTCCTAAATACAATTATTAATCCTGATTCCTTTCCTTGCCTCCTCATCTTCATGCCTTTCTCACATGCCAGCAACCTTGAGATCATATGGGAGTCTAGAGAAAGATGACTATGCCCTTAATCTGGTCTTGGTTGCTGGGCCATCACTTGAAGGCATTTTCAATTATGTTTTTATTGTTTGGGGTCTAGAAGCAGTTAGCTTTCCAACTTCCTGATGCCCCAAATTTCTTCTCTCCAAATTTCTTTTTATTTCTACTTGAAAATCATGGAGCTGCTAACAGATTGATTTCTTCTTCTAACATCCTCTTAGTAGAAACTGGTAACAACCAACACACTACAAAATTCTGTTTTCCAGTCTCTTCCCCTAAAGCTGTAGGTGCAATGAGCCCTTGATCTACCCTTGAGCTATTGCCAGTGACAGGTTTAACACATATTTTATCACTGTATTACATGTCCCATCCTCTGATACAGGGTCCTCACCATCCAATGCCAATTCCACATATTTTTGGGTTTTATTAGAGTTGTACCTTGTACCTCCAATGCCAAAATTCCCATTAGTTAAGCTTATGCTAACACTAAAATGAATATACCCCCAAATATTAGTCACTTAACATAATAGAATTTTATTTCTCACATATAATCTCAATTAGAGAC
Organism: Ailurus styani; assembly: GCA_002007465.1. Lineage (NCBI taxonomy): Eukaryota > Metazoa > Chordata > Mammalia > Carnivora > Ailuridae > Ailurus > Ailurus styani. The sequence continues at coordinate 10,738,447 of LNAC01000004.1, read as the reverse complement.
AGTGGAAATCAAGGGTATTGTGTTTCCTAGTTCTTCAGAAAGAGCCTGACAGATCCTCTACTCTCTCGACGGCCTTTCAAACTCACCTTGCATTGGCATACAGCCAGCACATGAGGGAAGAGAGGCTTGAGCATTGTGTGAGAGCTAATTATGGGCCACACCGGGAATGTACATCATTCCATCAGTTCTGCCCACATTCCTGTGGAAAGAATTTCTTCTTGAGTTCGCACCTAACTGCAAGGGAGGCTGAGAAATATATTCTATCTGTGTGTCCAGGAGGAAAATTGAACAAGTCTGGCAAACAGCTAACCAGTGTCTTCCCTGGAATCACATAAAACATTTAGCTTTGGACTCAAGAATTCCAGTGTTAAAAGATCTCTGCTAAGAAAATATTCTAAAATACAAAATGTTTATTCTGAAGTCATTTAACGTCCAAAAATAAATATACAAATAAATAGAACAGTAAAGGTACAGCCCATTTATGTAATGGAATATTACACAGCAACTAAAAATGTTTTATTAAAAAATTTAATCATATAGGAAAATCTTTCTGATATGATTTTGAGAAAAAATAGAACATAAATCTGTACACATATATGTATATATTTTTTAAAGAGACCAGTATAATTATTGAAAGTAAATATACAAAAATCATAACATCCATAATCTGTATGATAGGATTATAGATTTGGCCATTTCTTTTCTTTTTGTGATTTTTCATATCCAAATTGCCCATTACAATCAAAAATAAAACACATTTTTCTATGATGTAATAAATTCATAGCCATACCTAGGTTTTCTAGTACTCTAAACACCTCAAATATCAGTATCTTTAATGAATTCAGGAAAGTAGCATATTAATAACATAACATATCCTTATCCTTTTTAATATAAGAAATTAATATTATCATTATTTAATTACATATTCCAGAAAAATACCTTGAAATGAATAAGGTGAATAAAGTTAAATAATTCCTTCAGAGATCACCAATTGTAAGAATGCAATTTTTTAAAGATTTTTAAAATTTATTTATTTTCAAACCAGGGGAAGCTGCAGGCAGAGGGAGAAGCAGGCTCCCCACTGAGCAAGAAGCCCGATGGGGACTCAATCCCAAGGGGATCTTGACCTGAGCCGAAGGCAGATGCTTGATGACTGAGCCACCAGTTGTCCCAGGAACGCAGTTTTTAACTTCTACTTCCCTACTTACAGTGCCTTCTGTTTTTTGTTTTTTAAATTTCTGTTGCAAAATGTCCACATCCATTTCCAAAAAGAATATCCCCCCCCCGATTCCTGCAAAATATACCCATAAAAGCACATTCAACTGAGTATCGGCAGATGGTGTCTATCATTTATCAAGGTTTTCAGCAGAAACTTATTTTGTGTATGTCCACCTGCTTCTGTGTTGGAGGTAGACAGACAAAAAAAGGCACCCAGATCCCTAGGTTTGTTGTCACACGGTTGGTTTCTTAGACGATAGAATGGATGGTGGCCACATTTCATGAACAGTTCCTATCAACACCGGGCCAATTTCACATTCTTCGTAATCAGATATTCCCAAATCTCGGATATTCACCTGAAATGAAGCTCTTACTCTCATTTGTATGTCCTATACATAGTACTACATCTATCGATTATCATCTAGTTAAGGGCTGTCGATCTTTCTGTTCACATTGAGAGTTATTTTTATGTTAGAATGATGAATGCCCATCTTTCTCCGCCATTGTAGAGCTGAGACTAGCCATGGAGTCTGAATTTTTGGTTAATTAACCTACATGACTCACTATCTTTCCTCCCAGCCAAATGTGCTCCCGTGGGAACTTGTCAACATATGCACAAGATCTTGTGACAAGAAATCAGGAGGTAGTATAAAACATGGTGTATTCACACTTTCTCAATAGAAAAATAGTTTGTACTTAATTTTTTTTAATTTAGAACTGACTTCATAGCATTCTGTCTCCTCACTCCCACTCCAGTGTTTATATGGATTATTTTCTATTTTAAGCTGTATTTATCATTTTTTTCTATTTCAGAAAGAGGAAGGCAAAACCCTAAAATCCAGATATCTTATTCATACCTTTATGATTATTCCCACATGTGAATATGTTTTATGTTTTCTGACAATGCTTAATGTACAGTGGGTAACTGTGATTGGTAAAAGTCACATGGAGGCACTAACACAATTCTGGAATCTAATCTTTAATATTTTTGCCATGGATTATGCAGAAACTTATAATTATGTTTTACTTTGGATTTACCCCATCTTTACTTTATCTCATATTAAAGTGTAATCAAAATCAGCCTGTTTCCTTTCGGTTGCAAATCCCCTTCTTAAAGCACCTATTCAAAAGTCTCCCCAATTTTCATTTTCTCTGTCTTTTCTATTATATTAAATCCTGATATCTGAAAATTGAACCATATAGTAGCATTACCGTGTTCTTTTAAAAATACAGATCATATCTATTCTTCCTGTATTTTTACATTATAACTGTGTTTTTTTAAATCCTTGGCAGCTTGCAATTAGATTTGTAGTACGCCATTGTATTAGAGTAAACACCATTATTACGGTAGAAATAATTTACCCCGCATAGTGTACTGTTCAAATAGTCTGCTGAGATGCCTCTGATAGCAAATGTCATTCCCATCCTTTAATTATAATTTAAATCTTTCCTGGTTTACCATTCTTTCAGTAGATTAATTATTTTTATTCTAAAATTCAGAAATCGTCTGGGTTTAATAATGTTTATTAACAAGAATTGTAATATCCCATTGCTTTTTTTCCCCCTCCCTGTAGAACAGTAGGAATAACTTTATTTTTCTCAAACTCTCTGACCCATAACATGCAAGGCATCTCTGTGGAGCAACAACCCAGGTTTATTGTTAGTAGTTGGACACATTCGTGAGATTAGTTGTTACTTGGATTCCATCTAGTTAGTGGTCACCACATTGAGTCACACAGTTGACTACAGGGAGCCTCCTTTGTCTAGAGCTTGTTTGTACACACGCTGGTGAATGAGGCCATAATCCTCACAGCACAAACAAAACTTGAAGCACATGTTTAACAAACAAATCTATATTAGGAGTATGGACCCTGTGAGGGCAGGGACAGTGTTGATCTTGCTTCTCATTAAATCCCCACAATGCACTGGTACCTAGCAGATGCTCATTAAACATACATTTACTGAGTGAATGTGCACATGAATGACCCTCCCTGGTTCAAGGGTTCAGTTTTTGTCCCTTATGCTGTGCGACTCATGAGAGGACTTTATTTTTTTTATTATTATTATTGTGTGTGTGTGTGTGTGTGTGTGTGTGTGTGTAGATGACTTTAGTTAAGGTTTGATTCAATCTAAGCAAGTCGTAAGAGTGAGCCATGAAAGGTGGGAGGGGAGGAGGGACTCTAACTTCTGCTCTGTTCCTCCTCTGTGATTCGGGCCAAGTTATTTTCTCTCTCATAGCTGTAATCGTTTTATCTCTACAATGGAAAAAATAAGGTCTAACTCCCAGCTTTATTATGAAAATCAAATGAAGCAATGTTTGTAAAGTGCCTACTACCTAATCTGATTTGAACATTCATGATTATTAGGTTTGGGGAATAAATATTGGTAGCCTCATATTCCAGTCAGCAATTGCCCCATAATAACCAGTTTCTCAGTGGCACTCAACAATAAACACGTATGTCTTCCTGTGGGTTCACTGCCATTGCTCTGCCATTGGCTGGCCAGCTCTTGAGCAGCAGGTTGGGTCCAGGTCTGCTCCCTGATTCTTGGATTCCTTGTCCCAGAGCACCCCCTAAAGCATGTTCTTCTCATGGTCTTGACCAAGATGAGTGAGGGCAAGCCTCCTGCCCAGGCATGTTTTAAGCCCCTGCTCTGTCATGAACATTAACATCACATTGTTACAGGATTTTTTTCTCTATTGGTGCCCGAGGTTCTTGATCACACTGCTTCAAAGATTGAAGAGGTAGACCAGACAGAGTGGTGGGCAGCAAAGCAAGATTTATTGAGCGATAGCAAAGTGACAGTACAAAGCTTCCAAGGAAGGAGGGGACCTGAGAAGGTTGCTGGTGGAGTTTCTAAGTCTAGGGGTTTTTATGGGCTTGTTGGCCAGCTGTTTCAGTCTGATTAACCCTCCCTGCACCTGTGGTTCAATCAGGTTTTTGTCACCTATCATGTGGGAAAGGGTGGAGGGCTCCTTGCAGGGAGGTGTCAAATCCTTTTAAGGGTGATTTCCTCTGGGGGTGGGGGGCTGTCCCTGCCTGCCTGCCCATCTTCCAACTATCCTTCATCAAAGTTAGCTAAAGCAGGTCCTGTCATCATCCTGAGGTCAAAGCATGAGGAAGTAGACTTCTTACATGAGGGTGGGGGAGGTGAGAGTGAATATTTTCGAACAAAAATCCAAGCTAACACATCTTCAATAACTCCAGCCGGGTGAGGGCCATCTTTTCTCCCACATCCTTGCCACCAGGTAGGATGATACAATGTAAGTCTCAGACGGGAATGCATGCAGGCAGATGGTCACAAAAGCAGTCAAAGAAACTGTTCTGTAAGCTTAACCAAGTCCCTGCTCTCTATCTAGCCTTTCAGGTACTCTGATGGCTCCTTGAACGAAGGGTTTATTTACAGTGGCAGGATTTACCTAACTTCCTAACAGAAGTCAACTGACCAAAATCTTCCAAATCTGAGCCCACTGGGTCGGTCAGAAAGTGGAGGGTGCCTTTCTGAAGGCTACAGTTCTGGGGATTCTAAACTTCTCTCCCATGCATGCGAGACGAGGCATGCCTGCACGACATTTTCAGCAAATATATTTCTTTATCATTACTAATTTTATCAATGCATAAATCATTTCTAATAAGCATAAACATGTTTCTAGTAGTATCACTATGAAAAAAATCTTTGGTGTGGATTAAAAATTAAGGAGAAAATTAGCTGAAGTCTTCAGAAGCTCCTCTGAGTGTAGGTCTCTGACTCGCATCCCTCCAATATTGGATAACTGTTCCCCTAGTGTATTCCTCCTAATCAGGGTACTTCCAACAGTAACTAGCCACCTCTCGCATGTACTCTGAAACTGCTACCGTACCCTGAAACGAAATCATCGTCTATGCAGAAGTGTACTAAAGTAGACTACAGACAGCACAGCACCCGCAGATGTCCAAAAGAATGTTGATTTCTCTGTCCTCCAGTTTACATTCAAATTGCAAGTCCCTGTTAAACTGTGGCTCCAGGATTTAAAAAAAAAAAAAAAGCACATATAAAATAATCATTTGTCATTTGGTCTCAGCGTTGCCAAAATATCATGTTAATCTTGTTTTTTTTGTTGTTTTTTTTGGGGGGGGTTACACTAAATTCATTCTTTCTGCATCATAAAAGCAACGACAGTAACACTGGGCTAATAATAAATGAAAATAGCAATTTAAAAATCATATCTCAGTTCATGACTCCCAGACTTTATGCAGCTTTCACTTAAGAATAAAACATTCAAAATAGCATTAGAATTCTTTTTTCTTAAGTCTTGTGACCACACAAACTGGAAAGGAGGACAACTAAATCCACGGGAGGGACTCTTCTCTAGGTGGTAAGGTCACTTGCCCCACAACATCTCCCCAGGATGCCCCTGCCGCCCCGAACCTCAGACATGTAGAACTTTCCTTGAGTATCCATTTATTTGAGGACAAGGCCGGGAGACGGCAGCTGTCTTTGAGTCTTTGAAGGGCTGTCAGGCCAAAGAGGGAAGAGAGTTATTTCCCGTATTCCAGAGGACAGAACCAGAACCCATCAAATCTAAAAGGAGGTAGTTGGACCCAACATGAGAGAAAGCAGTGTAACAGTGACAGCCGTGTGAACTGTAAATACTGTCCCAGGTGAAGGGGGTCGGGGGTGACCACTGTCTGCCATATGCTTGAGAGGACAGAATTAGGTGACCTCTAAGGGAGCTCTGTTGCTAGGATCCTACGAGTCCATGATTAGAAGAAAAGAATCAAGGTTTCACACTAGGTCTGCCCCTACCTTTCCCTTGTTTCCTTTTCCTTATCTGCCTCATCAGAGTTGAGATTTCTGGCCAACATCCTCTTGCGTTGTTTGGTTTCAGACCTAAGACTTGGGAAGTGACGTGACACTCCGTGGCTCTACTTTAAGAGGCGTCTCCATTCCAAATGATTATTCTTCAGTTTTTGCATATGTTTCTTTAGAAAGAGAGTTCCAGTAAAAAGCCTCAGTATGTTTCCTGTTCCTTCCCAGTTTTTAATTTCTTCACCAAAAATAGGGAGAAAATAAAATATAGCTCAAAGTTATAAGGAAGTAGCTAGTATTTCACATTCTTCATTTGCATTCTTCCCTAAAACTGACATATTTCTCTCATTTATGAAAGTCATTTTCTTTTGCATATGCAAAATTCACTCTCAGAAACATAAAATGTTTTAGAGATTTTTACCCTTAATGTACATTTATAATACTTTCATGCTCTCTCTTCAATAAATTCCTTCTGTTGGTTGCACTTACAGACACCTTCAGGTGTATAAACCCAGTGGTGACTTTATGATACGTATAGAACAACAACATTGTTAAATTACTAGAACTGTGACTTTTTGTAATTTCTAAATTGTTAACTCCTTCAAATCACATGGGTTTATTGAAATTTTGAAAACTATTATTTTTCTAGTAATAACTATTACTTGAATCGTCAAGAACATTATCCGTTCATAGAAGCAAATATCTAATACCAATCATTCATTTGTCCTTCAATTTTGAAGCATTAGTTATAAACCACCAGAAAGACTATCTCCTCTCATTTGTGTGTGGGGTTGGGGTATGTGTGTGTAGTATGTATGCATATGGAAGTTCTTGCTAAAGCCAAAGAATCCCTGAAATGGGTGCACCACTCTATTTGTGAATGCAAATATGTGTGTGTATGTGTATATATACATCCATATTCATAAAGTAGAACATATACATATATATTACACACATATATAGTATATATTTCACGTGTATATATTATATATCACATATGTATATGGTATATATTACATATATTGTAGTATATATTACATGTGTATATAGTATATATTATATCATATATTACATATGTGTCATATGTTATATATGTTATAGTATATATTACATATGTATATCAAATATATTACATGTGTGTATACACGCACACCCCAACACTGAGCCTGCTGTATGCATAGCACTCCACTATTAGTACATTTTTAATTCTGTGAACTTCCCTCAGAGAATCCAAACTCTCCAATCAGAGAACTTGAATTCCATGTTTTATGCAGTGACTATACAAAACCTATTTTGAGATGGACCACTGTCATCAGATTATGACTGAAAAAATCACCTAGCCCAGCTTTTTACCCAAGTCTGTAGGTACCCTTTCTGTTTTGGGACACCTGGAGAGTGTATCGTCAATAGTCGTTGCAGGGCTTTGGGCTCAAAGACCACGGGCTTCTGTTGCAAAGTTATCCAAGCTAATGTGTTCATTCAAGAAATGCTTGAGACAAAAAACAAACAAACAAACAAAACTTGATACTTTTGGTAAATAGAAGTTTTAGTTTATGGCTTCTGGGGGTTAGAACTGAATGAGTTTATCTCAGCTTCCCCATATCCTCCTTAACAAGTGATAAGCTAGGATGAAAATTAGTCTTAAGCGAAGTTCTGCCAAATTCTCAAACATTTATTAGCAAGTAGGCACAAAAATAGTCAACCTCAACTGGTAAGTTTGGGGAAGTTCTACTCTGTTTTCAGACACACCCACAGACACTTTGCATGAAAGGTTTACTCCAAGGTCAATGCCATGCTGTTCTAATGGTGATAATGGCAACATTCACCTCTCACATGATATTGATTAGGCAATAGTGCTCTGTGAAGTAGGGGACCCAGAACAAGTGAGCTCAACACTTGAGGGCTTTTCCAAAGGAATTTTTCGGTAGCTGGGCTTGCCAGATTCCCATAAATTTTCATGCAAGAGTGGTTGGACTCGAGGGTCAAATATATGTTAAACATTACCCATTTCAGCAGTAAAAAAATATTTCTCATGTTTCTTATGCTAATTAGCAAATCCTCATGTGCAGACTTCCCCACAGCAATAATTGAAGAGCTTGGTAGTCATGACTAGAGAATGGATTACTTCAAATGCTAACTACTGCTAGGATATAAATGAAAAATTAATTTCATTTATATATCATACTACTTATCCTGAAGTATTTTTAAAGTAAAGTTTCATAATGATGATATAATAATCTAATGCCCAATTCTGGAATGCTATAGTCTTTTATCTACTTTCACAACGACTAACTGAATAACATTGAAATCTCAAGACTACATCAATATGAGGCAAAATGGTGAGGTCAAGTGTCCGCTTTCTCCATCCCCTACTTTAAACTCAGTGTCCAAAACTTAATGACAAAAACAGCAACTATTCTGATGTTTCCTCCCTAAGTATTTGCCACCACAATCTTCCCATCTGTCCAGACCAGGTACTTGGAATTCAGCCTCACTGGCATCTTCTCAATCCAACAAACTATAAAGTATTCAGGTGGTCGCTGTGGTGTGTTGCATGGTGACTTCCAAAAAGTTATGTCCATGTCCTAATCCCCAAACATGTGAACATGGCCTTATTTGAGAAAAGGGTCTTTGCAGATATAATTAAGTTAAGGAACTTGAGATGAGTTCATCCTTCATTATTTGTGTAGTCCCTAAATTCAACCACAGGTGACCTTATAAAAGAGAGACAGAAAGAGATGTGACAAGGAAGACTGGGAAAGAGGAGGAGGCCATGTGAAGACAAGACAGAGATTGGAGTGACACAGCCACAGGTCAAGGATTGCCTACAGTCACCAGAAGCTGAGGCTGGGAAGGATTCTTGCCTAAAGCCTTTGCAGGGAATGCAGTCTTGCCAACAACCTGATTTCAGACTTCTGGTCTCCAGCTCTGTGAGAGACTAAATTTCTGTAGTTTTAAGACACCAACCTCATGGCAGCAGCCCAGGAAACCAATACAGTCACCAAATACTCTTGAGACTACTTTTTAAATAACTCTTGAGTCTATGCTTTTACCTCTATTGCATGTCACTGACATAATTCAGACCGCCAGTAATTTCAAAAAATTTTGATTGACAGGAAAAGAGATCGATAGGTAGGAGCAAAGACAACCTTCGAGTCTTAAGTTTTCATGGGACCTTGTCTTACAAACCCTATGCTGTGTACCCCATTATCCGCCCAAACTGAGCACTTCTGGAAATGGGAAAAATGCCAACGTACCTGACTGTCATCATCAACTAACCTCCTTAGCATACCTGGCAGTCAGTTACGCTGTGCAGTGGAAACATACCTCGTCTGACTTGACCTGAGTTTGAGAAACTACGCAGATTTCTCATCTATCCACTGAAGAAAGAAAGAAATCGATCTGTTTCCTTTTTTTCACGTATGTCTGATATTGCTTTGGGGTGCTGGAAAACACAGATCTCTTGTGAATCTAAACATTTCTCCTTTCACGTTGGGCTGAGGAAAAGCTACAGCAGGAAAGGGACTCCGGTGCTCAGCGGTATTAACCGGATTAGAGCGTGAGCTGACTGATTGGAAGGAGACTTCAGCAAAAGCTTCAGGGCAGGGAGAGCAATGAGTCCAACCGTAATGTTGATAAATGGTTGTTCGGCACCTGGAGAGCTATTTTCTGAATTCTTTGGAGCTCTGACGCCTAAGAAAACGGAAAAAAAAAAAAAAAGGATCTCTCCACTCAGGTGATGCCCATGGGCAGATGTTCTAGCAACTGTACCACTCTACTAAGTCTAGAAAACCCAGTCTCCTGGGGCTAATTAGGTTATTGATTTCCAAGAACCATTTGGCTTCAGGCAAGCTACCTACTCCTAGAGGAAAATCTGTTCTAGGTTGAATATTGCAGCATGTTTCCTCCCTGGTTTAATGCAATTTCCATAGTCTTTATGTATAATGTAGGTATTTAACAAACACCATTTTAATAGGTTAATAACTACTTGGCAATGGTGCCAAGAACGAATTCTTGAAACCTTCTCCATGCTTTAGGACACTTCTTCAGGATTTTTCCTGTTGACAGCTGTTTACTCATTTTTAGATTCCAGCACTTCATCTCTTCTTTCTCAACATCTCCAGCCAGACACTGTAATAAATAAGACTAAAAACATCACAGCATATCAAATTTGGAGGTAGGCGGTGAGAAAATCTGGGGGAACTTTCCACTCAGAGCCTCTCCTGTTAATGCCGATCACAGTTTCTCAGTACCCGAGAACAGAAATCATAGTGAATGCTTCTGTCATAACACATGCAAGAAATAACTAACTGGATTGTACAGAGACAGTTTTTATTGTATTTATTTTGGGTGGGATTTAGAAATAAGCCATCGAGGAGCAGGCATATGTGCATAAACACAGATAGACATTTTGGCAAAATAAAATGGTACCATCACAAAAGTGTGAGCGTAAAGTAACAAGATTTAGTTCTTTGTCAGACTCGTGGGCATCATTTGGCATCCTGTATATGCATGTATATTATAATTGTGTTTCAAATGCAGCAACCCTGAAGTAGCTAAGCTCGCAAGTATGCTGGAGTCCCTTTTCCATTCAACACTCACCCAGTCAGCTTTATGACTCTCACAAATGCTCCAAAGACTCAAGCTCTATGATGACAATGAACATGTAGAGAGTAGCACACAGAGGCACCCTGAGTAAGTGACTGTCACCCTCCATTCTGGTGATCCAGTTTCAGTTGTTCTTGAAAGGTCGACTCGTCAAGAGGAAAAGAAAAGTCTAAAAGTTCTCATGCCCCGTGCGGCTGACACTTGTATGTCTGATATTCCTTTAATTACTATTTATGGACCAGGCATTATATATATTATCTCTAATCCCTATAGCCACTCACAAATGGGCAGATTGTGATCATCATTACCATTTTACAGATAAGGAAACAGGCTTATAAAGGTTAAATGATCTGCCTAGAGGCTCACAAGTGATAAATAGATGAGCACGTATTAGAACTTCTGTCTAATTACCAATTTTCTCTCTCATTACCAAGCCTTGTGGCTCAAAGACAGAGCCCTTTATGCTCACAAATAGTGTTAAAAGGTAAATGTAGATAGCACACATACTGAAGACCAAGGATCCTTAAGAAAAACAGTGGAATGCCTGTACCTGGTAGAGATGAGCAAGAAAAGATTCTAGAAGAGGAGGAAGGCCTCTGGGGGGCCTAGGAACACTGTGCACCTTCGCACAGTTCTGCTAAAGGAAGCGTCTGAGTTCTCAAAGCCCTTTCTTATTTCATCTCATTGACTCAGGATAAAGCCTTCTCTCTCTCACTCTAGGGCTTCAAAAGTAGCAAGCGAATTACCCAATTTATCATGAAAGTATTGTTAGGAAAATGCCAACACTATCAAAAATGAATTAAATTTTTCTGACAGATTGAGTACGACTCATGCTCCCCTTTTCTTTCAATTGATACATTATTGCTTGGCTTTTCACAATCTTGATATCTGTGCTTAGCCAGCTTTGTGCTATAGAAGCAACATTTCCAGCCACTGGGGACCAAGTCAGGGCTCAGGCTTTTCCAAGTTCAAATTCTCAGAGTTTGGAGGGAGGCCTCTCAAAGGTCACTGAAATTAGAATAACCCAAGTGAAAAATACACCAAGGGAGACTTTATGGCTTATTCCCTAAAATGACCAAGAGAAAGAGGTAGGGAATAAAATTGCTTCCATTACATTTTTTGTTGTGGTTGTTGTTTTTAGGTCAAAGTTTTTTCAGCTCTGGTTAAATTTTCAGCATCTTTGACTCTGCGGGTTCTATTTACCCCATGTATCGCTAGAGCTTGGGGACTGTCACTCAGAAAAAGTACTGAGTCACAAAATGAGACACCAGAAGCAAGTAAGTAGAAACACCTATGGGCAAGGCTGTATTCAAATGTAATGAAGTCCAGAAATTTCTCTAGGGGTATTGTCTTTTTATTGAAGGAAAATAATTTTCCACACCACAGTTGTCCCACTTCATTGTTTTTCATATTTGCAATTTTGATGACCAAAAAAAAGAAAGGAAGAAAGGAAGGAGGGAGGGAGAGAGACAGAGAATGAGAAAGAAAGAGAAAGGAGGGGAGGGAGGGAGGGAGGGAGGAGAGAGGGAAAAGTAATAGGATTTGTTATCCATGCCCTCTTCTGGAAATAGACGAGAAGAGCTCAGAATCGCAGGGCTGTGGCATTCTCTTTCATTACAAAGCAAAAAGGACTCGTGCTAGCAGTGTCAGGTGTTATTTGGTGTTGGCATGGTATGATGGAAGGGCCTGGAACTTAAAAAACTAAAAACTGTGAATTTAAATCCAGCCTTTGCTCCTAACCTTCTACTACCTTGAACAAATTATTGAAGTCATTTGGTTCACTGTCTTAAGTATAATAGACCACACACTTGGATTAGAATCACCAGAGGACACTTTAAAAAAGTACAGAATCTTGGGTCCAACCCATCACTGGAATTGAATGGCAGGAAGAAGCATGAATCTGAATTTTAAATTGATCTGCAAGGAAATCCTAAGTAGTATTCTGGCTTCAATTATCTAGTCCATACGGTGATTTTCTTAGATTAAGTGATCTGTAAAGCCCTTCACGGCTCTAACACTTTATGATTTTATAAAACAAAAGGGATGATTGCCCAATAGATGAACAAATTGTGATGTGCCCATACAATGGATTACTCAGCAATAAAGAGAAATGAATTATTGACACATGCAACAACATGGAATAATCTCAAAAAAATGACCAAAAGAAATAAACTAGACCAAAAAAAAAAATTGAGTCCACATACCTAAAATCCAAAAATGCAAAGTAATCTATGGTCACAATGATTATCTAGAAATGGGGACAAAACAGGGATTACCAAGGATTACTATGCAACTTTTAGGGCGAAGTATATGTTCATTATCTGGATTAAGGTGACAGTGTCCCAGGTGAATACACACGTAAAAATTTATGAAACTGTACACTTTAAAGTTGAAATCCATGCCTCAGTAGGCTGTTTTATAAAAAGAAAGGAAGGAAGGAATAGACAAGGAGCTTGGGGAAGCTTTAATACCCCCGAAGATTTCCTGTGCAAGCAAGTATAGAAGATGACTGTCAGAGGGCAGGAAGAGGGAGTGTCCCTGGACAGAGAGCAGGGGGCATTCGCTAAACAGAGAGGGATTCACAGGCCTCCTGAATCGCTCCATTTCAAAGGTCCGAGGAGTCTTCTGGGAGCATGCATTTAGAATGACCTCCCTAGCACAAAGGAGTCTCAAACTAGAGTCATGTTGAGATCGTGCTCCAGGCTCTTCCAAAACAAGGTTCCCAGATCCCACTGTCACCAGACTGACACCTGTATCCCAGTCTGGGTCTACACATTCCCTTCTCTTTCTTACCAGTACTCTCTGCCCCTACCTTCCCAACCTACTGCCCCTACCCCTCCCACATGGGGGATTCATAAAAATCCATGGCCTTCGGGGGGAAGCTCCTACACTGGCATAGAGAATGCAAGGGGATTGCCTGCACCCTGAGCCCTAAGCCCTGAGCTCTGCTTTCTGCAGGGTTGAAAGAACTTTACTGGAAGCTCCGGCAGAAAGTTAAATTGAATAAAGATCAAAGTTGATAAAATTCCTGGTAAACCCACAGATGGTCCACTTTAAAGGCAGCAGTCCTATTCACTTCTGATTAAAATGGAAATGGTCTGTAAAGCACCTCCTTGGAACAAAGTTGAATGATGGGACTAGATTAAGAGAGAAGTTCATTACCCTTAAGTGAAAAATGCACAAAGCCATCATTCAGAGGCAGTAATGGAGTAGTGATGGCAAAGAGACAATTAAAAGGGCAACTTAAACTCAGCTGAACAATTTTGGAGATCCTCAGGGCACCAAAAATAGAACAAAGTCCCCCCAAATACATACTATCCTGGCTACTGAGACACATCTCGTATGTCGGTCCATTAACCTTGGTGTGTTACAGCACAGATACCAGAAGCGAGTTCCACCCCTAGCGTCTACTCTGTTTTTCCTGGTTTGGGGGAGGGGACTGACTTCATTTCCTCCGCACCTTTGTTCATCCCAAGGAGCCCGGGGCCTGTCTGACCTGCCCCATCCTGGGGACGCAGGCATTTGCATAATCGTTCTTCTCCCCCCACCCCCATTAGCACCGCGACGCATTTCCCAGCTCCAGAAGCAAGCAACGTGGTAGAATCTTACCACCTTTACTAAAAAATAGAAATTTGCTGCCAATTACACGGAAGTCAGGGGCAACATTAGACTCTAGATCAGCGCTGTCCCTCTCCTTCCCTCCCCTTCCATTTCGATACCGTATGGAGCCTCGTTTACAGCAGACTCTCTTAGGAAAAGTAGAAATGATAAGATCCTAAATTCCAAATGTTAGCCACAGGTTGTTCTGTAAATCTCAGTGGGTGCTGTTGTTTAGTAAAGAGCATGAGAATCTCAAAGAACAATTGGAAGTTTGTGGACCAACTACGGGTCCAGCTCTCCCATACTCTCTGCATTTTCGAGATGAGAAGTACTAACTGTGGAGCCAACCATTTCCTATAGTTATACGGACACACACTGTATGTACACAGCATTTCCCACTCGTGGAGGCCAGGACCAGTTGAACCTATATGATGTCAGGTGACAGGTTTAGGTTTAGATGTCACAGTCAAAGTTCACCTTAACTAAGCAACCAGGCCACTCAAATCTCCAAATGTGAATCCCAGTTGCTAGAGACTCAGAATGACCTGGCGGGACCAGTCACACCATCATTGTAACTCCATTATCTTCTAACACTCACCACCAAATTCCTCTAGGGACATTGAAAAATTATTAACAAGAAACACATTGGCTTCCCCAGATGAGAGGGAATCCAGATGAAAACAAAGTATTCTAACCCTTAATCACTGAGATTTCTCAAGGCTAGCGGGTGTAAGGCAATAGTCATCAGCAAACAAACTGGAGGGTGGGAATTGAGTGCAATGTATCATATTGGACACAGTTAACCAGAAGGTTCACCTGAGGAATGAAACTAGCAGACACTCAAGCTTTAAAGTGCCCCCTAAGAATCAGGCAATAATTACAAAATAGGATTCATGGAGAGCACTTTTAAATCACAGTGAAGAGCTCATTTCTGAAACCACCGGTTAAGTTATTGCTTCTGACTATTGCCAAGGCTGTGATCCCTTTTACAGAGCCAAAAAGGAAACTAATTTTAGCTACAGCTTCTTTAACCTCTTACCTTTCCTAGGAAAGAATTTTCTTCAGAGACTCCAAAAGTTGAATTTTCTAGTAATAAACACTTAAGAAGATAGAAAGAAAGAAAAATCTCAGTTGAGAAACTTTTCACAAACTAACTCCAGAGGCGTTATTAAAAACAAGTGTGAAGAAATGCCGTGCTGGCCGCAGCTGTGGCTGCCTGCTCTGAAAGGGAGGAATGCAGCAGAAAGATTTTTTGTGCAACAGTTAGTGTTACTGTCAAGGCTGGACAAGCTGGTGCTATGCTTGGGTCTGAGAGCAATCACCCGCCTGCCTTTCAAGAGCCTAAAACCCAAGGGAGCATTGATGTGGCTCTCCTGAAGGCTCATCACAGACACAACTGGGGACCCGCAAAAAAAGGCATTGCCCATCTGGATTCATGATGCTGCTGTTTCGGCGGTGGGGGGATTCTTCATTATTCAGGAATACAGTGAGCGATTTAAACTTAACTTCAGTGCTTGGGAGCAAGCAACTTACAGTCAACCCCACACAGATGACTATTTTCTTTTACACTACCCAAGCCACCTACAGATTCAATGCAACCCCTACCAAAATTTCAGTGGCATTTTTCACAGAATTAGAACGAATAATTCTGAAATTTGTATGGAACCACCAAAGATCCCAAATAGCTGAAACAATCTTGAGAAAGAAGGACAAAGCTGGAGGCATTTCACTCCCAGATTTCAAACCAGACTACAAAGCTATAGTGGGCAAAACAATATGGTATTGGGGGTGCCTGGGTGGCTCAGTGGGTGAAAGCCTCTGCTTTCCGCTCAGGTCATGATCTCAGCGTCCTAGGATCAAGGCCAGCATTGGGCTCTCTGCTCAGCAGGGAGCCTGCTTCCTCCTCTCCCTGTCTCTCTGCCTGCCTCTCTGCCTACTTGTGATCTCTCTCTCTGTGTCAAATAAATAAATAAAATCCTTTAAAAAAATATGGTATTGGCATAAAATAGGCACACAGATCAATGGAACAGAATTAAGGCCCACAAATAAACCCACACATATTTGGACTATTAATTTATGTCCAAGGAGTCAAGAACATACAATGGAGAAAGTCTCTGCAGTGAACGGTGCTGGAAAAACTGGAAAGCCACATGCAAAAGGAGGAAACTAGACCACTGTCTTACACACACACAAAAAAAGTTACTCCAAATGGATTAAAGACCTGAATGTAAGACCTGAAACCATAAAATTCCTAAAAGAAAACACAGGCAGTGAATTCCATGACATTGGTCTTAGCATTGTGTTTGTGGACCTGACTCCAAAGGCAAGGGAAACAAAAGCAAAAATAAACAAATGGGACCATATCAAACTTAAAAGCTTCTCCAAGGCAAAAGAAACCATCATCAAAACAAAGGCAACCTACTGAATCAGAGAAGACATCTGCAAATCATACATCCAATAAGGGGTTAATATCCAAAATACAGAAATAATTCATACAACTCAACAATAAAAAAAAAACTAATGGTCCAATTTTTAAAATGAGCAGAGGATCTGAAAAGATTGGTGGGAATGTGAATTGGTATAGCCACTATGGAAAATACAGAGATTCCTCAAAACACTAAGACTAAATCAACCATACATACTACATACATACATACATACATACATACATACATACACACATAAATGTAGTTCCCTAACCAAAAATCAATCAATCAATCTGCCTTATGATGATCCATCTATTCCACTTCTGGGTATTTATCCAAATAATATGAAAACACTAATTTGAAAAGATATATACACCCCTCTGTTTATAGCAGCATTATTCACAATAGGCAAGATATGGAAACAACCTAAGTGTCCATCAGTAGATGAATGGATAAAGAGGATGTGGTATGTGTGCGTGTGCATATGTATATTACTTATATATATTACCTACTATATAAATATATGTACTACATAATTATATTATAATGTGTACATATTTATATAGTATTTATATGTATATCATATATATAAACACACACATACATACATACACATAATGGAATACCACTCAGCCACAAAGAAGAATGAAATCTGAAATCTTGCCATTTGCAACAACAAGGTCCTGGAAGATATTATGCTAAATGAATAAGTCAGACAAAGAAAAATATCATATGATTTCACTTATATGTGGCATCCAAAAAAAATAGATAAATAAAACAAACGAACAAAACAATAGGAAAACAAACTCATAGATAAAGAGAACAGATTGATGGTTCCCAGGTGAGAAGGGGATCAGGAGGTGGGCTAAGGGATGTCTAATTCAGTGTTGTATACATGTACATATATATACAATGTATATACCATTACATAATGGTATATATAAATTTCACTTCAATAAAAAATAACAGGTATATATTACTGTTATAATTATTTCAGTTTTATTTAACAGAAAAAAAAATAAGGCCCTCTACTGTTGGTCCGGGGGATCTAGAAAAGATGGTGAAGGAGAACTGGCTTCTTGAGTGTGAGCCTCAGAAACTCAACTTGGGCAGGCATGGGTTCGGTAGTTCAGGCTAGACAAACCCTCAGGGTAAGAAACCTGGCTAGACCCACTGCTTCCACTGTGGACAAAATGGCTCTCCTTGTGGCTCTGCTCCATACACACTGATGGTCACAGAGTTTAGAATCAGTAGCAATGACGAATGTTCTGGGATCTGCTGGGACCAGGAACAAATACTGCTTTTTTTTTTTTTTTCAAATACTGCTTTAATATGCATATCAACACAAGACCGGCTTTGCCATACACCCTTGGACCTGGGGGCATTCTGCAGGCTTCTTTCATTTCTCCCTTCAGGGACAACAAGTTTGTTGAGTGCTCGCCACAGGACCTCGAGAAGCTATTGGGATGGCGAAATGCCTGAGAGGTGGTCCTTACTGCGCAAGCATGCAGATAAGATAGCTCTTAAACTTCTATGAATGCAACCTGATAAGGCTACAAAAAGCAGGAGGAACAAAGTTCTGTGAGCACTGGAGAAAACAGGAAGTGCTTTATTCTTCCTAAGAAGGGCCAAAGAGAGCCTTAGAAGAGGGAAATACTTTGAGTCAAGTCTTGAAACTCAGGAGGACTTTGCCACGTGGAGAAATAGAAGAAAAACCCATTCAGGAGAAGAAACAATGTAAGCCAAGACACAGAGACCTCACTCCCCTCAGGGAATGTCCCGTAGCACATGTGGCTGAAAGGACAGTAATGGGGTACGGAGGAGGTAGGATAAGCCTGTAGAAGGAGGCTGTGGACAACATAGGAAGGGCCTCACAAAGAACCATTTCAAGACAGATGGAAATGTCAGATGCCTTGGAGCTTGGGGAAGAGAAGTTGGCAGTCTGGGATCCTTTTTACTTTTGATAAGATCAATGCGAAAGCTAGTCTGGAAATGATTAGAGGAAGAATGAGTAGTCAAGCAATGCAAGAGGAACATTCAGACATCACTTCTAGTGAATTCAGGCCTCAGAAAGGAGCTGAGAAGGATGGGAGTCTGAGGGAGGGTTTTCTGGGTCAGGTGGATGGTTGGTTTTAAAGGATGAAGTAGACAGGACTGTGTTTACGGGCAAAGGAAAAGTCTCTGGTGGGCAGAAAGAGTCCAGAGATAGAAGTCAGTGGATGACATAAGGATGAGCTAAGAAAAGGCGGTGGAGTGACTTTGTGAAGTAATACACCTAATCCTCTGGAACAGAAGGCAAGAAGAGAGCATAAACAAGGAAACTTTCCTTAAAAATCAGCCTCTAGGGACACCAGGGTTGGTCAGTGGTTTAAGAATTTGCCTTCGGCTCAGGTCATGATCCAAGTCCTAAGTCTGGCTCCCCGCTCAGTGGGGAATTTGCTCCTCCCTCTGTCCCTCCCCTCACTCTTTCTCTGAATCTCTCTCACATGCTCTCTCTTTAAAATAAAAAAACCAAATCTTAAAAAAAAAAAAATCAGTCTCAGGTTTAGGGTTATTTCTTGATTTCATGACATGAATTTCTCCAGAAGAGCCTAAGTAGAAAAATCTTCCATGGTACTTACTCTAACTGACACTGAGAAGCCCGAAGTCTGGGTTTTCATATCTACTTGGCAGAGGCCAAACCAAGGTTTTACTTGTTGCTCTTATTTTCAGGTTTTTATTTTGGGCTATTTCAACCTTGATTTAACAACTGAAAATATCAGACAAAGAGGGACATAAAAAGCGGAGGAAAGCATTCCTTTTCACCATTAACTCAGCCTTCTAGGAAATTCTACCAGTCAACAGCTGCAATCAGCGGCACCATCGCCCCTACCCGAAACTCCTCACCTCCTGGTTAGGCTGGTTCAATTAGGGGTCATTGACATTCCCCACAACAATGGGGTTCCAACTGTACAACGGACATCACAGACACTAAAAAAATAAATTGCTGTCTATGCCTCATTTCATACTACAGTCCTCTTCCTGAGTGAGATTCCATCCATAAAAGCAAGAATTCTGGTCTTTGGTCTCTCAACGGCTTCAGTTTTATGATATAGACTGATCGAGAAGGATTTACTTCAACCATAATTTCAAGCACCAAAGCTTAGGATTTTTAACTGCCTTTAAATGTATTTCTCTAATTTTATAATAATTATCCAACTTCTTTCTTCTTCCCATACCATCCTTCTGTGTAACTGAAGCTTGGGTTTGGATATTATATAGATGAGCAAGAAATGAAAAGGACCTATTTTTCTGAAGCCACCTTCCCTCTTAAATATTATGAAGGTTTGATGAGAGTAGTACATACCCCCCATGCCCCCCCAAATATACCTTACAAAGTTCTGCAAGTGCCAAGTGATGAATGGCACAAACACACGTGCCTTTGACTGGAAGAGCTAAGTCCAATTCTTGAACAAATCAAAGACTTGAGTCTCCGATGTTCTCCACAGATAAGCTCAAGGGCTTAATGGCTACCGGGCACTAAGCTGTGCCACGTCGTGCATCGGGAGCCCTCTGTGGGTCCTCAACCCGACCACACCAGCTCTACTCTCTGTTTATGTCCTGCATCCACGTCTTCCTGGATTCAGCTTCATTGCTTTTTCAACTTCGAGTCCAAATTCTCTATCTAACCCCTTCTGTACATTACTATTTTGGGGCGCGGGGGGCATAAGCCAGAGCATTTTGTTGCTTCACTGAAATGTTGCTTCGGTGAAACAAAAGAAATCTTCGAAGTGGGTCTCTCCCTAATCTTTCTAGGTCCTGGGTTAGGACAAGTCAATTGTTGGCGAGCGGCGCAGGAGATGTCGCCCTCTAATGGAGAAAGTGTTTTCAGGCGCCTAACTGTTCAAATGTACCATCTTTAAGTTCGCTCAGCTTTTTGCCCTACCTCTGTTTTACCCCTCATCCTCTTACAAAAATTTCACTTCAGACTCAATCCTAACTCTTTATCTTTCTTTACAGACCAGTTCCTCATTTTACTTCTATCATATTTTTCTTTATAAAATTAATATATGTTAATTGCTTAATATTCAGAAAACACAAACAGATCAAAGACAATAAAAATCCCATGAGTCAGAAATAATCATTAACATTTTGAACTTAATAATCCTTCCAGTCTTTTTCTCTGCACCCAAATAAACAAACACATATACATGCAAGCATTTATAATTTGTTATTGCTTTTTACTTTTATTTTATTTTAAGACTTTATTTATTTGAGGGGGGAAGAAAGCATGAGAGGGGGGAGAGGGGGAGGAGGAAGGAGAAGCAGATGGGGAAGAGGAGGGGCAGAGGGAGAAGAAGTCTACCCCACAGAGCAGGAAGCCTGATGCAGGACTTGATGCCAGGATCCTGAGATCGTGACCTGAGCCAAAGGTAGACGCTTAACCAACTGAGCCACCCAGGTGCCCTTGGATTGCTTTTTTAAATGAAATTTATATTTTTCTTTTCATTTGGCAACAGATCATAAATCTCTTTCATATCATTTAATATTTTTCTTTAATAAAGTTTTTTAAATTTCTTAATATAAATGCTTACTGCATCAACAGAACAATCCAAAGATGCATAAGTGTACACACACACACACACACACACACACACACCTCTTTATGCTGCCCATTTGAGGTAGCCAAAGTCAATAACCTGATTCATAACCATCCAGATCTCTCTCTACCTTATGCAAACTTTCACACACATAGATGGAGATTCTTATTTGTTTCTACAAAAATGGGATCTCGCCCTACATATTATCATGAAAGCAATTTTTCTAACATAATTTATCACAGATATTCCTCTGAGTCAATAAGTCAAGACTTAATTCCTTATTTTAAAGAACTGTATTATAATAGCATGGACAGACCATAATCAGTTACCCCTTGTCCTATTGACAGACATTAAATTATTCCCAGATTTTTGCCTTATATACATGCTTTACTTTCTATAAAATAGATTCACATAAATAAACTTGCTGGCCAAATGTTTGTACATTTCTAATCTGTAAACATTTTAGTAGTTTTTGTCCAATTCCTTTGTAAAAAGGTTGCAAAAACCCCCACTCTTGTCAGCCATGTAGGAATGTACCTGTTCCCACATCCTTGCCAGCACTAAATGTTATATCTCCTTTTCACTTTTCCACTCTGAGGGGTGAGAAATTGCATCTGGTTTTTACCTTCACTTTCATTTCCCTAACTACTATTCCGTTTTGCAATTTTTATGTGTGAAATTTCCTTTAAAATACATGTTTACAGGCTTTGGATTTTAACATATTAACATACCTTTGATTATTGAATCAATCTCCTGCTGTCAAACACAAGAGTTGTGTCCAGTTTCTTCAAGTTGTTAGAGAGATCGTGACAAAGATCCAGGTAGGTTTTTGTGTGTGTCCACCTATTTGCTCAGACTAAATTCCTAGAACTGAAATTGTGTTCGCGAACACTAGTAGGCAGAGTGATTAAGAGTGTGGGCTCTAGGGCGCCTGGGTGGCTCAGCGGTTTAAAGCCTCTGCCTTCGGCTCAGGTCATGATCTCAGGGTCCTGGGATCGAGGCCCACATCGGGCTCTCTGCTCGGCAGGGAGCCTGCTTCCTCCTCTCTCTCTGCCTGCCTCTCTGCCTCCTTGTGATCTCTCTCTCTCTGTCAAATAAATAAATAAAATCTTTAAAAAAAAAAAAAATTTAAGAGTGTGGGCTCTATACTGGGGGGTGGGAGGGTAGGGATAGGGTGGGTGGGTTATAGACATTGGGGAGGGTTTGTGCTTTGGTGAATGCTGTGAAAGATGTAAGCCTGATGATTCACAGACCTGTACCCCTGGGGCAAAGAATAAATAAATAAATAAATAAATAAATAAATAAATAAATAAATGGAGGGAGAGGATTAAAAACGATATTGCAAGCCTTGCCCATAGCAGCTGAATTTTAGAATAAAGCCAAACTATGGATAGACCAAAAAAAAAAAAAAGCGTGTGGGCTCTGGAGTCAGACTGTTTAGACTGAACTCTAGATTATTCACTCTCTGGTGGTGTGACTTGAAGCAAGTTGTTGAGTCTTTCTTGCTTCGGTTTCTTAATCTGCAAAATGGACATAATGATAATCTGTACCTCGGGATTGTTGAAAAATGAAACTTAGTACAGATAAAGCTCATGGGACAATATGATATAGTAAGTGCCGGATAAACATGTGTTATTATTAGGAACGTCCTTATGGCTTTCAATGCATGTGTAACAGGGTGTTAAAAGTGAAGTTTTGACCCAGGCACTTGGAAGCAACAGACTCCCCAACCCATGTTCTTACACACCCTGCTTACTAGCACTCAGGAACACACACCACTTCCAGTTCTCGTACTGAGCCTGAGAAAATAGAGAGACATCCACAAACTAACGCACATCGGTCTTAATTGCAATCAATGTTCCACATTAAAGCTAGGTGCTTAAACAAAACATTTAAAGGATGAAAATAAAGACTCCTCCTCCTCCCTTGGATCACTCGGGCGGGAAGGGCTGCAAATATGGAAGGGGAGGTGAGTATGATGAGGATGTCTTCAGCTGAGCTGTGCCGTGGGCCTCCATTGTCAGGGAAGAAGGGGAATCTGATGACCCTCACCTTAAGCTTCATATCTTCTTCCTTCATCACGGTCCATCCTCAGACAGGCCAGAAGATGCAATTAGCAAGCAGGAAGAGGGGAAGAGAAGAATGAGAGGGGCTCAAACCACTGTCCCAAAGATAGGTGGCCCATCGACCGCAGGCTTCAGCTGGGAGAAATCTCCAGTTTGATTCATGGCTTGGACGGTATATTCTTCATTTCTGAAGGGAGCCAGTGTTTGTGACTTTGACCATAGGTCAATCCATTCCACATGAGTCATCAGAAAAGTCAGGGGGCCAGTCAAGTTTTCAGTCAGTGACGGGGGTGGGGGGCCAAGATTCCACCACTGAATACATTTTCAAGGGGTGATGGGAGACACAAATAAAAAACTCATCATGCTCGTTTGACGTAAAGACTCCACGTAATAAAACACTGCCTTCCAGAAAAACTTGTCTCAACTTACTCTCCAATGAACAGGGTACGAGTCTTGTTTTCCCCTCACCAAAACCCCTCATGATCCATCTACAATTGGGTTTCCCGAGCAGACTTTGTGTGAGGAGAACAGAGGGCTGACACAGATACAGATACATTGCTCGGCAAATATCTTTCCAACAGGACAGCCAGGATCTTATGAGATTCGTTCATGCGAACAAGGCCAGGAGAAGGAAATGCCTTCCGGAGTTGACAAGTCTGCTTCCCACAGGCCCCCCTGAGGACTGGCCCTGGGTTTCCCGCAGCCCGGCCGCTCCAGAGGGTCCACGAGGCCCTCCGGGAGGCCAGCTGCCTGCCAGCCCTGCCTCTCTTGAGCACCGTTTAAACGACAACAAGCGAACAGCAGGCTTTGAGGAGGGAGGACGTGAAACGGGGACCACAAAGCTCCATGTTCACAGACGAAGGGATCCGGTGTCTAATTGCAAAGCAGCTCATAGGAGAGCATCCAATGAGAGGGAGCGTTTGCACAAGGAGTCGACAGAACCCCGACTGCATTCAGCGCAGAATGGGACCTGGGCCTCCCCACGACCAGCAACCACCGACACAAACAGCAGGTCTGTGGGGCGAGGAGAGGTGCTGGCGATGGGGCGTGTGCACATTGCCGTGACAGGCAAACACAACATCAGGAAAACACTTAATCTTCCTGTTTATCCCCAGAAGGACTAATAACCAGAGTGAGAGGGAGAGCAGCATCCTTCTCCATTTGGGAACGAGCGGCGCCTAATGCCGTGTTCTCCCAGTTTATAGACCAAATACCTGCTCGCACTAAAACTGCCACATATTATAAACCTCACCGAGGAAGTGAATCCATCACGTTCTCGCTCCCTTAAGAATAGTTTTTCCCTCGAGTACATAACCCATTACTGCATATCTTGTAGAAATCAAATGCAGGCTCTATATTCCAGCACAGAACAAATAGGTTTCGTAGGAAAAAATGCACAAATCATGACATTTTGCTTTTCTTTAGCTTCAAGGCTTTTATTTTGTTACGGTTATTGTTTTGTTCTCTTGCTTTGTCTTAAAGCAGCAATTCCTCGGGCATCACAACCCCTGGGTTTGAGCCAGAGCTGAGGAAAAAATGTCACTCTCGCCTTGGTTCGTGGGCACAGAGCCAACGGTGGTATCCAGGCCAGGTGTGGGCCACAGTGAGAAGTGGGTTGTGGGACCTGAAGGCACCTTCATTTACCTGGCACCCTTTTCTGACACTACTCCCCTCTTTCGTATAGGTTCCTGACCTCATTCATCCTACGAGGGCAACAATCTCTGCTCTGCCACTAACACTAGACTCACTCTGAGGGTTCAGGGACTTACTAGTCACCCCCATATTCCCACGCCCAACACAGGGCTCGGCGCATCGTAAGCCACGAATGAATATTTGGCAAAGGAATCTATATGTGAATGGAACGATAAGCTGAGTGTATTTACAAAGAACTATGAAAGGGATCCCAAGATTGATTCTAATGTTAGACTTTGAGGAAATCAATACTTTTTGAATGCCCTCCGTGTATCAGTGATAGGCAAGGCACTTGAAATCTCCTTTAATTCCCACGCTCCTCCTATCATACTCAGGAATTACGGTATATATTATCTGGGCTTGCTTCGGCCAGCACAAGCTACAGCTGGAAATGGAGTTATTTTCATAAATTTAGAAACACAACATAGTGATGACTTTAAGAAATGAAGATCTCAGTGGTTTCTTGAGTCAACCTCTTTCTTGTGTTCTGTCTTCTCCATGTGCCCAGCCAGAACGATCCAGCAACCTATCTTTTTCTTAAGGCAAGTTGTGTAGGGAAGGTGGGAGGGGTCAAAAGTCATGTTTTATCAGGGAGAAATTTTACACATTTAAAAATTATTTTCGGGCGCCTGGGTGGCTCAGTGGGTTAAAGCCTCTGCCTTCGGCTCAGGTCATGATCCCAGGGTCCTGGGATCGAGGCCCACATCGGGCTCTCTGCTCAACAGGGAGCCTGCTTCCTCCTCTCTCCTCTCTCTCTGCCTGCCTCTCTGCCTACTTGTGATCTCTCTCTGTGTGTCATATAAATAAATAAATAAAATCTTTAAAAAAAATTATTTTCAACACCTGAGGCTTACTCACTGAATTTATCCTTGGTTTTAAATTTCTCCAGAATGGTTAGAGATGGTTAGAGCAGGAAAGCAATGCAATACAACTAGGAAAATGACACTGTGCAATTTGATCTCTACGAATGCACAAGAACCCCATGTTCCTGCAATGCTTTGGGGACATCACCGGGAAGGTCACACAAAACTAACATGATCATAAAAAGAACCTTAAGCCAAGGAGAGCCTGTTGTGTTTTGACACACACAGCCTTAGTTACCTCTTTCTCTTAAAAATAAAGTTTGGAGAGAAGGGATTTTCTTAGATTTCTGGTTAGTTAAACTGTGGATAAACAAGAGTATGTACTGCTTTGCTTCAAGGAACAAATAACATCTGATGCATGCCAAAGTCCCTGCTGGCATGAATATAGCCTTTTCTTAGGCTAAGTTTTGTCAAATGGACATCATGAGGTCATTTCCAATGTTTCATCTCCTGGAAAGATTCAGTTACATTCAAGAAATGTATTTTTTTCTTCTCCTAACTTTCCTTCCATTCTTGTGTCTAGGATGCAACAATAGTGAGCAAGGCTGAGTATATTGGTCTCAAATGGAGAACTTCTCGTGTACTTGGCCAAGTGGTCGAGGCCTGCCATTGCAGCTGGAACCTCATTCAAGATAAATCATTATGTCTAACAGGTATGATTCTAGGCTGAAGCACAGCTGAGCCTTGCTCATTTTGGCTCCAGAAAGAGAATGCAGTGGGCACAAAAAACTCTTTTTAAATATTTGTTTTCAAGGAAATTACTCAAAACTTGCCTACTATATGTAGTTTTTGCATAATAAGTTAGCCATTTTATGGATGTCAAAAACTCATGGTCATGTGAATTTAAGATCATCCCCAAAGTAATTCTTTAAACACAAAGTAATATCTGGTTTTAAGTGTAGTTTCCCAGGAGAGCTTAGGGGGCTCATAAACTAAGAACTTCAGTCTGTTAGTTCAAACGGAAATGGAGCAACTCCTCCTTGACTCTGATCTGATGTTCTCCTTCTTCGTGCTATTGGACAGATACCCAGAGGTTCACTGGACACTGTTTCAAAATCCACCTCAATAGTCCATGGCAGAAAATTTAACCGTCTCCATTGATTTCATGACCTTTTTCTTCCTTTTTTTTTTCCTTTCTTTCTTTCTTTTTTTAGTGCTAGATTTGATCTCCATTTGAACTTTCGCCCTTCCTCCAGCTGGTCTTTAAAACATCAAATCAGAGGAACAAGGCTTTTAATGGACTAATATTCCTGGGTTTCCCCCACTGAATGTCCATCTTTGTAATTTTCACACATGACATAGCCGAGGAGATGGCCCCGCTGTTGGAGAAGCTCGGTCCTCAGCAAGCACAGCCCTGTGATCTCAGCCCAGGGACCCAAGGCGCAGCATCAAGGACAGGTATGACTGAGGAGAGAGAGCGCCACCTCCATTCACATGGCGTCATGGACACTGCTTCACTGTTAGCAACCTCTCCATCCAATTCTGCACTGATCTCAATCCTGACTCAACATTCAAGAACTCCAAGGCATCTCCCTCATGCTTTCTTTTGCATGGTGCAGTCTTAAATACTTCATTTCAATTATCTCTTAGATGAGGACACTGAAAGTATCAGTGGACTGTTGAATGTGCTAGTGAAAAGTCAGATTTCCCCCTCTAGAATGGTAGTTGATTATCATTTTTCTTAGTCTCCTCTGCCACCCGCTTCTTACCCATCACACACATGGATATGCACCTTTCCGTGCATTCTCCCCACTTCCACAAACTTGGATAAAGGATCCCATCTCTTTGGCTCTTCCTCCATCAACCCCAAGTGACCACATCTTTTCTTGGACACAAGCCTCGGGACCACGTGGAGGGCTAGGCGTGTCAGCCTCATTCATAACTGTGAGGTCGTGATGCTAGTAGACACTCCCAGGAGGCTGGTCAGGGACCTAGAGGCATTCTTGGCTTTCCCAGAAGCTAACTCACTCAATTAACCCACCCCTACGCTCTGTTATTGTCATTTCACGGAGAGGACATCTGAAACGCAAGGGGACAGTTGAAGTGCAGGAAGTGAAAGCAGCGTGGCCCCATGTGACTCGGCTAGAAAGTAGCTGAGAGGTTTGAGCACAGGCAGCCAGAGCCTCGAAGCCCCGTTCCAACCACTGCGCCATCCTGCTCTCCGTATGTTGAGGGACAGACCTCTGTCTGTGGGCCGCTTCACCCATCTGGCCCAAGAAAGACTGAGATACCCTTGTAGGTATTACTGAAATCATTATAGAGTAAAACACAGCAAATATTTTGCTCTGAGTATTTTTGGACTGTAATCATTTAAAAACAACTTTCATTTTATTGGCAGGAGAATTAAAGATCTCTATGTTATAAACAGCAATGGATTGGGGCATAAATAAAAAAAAAACCTTAACCATTTTCTATCTTTTGTAGATGGGAAAAGGGAGCTTTCTATTGCCCATAGGCATCTTGGTGGGTTGAGAGGTCTTTCTTTATGCAGATGGGCTTTCTAGTTTTAAGTCTACTGGAAGCTTTTATTTTTTAAACCTTGCCTGACAACCAGGGTTTCACTCATTGTGGGCCCCACACAGCTTCTCATAAAATATTTTGCTTCTAAGTGAGTTATGAAAATGGGACTCACAAAACAATGACAGAAATATTGCCATAAAAAACCTTCCAAACCCTTCATGGTAACAAAATAGAATGTATGAAGAAAAAATGTCTAGGTAGCATTACAAAGGTGTACAGGAAATAAGAGAGGGTTTCTTTTTACTGGAAGCCACTACAAAAATTCATTTAAGGCCATACTGTACTCATACAATCTCTTTTGTTAAAAATAATGTTAAGATCGTACCAAAATAATTTCCAGAGAAATTATATAAGACACAGTAATGTTAATTTCAGTGACTTACTACCAGATAAAAATGAGAAAGTACTACAAACTGTTAAGAGGAAAATTAGAAGAAGGTTTTCCTTGTGAAAGTTCAATCAAAGGCGTGTGACAAGAAGACACCCCAGATACTCAAACCCTTGGAAAATATCCTCCCTGTGCACTATTTCTGAAATAATTATTAAGGACGTATTTTAGCAAGACACAAAAGCAAACCCAATTAAGGAGGAAATCTGAGATCTAACAAACAGGGAAACCAGC
The DNA here is from genome assembly GCA_002007465.1 of Ailurus styani. Taxonomy (NCBI): domain Eukaryota; kingdom Metazoa; phylum Chordata; class Mammalia; order Carnivora; family Ailuridae; genus Ailurus; species Ailurus styani. The sequence continues at coordinate 10,709,464 of LNAC01000004.1, read as the reverse complement.
CAAGCAGTGGAATACAAAGAAAGCCCACAGTGACAGACGTAGAGCAAACCCAGGAAGTCTACACAACACCGGTAGACAGTACGGTCCAGAGCCATATCCTGCTGATATGACAAATAGGCATATTTTCTTTCAACAATCAGAATAAGAAATGGCAAATAGAACTTGAAAAAAAATTACAGATTTTTCAAAGAAACCGAACATGGGGTGATTTTGAGCACGTTAGAGAAGAAAATCCATATGACCTTGGTGATTGAAGAATTGCCCTTACAAGGACATGAGGTCAGTCACATAGGGCATGGCCTGCCTTCCCCACTGGCCAATCCCACTGCCCAGTTCTGCAGTAAATACTTTTTATGTGATTAGATCACAACTGTTCGTATTTACTGTTATAGGGCTGAATGTAAATTACTCATCTTGACAACATAAAAATAAGGGTATAACCAGACAAAATTGGGGAATTCATGGGGGAGGGAGGTCTAGGAAAGTATGGCAAGATAATTTCTTCATTGAACCTACTGGGAATGAAGAGATACTACTAAAGAGCAGAGATTTAAGTTTATTATTTAGTTACCAAAGCACAAGAATAAAGGAATCGCCCGGTAATAAATATTCCCACAGACACTTAACATGACATAAAATCTGTAATTTACTTCAGATTTGTGTTGTCCTGAGGGGGTGGGGGCGGGAAACAATACTGTATCTCCTCTTCAGATTTCCCTCCCTAAATCGGGACACCTTTGATTCCAAAAGAAGCTCCTCCTGATTATACAGACAGGTCGACTTTAGAAAGCACTGTTGCTGTCTTACTTCCTGTGAGCAGCATGGGTACTGAGGGCATAAAACAAAGAGTACCTGAACAATAATCATCCTCTCTCACTGTCAAAATCCTGCTATTGGCTGGATGATCCCCCCCCCACCTGTGTCCCATCCCCATGCATACTGTGGTCCAGCTCCAAGCCATCCTTCAAAAAGCCCATTCTGGCCAACACCTGATACTTCCAGTTGCAAACGGTCATCTGACATGAGTAGAAAGATCATGGATTTATGTGGTCCAACTGGGTTTATATCCTGCCTCCGTCACTTAGTTCTCTGAAACTTCGAATTATTTCATCTACCCCAACTTTAGATTCCCTATCTGTAAAATGGATGTATTGGTATCCATCTCACAGGTTGTATTGATGGTTAACTGAAATAGCATAGGAGACATTTTCGTCAAGTGCTTGCCACACGGTAGGCTACAATTTCCCTTCCTCCCCTTCATACATTAAATGCATTGTGTTGAATATGAAAGGTTGTTAATATATCTGATCTTCTTTTTTCTCTGTTCAAACATCTGTGGTCATCAGTGGAACTTTTATGAAGTATCCTTTCATGTCTAAATGTCCACGTTTCTGCGACCAGTACCCTAATTAAACAGAGCCAGCCTAGTTAAGCAGTTCCTGGGCCAGACCAGAAACTGGATTGCTGCTGCCACCTGGTGGTTATAAGGGGGGAATTTGGGGCAGCATTTCCTAGAAACTTGTGTGCTAAGGTCCAAAGGGTCAAGGGCTGCCCAGCCGCGCCCCCCCCCCATTTTTCTGTTAGTGAGACTTTGGCGAAGACAAGAAGCCTCTGTTTTCTAACAGCAGTATCTGGAAAGGGGGGTGCATACTGCTTTGTTTTCATCTTTGGGATTATATCAAGGTCAAGGCTGACCATGGACAAAAATATAAGTTCAATTTGAGGGACTGACATTCTTTCCTATTTCTCTTCTACAGCCCATCTTTGATTTCCCTTGTCCTCATGACATATACGCTATTTGTTCCTCAGATCAAAAGATCCTGATGAAATAATTCTCTCTAGGATATAAGTGACTAATAAGGATTAATATGACTTCTATCCCTCTAATGTTTGTGTTTTTACTCTTTTTAAACAGAGGAATTATATGTACATGGTACAAATTATAAGAAATCTTCCCCTCAAAAACCACCCAGTTCCATTCCAGAAGCACCTCTTTATCTGTACCCCACCAGAGATTTTTCCTCCCATACATAAACACATGCATACAAATATTACTCTTTATTATGTTCAAGAGGCAAGTGCTATACAAGTTGTTCTGCATCTTGCTCTTTTCACCTAATGCATCTTAAAGATTATGTTGTGGTATTTACACTTTAACAGGAATTAAAACTCGATCCTCTTCAGGGCAAAAAAGAACAAGTCTCTCTGTGGAAGTTGACTGGTCATCAAGCTGGGACAGAGGCAAGACTGCCTCAAACTTCAGTGAGGTTATGAGTTACCTGGGGAGTTTGCAAAATAGGTGCCATCCATTTCTGATTCAATAAGTCTGGGGTGGGGCTGGGAAGGACCTGATTAAGAGGAACGTGGCTCATCCTAACGCAGGCTCTGGGATCACACTTAGAGAATCACTGTTTAAAGGTATTTCTCAGCCCTGATCGCATATTAGAATCACCTGGGGAACCTCAAAAAAAAATTGCAGATGCTAATTAGCTTAGGCTGGGCTGGTTCCCAGGTAAATCCTGTCCATGGCCAGCATTCACACAGCAATTCTCAAATGTGGCTGCTTACTGGAATCATCAGGAGAGCTTGAAGAAACATGTGTGGGTCACACTCTTAGACGTGATGTAATTGGTCTAGGGTGTGGCCGCAGTACTGTATGTTTTTAGAGCTCCCCGGGTGATTCAAATGTACAGCCACAGTTGAGAAAAACCTGTTTTAAGAATGAGCTTACTGTAATTCCAGAGTCACGACAGGTGACACTGCCACATCGAGGAATGTGTTTGTCTCTGGCACCACTATTTGGATAGATGCGGGAAGGCAGAAGTAAAACCAACATGTTACCTTTCTCTATTTTTCTTTGGTTATAAACAGTTTGTACTCTTCACCAAATACCTGTTCCGTGACAACTCTGTTTTCTGTCACTAGTGTGGTAGGACAATATGGCTGCTAACTGTCCATCCTTGATCCATAAGATCAATGAAATGACTTACAAGTAGAGAGAGGACCAAACGCTGCGTCCGCCTAAAACCAGAACCGGACTGGTCAGACCCCTGAGAGTTCCTTCCGCTCTGGCAGTTACTCCCCTCTGGGGGAGCTCTAGCCTCGGCATTTCCTGTGGCGTTCCACACAAAGGTATTACTCTATCATCATCACCTCTACTGGTCTAGATGCGTTTTCTTCATCCCTCTGGACGATGATAACTGGGTTGGAGAAACCATCTCTGAAACTCCTCTGTGATGAGGCCCCATCAAGAGAAGCAGTTTCCATGTTAAACCCCATTAGCGGCTTTCTACAAAGACCAGCATAGAGGTAGAGCTGAAGACAGAGCCAGGATTCTATTTCCAGCTGCCAAAATAAGTTGACAGCTTGTTTCTATTGAAGTGTAATCGACATAGAACATTATATTAGTTTCAGGTGTATAACATAATGATTCAATATTTGTATACACTGTGAAATGACACTTTATTTTTTTTTAAACCATTCTTTCTAATGACCTCTCTGGCTGGCAAACAGATTACTTTTCTGTTTTTAACTTGATCGGGCACAAGAACAAGCAGAGAACTGTTAATATTTCTCCGGCTGTGCACTTTGGCAACACACCAGATTTAGCTGTTTAATTTACAACAATATGGCTGCGGGCAAGTCAGCCTAATGATGGAAACTAAAGATTTAGAGTTAAATATTAAATTTATCTCAGTCTTTACTTCTTGCTGTTTCAACCAATAAAAAAATGCCTCTGGGATATTCTAGTGTGAACATATCTAGCTTGTGTGGTGCCTTATGTTCGGCCAAAAAGATGTTGAACTCTAAATTACACATGGACCAGCCACACATTCGTTTCTTCTTTATTTTATGTTGGTGGTATAACCTCTACAGTTGGCAACATGATATACTTGATAGTGTTCATGTCAAAAGTAGCTTGGCCTAGAATTTTCCATGATAGGATAATATACCTACTTCTACCTGGAAGACTTATGTCTTTCTCTTTGGAGGATTTTCTATAAACTGGGGCAATGGATAAGCAAACCAGCAAGGAAGGTGCTATGGTGAAGGCTTTTTTAAATGCGTGGCTCTTGCTATTTAAATCCAAGTTCACGGTTGATGAGTATGTATCCGTGCTATAATCAAGGGAAGTGGATGGCAATTCACTTTTTTCTTACCTATTTCCTCACTGAAGCACCACAGACCAAACCCTGCCCTTGATATTCTGGCGAAACAGCGATCCATAATGGTTCCCAATGAATTGAAGAGGCAGTGTCTCCTGCTCCACCCTTCCCTGGTTTAACTTCTTCTGCTCTGGGTCCTGATGCCCCTCCTTTCCTCTGGAAACCTTCCCCCGGCTGTTTGAACCTCCTCAGCTCCCGCTTGTCTTCCTCGCCTGATCGATATTCTCTCTCTTCTTTCCTAGTTCCCATCTCTTCACCTGAACCTTAAGTGTGGACACTCCCCAGCTTCTGTCCTACGCCTCTTCTGATCTCAGTCCATCCTCTCCCTGGCCCACCCCTCCACTCCTGTAGTGTCCACTCCCGTCCATGTGTTGACGCCTCTTGGCTCCACATCAAAACTCAACCTTCCCTGAGGCCCAGGTCTGTGGGTCCAGCTCAGTCCACCCCTACACCATTGCAAACTCAACCAAACCAACTGTACAAGTTCACCCTATATGACCAATTCCTTCTTTTTTTCTAGTTGAATAAATTTGACAAGTAACATCGTGTAAGTTTAAGGTATATGGTGCAATACTTTGATACATTTGCATATTATAGTATGATTACCAATGTCCAATTTCTTCTTGTGTCATCATCTTCCCAATCTGGAAACCTCTCCGTGGCTCATTACATTCAATCCTATAATAGCCAAAATAGCTTTCAAATCCATCCTCTCTGTCTCTACTTCTACTTTCTGTACTTTAACTTCCTCACTTGGGCTATTCCTGTAACTTTCTATCTAGTTCTCCTTAATTCCAAGATTTTCCCCTTCTATTTTCCATAATGCTTTTTAATTCAATTGCTAAAATAAAAATAATAAAATAAAATCCTTTGACTTACCACTGTATTCAGAATAAGGTATCAGAGAACCTTCATAACAAGGCACAAATTTACCAACAACAGTGTCGAACCCAGTATCCTAGCATCATTTCCTGCCCTTCTCCCACGCTCTTGTTGTGCCAAACTCTTTCCATTACCTGAAACACCATTCCATGTTTTCATTAAAAGAACATTTACCAAGCATCTGTTATATCATGAGCTCTGAGCTGCTGCCAAGAACACAACAAGGGGCAACGTTTTTGTCAACTGCCCTTAAGCCTGCTTTTACTGTGTGGTCTTTACATAATCTCACTGAAATTTTTTGATAGTATAGTAGTAAAATATAACTAAATCCATTAAATCTACTAAATGTGTTGGACACCACGTGATTTGATGCCTCAGTGCTCTTGTACCTGCTGTCTTCGTTTCCTAATGTCACCTTTACCCAGATTTACCCTCCGTTCCTAGTCTTTCACTTCTACCCACTTCCCAGCTACCTGGTAGATGCCTGCATGGAGCAGAACAGTCAGGTGATGGGTTGCAACCATGAAGGAGGGCTGGACATGCTGACATTGATCCAACACAGCTACCCATCAGCTCCCTGCTAAGTGTAGTCAGTGCTCTCTCTCCCTGAATGCTCCCAACAGCCTGCTCGGGTTCTCTCTATACCCTTATCTCACAGACGAGGAAACTGAGGCTTAGAGGAGTGACTTCCCATGCAGCTCAAAGGCAACACTGGCACTCAACCCAACCCTATACTGCCTCCCACTCACAGCAGGTGACAAATAAGGAGAAGACAAAGTTCTCTTTGTGCTATGAATGGAATGCAACCATACAAGACATGCCTAAGAAAGAAGATTGGTAAGAAATACCAGAGTTTGCCATCATGGCTGTGTGAGATGGTAGAAACATTGGGCACTTCACCGCCCCCCCCCGCCCCCACCAACAGCTAAATGTCAGCAGTTTGTCTATTAAGACTCTCCCATTCCCCCACACCCCCACACCCCCGAGAAAGGCTGCCTACTCTGTTCCTGGGGCATTTTTTTTAATACATCTCTGCTACAGTGCTTATTTCATTGTGTAATTTTTCTGTTCACCTGGTTTCACCTGATTGATTGAGCCCCCCAAGAAAAGAGACTAAGTTTTTTCATATCTCTCAACCTCCAATGCCTAGCAGAGTGCCTGGAATATTTAAAAAATGCCTAATGGGTATTTGATAAATGCAAGGTCTCTGGTGTAGGCTCTGTGAGCCGTATGAGATCTCTTGCAACTACTCAGCTCTGGCTTGGTAATGCAAAGGCAGCCATAGGCAATACATAAATAAATAACCATGGGTGTGATTCTTTTTTTTTTTTTTTAACTTTATTTGAGAGAGAGATGGTGAGAAAGAGAGAGGAAAGAAGGGAGAAGCAGACACCCCACTGAGCAGGGAACTTGATGTGAGGAGGGGCTCAATCCCAGGACCCCAAGATCATGACCCGAGCCCAAGGCAGACACTCAACCCACTGAGCCACCCAGGCGCCCCAGGTATGTTTCAATAATCTTTTACTCATAGACAGTAAGTTTGAATTTTATATAATTCTCACGTGTCAAGAAATATTACTATTTCTTTGATTTTTTCCCAACCATTTAAAAATGTAAAAACCACTGTTAGGGTAGACTGGACAAAAACCGGAGACAGCCGGATTCAGTCCATGGACCGTGGTTTGCCAACCTCTGCTCCGAGCAGCTTGCCCGTCGTGGTGCTCAGCACGGGCACTGTCCCGCTGTCCCCTGTGTCAGGAGGGGGTGGAGATGAGCTGGGGGAGGCTGCTCCCCCCCCCAGGCGATGCCGCATGCCGGCGCACCAACACAGTTCCACAGAAACCAGAACCGAAGGGACTACTAGCTAGAGAGTGCCCGCTCCACGGAGTATAGCGACCCAGCAAATCTCACTGAAAGTCGTGTTCTTCTATTCATTCACAAAGTTACTAGTTAGTCTCTTAAGGAGACGGATTGGAAGGTTTGCAAATAGGGTTGCTATTTACAACTGGGGGCCGTGGGCAGACCACGAGCAGTTTCGCAGGAAATACACGGACATGTGCCTTCAGGAAGGCTGCAAGACCCATCAAAAAGTGGCATCCAAATGCGGCCGGTGTGCCAGATAGCTTTTGATCTGTTGCAAATAAAGGAATTTAAAATTCCCAAACAAAGCAAAACTCCAGAGGATTGTGCCAAGGTAATGGGATTATCGCACTGAAAACAGGTCAATGGAAAGACACCTGCCTTTTAAATCGACACAAATAGCTTGGAAGCATTGGGGCGGCTGCTTCTCTTAACCTAGAAGCGGTGGAGCTCGGTAGAAGGCCACTCCTTACGTAAAACTTATCTTTCCTGTTGAAACAGGCTTTCGTTGCTTCTTGAGTATCGGAGAGGTCACGAGGGGAATTTGCTAGACTTCAAAGCAGGGAAAAGAGAAAGCTTTGCAATAACACACTCTGGCATCTATATAAATATATCAGCTGCCCCATATCTCCGGTATTAATCTCACACTCACTGGGGTCCTGAAAAGTTGAAAAAAGTGAATGCTTGCATTTTAGAAGAGTTTAATAAATGGTGTACCAGCAACAGCTAGCTGCCGCCAGCTGGGTCTCGGGCCAGGCTTTCCGACTTTGTGCTTTGGTGTATTCATTTGTAACATAAAGAGACTGTGAGGCTCGTTTCTGCTCCATGACTCTGGGATTATTGTACATATTCCTGTCCTTGTATAACCTGAATTTCACCAGATCTTACTAACATTTAGGTATGAAAAGAACATGACACTATTTACATAGTATTCTGGCCAAAAAGGTTATCACCTGGAATTAATCATGAGAAAGCAATCAGACAAATTCCAGTTGTGAGGTAGTTTACAAAACAACTGGCATTCCATCGCATGGAAGACAAAATTTTACAATTTTAAAAAATAAGTCGCAAGGACTACTCCAGATTAAAAGAGACCAAAGAGACATGATAAGATACAACTATGGGGACGTTTGAAGTAATATGACCAGAGACCATATATTAGTTAAAATATATACAATATACAAAATAATTACACATATTACATACTATGGAATAATGATATTGTGGTTATGTAAGAGAATGTCCCAGTTAGAAAATACAACCTGAAATATTCAGGGGTGAGGAGTCCTGGTGTCTGTCTATAACCTACTTTCAAATGGTTCAAGGGGAAAAAAGCGTGTGGGGTGGGGGGAGAGAGAGAGAGACAGAGAAGATAAAGTAAATGTGGCAAGATACCAGCAATTTGTGAGTCTGGAGGAAGGGTACAAAAGCTTTTGTTGTAGTGTTCTGTCCACTTTTCTAGGGAGTTGAAATTTTCTAAAACTGAGTGCTGGGAGGGGAAAACATGAGTCAGACTCCCTGTCAGGGCAGGTGCCCTAGGGGAAGGGAAAAACCAAGGGAAGGGAGACTGGCAGCTAGGGAAATAGGGTTTTCTTTAGGTGAGGTTGTGATCTTGAACATGTATAAACCACATAAAGGGGGAGATGAGAGGTTGGAGGCCAGGCTAGACAGATAAGAAAGTCTGAGGAAGATGCTCCCAAATCTCACTGTTCATAGAGAGGGCCCAGGAAAAAGGGCTTCCTCCTAACAGAGGAAAAGAAGCCACATTTCCGGTGCTGACCAGAACACTTCCCCACGGGGCAAAAGACTTGTCCCAAAGGTATAGAGAAAATCTAGACAAATGCGATCTGGAAAGTCCAGAAAGGTCATTGTGGCAGACTTGAAGCATCATTTGATCTGTTTCGACATGACTGAGTTACTGAGAGAGGGGACTTGGGGGAACATAAGTGGATGGAATGCTGAGGGAAGACAAAAAGGACAGAAATAAGTAGAGTCCAGGTGGGCTTGGTTGGTAGCCCAATGAGAATCCCTACCAAGTGGGATTTCCACCGCAGGCCAGTGAAAAAGTTAGACAGGATTGAGTGGATCGATGGGTGCTTCCAGCAGACACAATGGTCCTTGACTTTAAGTGTGTCACTGCCAGAGTTTCCCAAGACTAACCACAGAGAAGTACGTTAGAGACTAAAGCATGGAGTGTGGTTCTCAAACGTGAGGGAGTTTCTGAATCCCCCAGAGGGCTTGTTCAAACCCATATGGCTCAGCCCCACCCGGGAGTTTCCGGTTCACTAGGTGTGAGGTGCGGCCCAAGGATTTGCATATGAAGCAAATTCTCAAGCGACGCAGTTGCCTCTGGTCCTGGGCCTGCTCTGTGAGGACTACTGACGGGGCAGAAAGGAAACGAAAGAGCAGTCTCGTCCGGCAAGCTGTTGTAGCCCTGAGCAGGATGGAGAAAGGAAAAGGTTACCAGCTTCTTCTTAAGCTGCTTTAAGAACAGATTAAAGTATTAAAACTTGGCTGAGTCTTCAGAAAAGTCAGAGGGAAACAATGGAGCAACGATGGAGGGTATCGCCTGGCTGCGGAAAGAGAAAGGATTGCTCCAGGGGTGAAACTGAAGAGTGAGGAGAGGAGCCCGCAGTTCAAGTGCTCGTCCTCCTCAGGCCCCGAGAGGCACGGGCTCCGGTTCCTGAATCCGCTGAGGGCAGCTCTCCAAGAGAAACCAGCAGGCAAAGAGGATTCACAAACCTTCGCTCGGCCTACCTCCCTCAGCCAATGAGGCCAACCCCCTGAGGCCACCCGGCCTGTTTCCTAGGGCCTTTCCTGACTCCCGTGCCAGGTGCAAACCAGCTACCCAGCAGGGGAGGAAACAAATTCCTCTCTGGCTTATCACACCATTCTTATTATAATAAGAACTTCCATTATTATTTTAGCAAAGAATGCCCTTTGTTTGCTAAGTGCCAAATCCTCACTATGGCCCGGTGACCTAGCACCACCACCCCTCTATTACGGATGAGAAATCTGACCCTTGGACAGGTCGACAATCTTGCCCAAGGGCCCACAGCAAGTCAGTATTTAGCCAATCCCGGCTTCCTCACTTCTCCTCCTGGGGAGAGGAAGTTCTACCTACGAGGCAGAAGGCGAGGGGCCATGAGCCAGAGGCAAGGAGAAATGAGGCACGGGGGAAAAAACGAAACAAAACAGAACAGATGTCCGCTGCGAAAGGAGAGCTTCCCCACTCACGAACATCTAACTGCTCCTTCGGAAGTCCTCCTGTGAGAAAAGCTTCCGTCCAGGAACTGACCCAGTTTCATCCCGGTCTTCGGAGTTGGAAAACTCTCACGATGCAAAGCAAATAACGCAGAATGCCGGAAATGCACATTCTTCTTCTTTCTTTTTTTAAGATTTTATTTATTTATTTGACAGAGAGGTCACAAGTAGGCAGAGAGGCAGGCAGAGAGAGAGGAGGAAGCAGGCTCCCCGCTGAGCAGGGAGCCCGATGCGGGCCTCGATCCCAGGACCCTGAGATCATGACCCGAGCTGAAAGCAGAGGCTTTAACCCACTGAGCCACCCAGGCGGCCCTCACATATTCTTCGTAAAACCTGCTGCCTAGCCAGCGAGATTGCGTCTTCAGAGCAGGCCAGCTCTCTGTCCATGGTGCCGATGGCAGAACCCCAAGCATGTCACCAGCTGGGGACACCGTGACGGGAGGAACTCAGAGCATCCGGGTACCAGATCCCGCGGGGTTGAGAGGTGTGGCTTCGCTGGGGAGGCGGGCCGGCAGCACAAACAGGAAAACAAGCCTGCCCCACCGACTTAGAGAGCTTTGATCTATTTGCAAAGCTGATAAAAACTGCTCCACTGGAGCCAAAGCCACTAGTGTAAAGAGACATTTGCAGGAGAGCAACTTCCCTCCCAGTTTTATACTTGCATGCGGTGTAAAATTGCTGAACATCTGAAGAAGGAGAACGCTAGGCATCTCCTGACTTAACTAGAAGTCAAATTAAGGCCTCAGGCCTCGAGCCAAGTTGAAGGCGGAAACAATGCCTGCAGCCTCTTCGGCTACCCCCAGTGTTGACGGGGGGAATGGGCTTATTTTTGTCTTCTCCAGACCCTTGATCATTATGAGCAAAACCAGAAAACAGATTCCTGTATCAGTTCTGGAAGGAAAATTCACTTCTCTCATGCTGTTTTTGGTAATAAAAAAGTCAAGGAGAAATACATTCCCTGCTTTTTACAATTCGATGATAATACTTAATCTTGAATTCTTACCTTCTAAACTATTGGCTTCTCAGCGCACTGTAGTTCCTGGGTAAATGATGGGAAAGGGAGGAATAACTGACAAGCGGTAAATACCAATTGAGCTGACAAAGTACTAAGGATGAGCACTTAGGAGGGGGTCCTTTCATTCTCATGGTACCTTCTCAAAAAAATAAATACCATGAAAAGATGTTTCATCTGGCATGCTGTTTCAGGGACATCATGTGATCTCAAGAGAACCAGGAAGAAATTCCTGGCCACTAGAGTTCAGTGAAAAGCAATAGGTAATCAGATCAAAATGGTGAAAAGGAAGTTTGATATTTTATGTTCTATTTCAGTACAATCTGCTATATTTACTTTCATGGTTCAAACCGCTCTGATGAATCTATATAGTCTTACTCTCAGTGATTTCTCTTTAGTCTGTCAGTGGATCACACGCCACGACCGTTGGAAGCAAGTGGTAAGCTCCAAATTGCTGCGGAAACGGCATCCAGCCTAGGAGGGAAGCAGGCAGAAGAAGAGCATCATAAAGGAGAGGACCCAAAATCACATTAATAAGGAGCACAACCCATTAGAGACTGTCGCTTTTTTTAATATTCTATTTACTGTTGCAGGACAAAAGCAGACAGACGGAGCTACATATAGTTCTTAAAGCCATTAGTTAACTCACCGCATTCAAACCTTCTAAGTCATTCAGTAAGATATATAACTTAGAGGTTGCTGCTGGAATTTGGGGGGATGAGGGAATCGGGTGACAGGCATTCAGGAGGGCACGGGATATGATGAGCACTGGGTGTTACCTGCAACCGATGAATCACTGAACATTACATCAGGAACTAATGATGTACTGTATGTTGGCTAATTGAATTTAAATTACAAAAGAATTCCAGAGGGGAGAGAACTTCTATTCCCCAGCAAAAGCAGAGCCTTACTGCTCCCGAGAAATGACCGATGGGATGGACAGTGCGTGAGCCTGGGAGGAGGAACTGAGCATGTCCAGCATGATGGGTCAGCCTTTGGGGAGCAGCCCATCCTCCGCTGTCTTCTATGTGGCTGTTTTGTGAGCCTGTGGCCCACCAGCGAAAACGGAGTATAACTAACGTGAGGTAATATTAGGAAGCCCGTTGGACAACAGAGCCACATCTGTTTACTGGCCAGCACTCTCTCTCTAAAAAGCCAGATAGCTTTCATCAAAGTCTCTCACCTGCAGAAAGCAAGGTTGTCCTCTACCCCCACAACTGGGAAATGCAGACACGTCCTTTTCCTCTCTAGACAAAATGGTGCCATTTGAGGTAACTACTCTTGCTCCAGACAGGCCAGGACATGACCCACTGCACCTCATGCCTTTGCCAAGAAAGGACATCCCATTGCCGAGGGCCATACTTTAGTTCAGAGCCTCTACCCGTGGTTGTGTTATGAGGTCAACTTAAGACATCACTTCTGCCCATGCCCCTCACTGCCACCTCACTGTTGTTTGCCAGTCAGCGCAGAGTTGGATTCACATGCTCTTCTGTTCTTCAGACCCATGGAGTTCTGTGCCAAGCAGCTCTTCACCCAGAGAGTTCAGTTGTGTATCAGGAACACAGCACTGGTGATCCTATTTGGTTCAAGCCCAACTTGCAGAACTACTCACAAGACTGGAGATGACATCGTCAACAGGCCCGAGTCATGTTTGTCTATTTCATAGGATACCTCAGTTTCTATTAGCTCTTCCTTTGGTCTTTATGCCACATTACCTTTTGGGATTTCAAAGTCCTGGCATTATTAATATTAAATACCTGAGAACCGAATGTGTTTTTAATCATGTTTATGGAGGACCTATAATGCACCAGGTGGAAACCTGGACTGTACGAGCAAGGAATCCACAGGGGATAAAATCGTAAACAAAAAATACAGTCATATTTAAGTATCATAATAGAGAACAGGAGACTGCGTGGCATTGTGCCAAGTCTTTGTGAGAGGGTGGACATAAGGATGTCTCATCTCTTCAGTAGATTGAGGGCATAAAAGTAGACTGCATACATAGAACCTGGCATAGAACTAGTATGTGTTTAATAGGATATATTTTTGGTCACATTATTTCCATGCCCTCTCCAACCCCCATACCCAGGATAGAATTATCAGTGATTGGAGCATACCCAGAGAGGATTAAAGCCTCAACATTTCTAAAAGAAGACTAATTATCTGGTGACAGAATGTGTAGTACCATTGTGAACTGGAGTTCACTTGGACCTACACGTTGGATTTAAGGAGATAAGGTAAAATGTAAATTATTGAACCCACACAACTGATAACTGTTTACAGATAGCTAATGTACAACCAAATATAACCCTTTACAAACAGCATAGCTTTGAGTACTCTTATTGCACGAAGTTTCATTTTCCTTTCACCAAAAATGGCTCAAATCTTACCAAGTGTGACTAAGGACACTGTCCCTACTGTGACCTGGCCGAGACTGTTCTTCCATCACCAGGATCCACAGGTCTTCTTCTATGTACCCACCGATGCTGCCTTCGACACAGGCCAGTGGGCACTGCCGTGGGGCTGGCACCTGAGAGAAGCGCCCCTTACCTTCCCCATGGGGCACACTGGAGTCCCTCTGTGGGCATCCCAGGTCCCTGGAATTCCCTGCTCGAATAGCCCTAAGCCTGCTCCAAGCTGCGCATACACCTTTCCTGGGCTGTCCTCTCGAAGGTGGGAACTTGCTAATGGCATGTGGAGCCCCGATCCCAGCGTGGTGGTCAAGGGGTGAGTATTGGCAGGCGGTCCGGCTGGAGCTTAGACACGCGAGCTGGCCAGGTGTGTTCAGGGGGCCCCTTGCCTTGTGAGATAGAGCCTGAGTGATAAGAAAAGGGGGTAGGTCGTAGGCCTGAAGAAAATGAGGAGTCTAGATTTGCTCCTGACCTTCCACATCTTTAGGAAATTGCACATGTCGAGGTAGAGAGCTATGACACGTTTTACTCATGAATTTGTAAATGTGATTAAAAACTTTAAAACATGTAGACCCATAGTGTGGGGGTCTCAGGTGGCACCTTGTCCCGGACCCTACAAATGTGAAGACCAAGGCTGCTGTCCAGGCACCTTACCAGTGTGTACCTTGTGATTACTTCCTTGTATCAGACCCCTCTTTACTAACGGCAGAATATTCTCTGTGTCTGCAGCTGCTCACAGTTTAGAGTTTATATATAGTCTTTACCAACTGCATTCACTTCCCTCTAATAAACATCTGCTGCTTATCACTTGGTGTAACTTTTTATATATCCAGGGGCTTAGAGCTTAGATTTTAGTCTCTTTCTTGGTCCTTCCCATTTCCTATGCAGTCTTGTTGGTGGGCAATGCAACTTTCAAATGGAGTATGAATCTCCAGAGTAATAGGGGCCCGTTCTGGGGCTGGCTACCAAATGCCTCTGTTGGCTAAGACAGTGAAAGCCCTTTACCCCTATCTCAGGCCTTCTGATCCCCCACAGTGCTGTGGGATGGCAGGGGAGGCCCTGTCCGCCTGTGCTTGGGGACCCCAGAAGGAAGGAGAATTTAAGTGTATACTCACAGGGATTTCTGTCTGTGGTAGGGAGGGTTAAGGTTATACCCCAAATTTATGACATACTCGGTAAATTATAAGCACAAAAGCAAAAAAAGTCCAGGTACATATTTGCACTAGGGAACCCTCACACCAGGCCAGAGATTGTAATTCATGGTACAGAGCTGGAAGCCCCCTCCGAGTGCTGACTCCTGCGTAGGAGACAGAGCGGGGATACACTAATCAACAAAGCACCGAAAAATGCAGTAAGATTTGGTTCGAGCAGCATCCCCATGTCTACGCCAGACTCACGGTGATAAAAATGATTCACTGAGAGATGCAGTCAGAGAGAAGACAATCGGGGAACAAGGGTTATTGTGGCATCCGCAAGTGTGGCGTCCCCCACTTCCTGCATAACCCAGAAAGATGACAGGCGTTTCCAAATTTGTATGCAAATTTTTCCTCCGTGGAAGTATCTAAAGGCAAAATTGGTCCATTGAGTTAATCACTAAACAGGGCACTTCAGTGTGCTCTAGTTCTGACATCTAATCAGCAATACAGCTGCATTTAAATACTGAAGACTTAAAGGATTTTGGTTTCTGAAGCAAGGGATTTTCTAGATAATCTTGCCTATAAGGTCCTTGACTTGTGCAGTCAAATGCTGCCAACTGTGATCCACAGGAAATTACAGTGCGGTGCTTCTATATCTGTTTTTCTCCTGTGTATATGGCTGGGAATTTTTCATTATAATTAACATTTGCTAGTGAAAAGCTCGTTTCTCAGTTTAGCCGTTGACTTGATAGAAACCAAATCCGCGAGGACCTGCGCTCCCCTCTGCAGCAAACTCCACCACCAGGGGAGGCGCCGCGCTGCCCACGGCATCCTGGCCCTTAAAACAAGTCAGGGGGTCTGGCTCAAAAAACTTCCAAGTCTAGAGCTCAAGCCAAGATTTTGCTTTTTCTCTGAACTCTTTATTCCCTGAATAGAAAGAATCTAACAGAACAGAAACCCCAACTTGAAGTGGTGCTAAAATAAAAATGCTGCTAGGCTATTGCAGTGTAGATTATGTAAAAAAAAAAAAATTCATTAGGATCGGGCCATCAGCTTCCATTAAATAAGCCTAAAATAAAGAGCTGGGAGATTAAAAGAAAGAAAGAAAGAAAGAAAAAAACCTAAAAAAATTTAAAGAAGAAAAGCAGAAAAAAAAAGAAAAGAAAAAGGTACACTGAGACTTTGCTTTTGGTGCCCCCTGCCAAAGCACTGGTAATTATGCTTGTTGGAATATTTAGCATAATTAGTCTTTTGCCGCCCATTTCAGTTTTGCTCAAGATATAAATGTCAAGTCAAAGCTATTAAAAACCATGTTCTTGAGAAACAGATACTCAGAAGGAGTATTGCCCAGGTAGCAAAGGCACTGCTGGAAATCACAAATGTCACTGAGTATGTGTATTGTTCTGCTGGCTAGATGCACTAATTACTATAATTCTTTTATAGCATATAAACTCTGGACTGGAGGAGAGCCACATAAAATTAATTTTTATGGTAATTAGCTTCTCGTTCAAGTGCAAGCTAACCAAAGTCACAAACTCTGCCCTGCCTATCCACTGTATAGGTTATTCCCTCTCAGAAAATTGGCCTGTATGCCTTAGGTCAGTATTTCCTATTAAGTCGCAGGGCTCCTCTTGGCCCTGAGCTACTGTAAACCAGGCATGTGATTTACTGTCCATCATCTCAGATAAAAATAGCTCTTTTTTTTCCACAGGCAGCATGAGGATCACTGGCCAGAGTCAATAGAAAACACGGTCTGGTGTCACCAGCTGAGCAGAAGGCCCTTGTGCTGTGTTGCATTTACCACGGGCATTTCCTTTGGGGAAGATGAGAAGTTCCCACGGGTGACAGAGAAGCAAATTTCTTCCCCTTCCAGAGGGGAGCTACGATTGCCTCAGCAGCTGCCCAAGAAACTTTTATCTGAGCCCAGAGCTGGGGATGGAGACCAGAGCCCGATGAAGTAAACAGCTTGGAGAAAGGACCCCCACCCCAGGCGGTGGCAGGAAGAGGCTCTTTAGGAGCTGGAAGTGCACCATGGGCAGAGTGCTGGAATTTAGACACTAACAGAAACGTAAAGAACCTTCCCCCTCCTGTTTTTACAGGTGAGGAGGTAAGATCAAGGAGGGGGTGAGCCTTCTGAGGTGGTGCATTGGGTTGACGGCAAAGTTGGTGTGATGCAGGCACGGAGCTCTTTTTACTTCATCCCAGTTCACCAAAGGAAGGGAGGATGAAGTGGGCTCTGGCCAGGCTGACAATCAAATAAACATGCCTATCGGCTTTTTAAGAGTGACATTTTGAAAAATATGTTAGCTTGGGAATAAGGTGCAAATGTGAGCATGAACAAATGCAGCTCTGTAAGTAGGGGAGAAGAAAACATGAGAACAGGGAGGCCATGTGAGAAATCTGGCCCATTTTCCAAATAGAGCTCAACTGCTTAGTTGTCCAATAATTTCTTTCTGTTCTTTGAAAGACTAAGTTCCACGAATCTTCTTTAACGTGCAGAGAATCTCCCCACCTTCAGGCTCACAAGTCATGGGTGACTCCAGGAGGTGACTGAACATAAAAGACATGTGTTTTCTAGAATTGCCAAGGCGTACTGCCCAAGCTGTGTAAGTGCGGCCCAGGGTCCTTGTCTGGTCACAAACCAATTAAGTTAAGTGTTACTGAAATTGCTTTTTACCATCTAGATAAGACGCAGTTCACAAGTGAGATGCAAGGCTTGACATATAAAAGCTTATTCATAAGCTTGGGCCTAGTGACTTAATAGTCACACTAAGACCCATATAACATATTTGTGAGATGGAAATGAGCTGTCAAAGCACGAGAGGGCTCTGGGGATCACAGATATTAGAACTGTGTAACAGCTCCTCATTCTCCATAAAATTGTTTGGAATCGCCAATGGCGGGTCTCTAGTAATTCCACTGAGACCATGGCTGCTTATATCAAAGGAACTGAATCCAATCTGAAAGGCTGGGCTGGTGGAGAAGGTGCTGGACTACATCCCACAGCAAGGTCCAGCCTTAGCTGGACTAAAACACAAAATTGCCTCTAAGCAGGAACAAACTGCTGACTGTTGTTTTTTTCTGTCTAAAAATCTCCATTTCCTTTGAGGAACTGCTCTCCACACCCCGTGCCCATGTAGGGAACAGTTCTGGTGGGTTCCTTCAGTGTCACTTGGGACCCTGGTTCCCCCAGACACATAAATGGGTTGTCACTCATTTTTCCAACGAATATTCATTGAATGCATTGTCTTGGCACTGGGACTTCCGCAGTGAGCAAGGGAGGTCAACTCGCCGTCTATGGGGAGCTTGTATTCTGCTGGAAGAGGCAGACAATTAGCACCTTGTCACGAGTAAATGGTATACTTTCTACAGCGGTGAGTGGCAGAAAGAATATAAAGTGGGGTGGCAAATGGAGACCGTCCGTGGGACCCTAAAGAAATGACAGTGGAGCAGAGACCTGACTCGTGGGAAAGAGCCAGGTGTGGGAATACCTGGGAAGGAACATGTGACCCATGACGAGGCCCAACCAAACCTTCCCAGATCACAGCGACTGGTCCAGGACGGGATACATGACACAAGCCAGGCCAATCAGGAACTTTTTAGGTGAGGCCAAAGAGAGGAGCTTTGTCTTTTGGATTGCAGAGAGGCTGCCAAAACGGACCTTCTCTGACCAATGAAAAAGCTCATCTGCTGTCAGAGAGAACGAAGTCAAGAAAAGTGAGACCTGGATGCAGCCACACCTGAAGCCAGACCTGCCCTGGGGCAGACATGGAGGGGCAGCCCTCAGACCCTCCTGCGAGAAAGGACTCTGTCTCATTTGTGGGAAATGTGCTTAGCTGTGGTTACTGTGGAAAGCCTCGAGCTACCAGATTCTCTAGGGACCACCCAGTCTTCTGCCTGAGATCCTACTTTGCTCAAGCAGTGGCTCTCGTCAGTGACTGAGCCAGGCCATGATAGCCACGGTCCCATTTTTCTTGAGCATCACCAGGTACAAGGACCTAGTCCAGAAATCCTCAAGCTTTCTCACTCTGTGGCATCCTTAATGTCTCAGGACTTTTTTGAAAGAAATTGCCTACCAGTTCCTTTCATTAAACAGTTAGGGCCAAACAAGGTGAAAGTAGTAGTTTGTGGAATGTCTGTCAAATGTTACTGTGTTTCCTGGGAAAATTTAAAACACCCTGCAGTAACTTGGAGAATCATGGGGCACAGCTCAGGGACTGCAGCCCTAACCATTTCTATCCCATGCAAGCCTCCTCCAACAGGCAGTCCATGCTCCAGAGATCCAGGATGGGCTAGAAGCTACTTTCTCAGATCCGCACTGCAGACTGAAGGCTTCCCCTGTCCAAGCCATCTTCCTACCTTCTCCTTTCACAGACGTTATTACCCAATAAGACTTTTGCATTTCTAACTCCATCTCTGTATCTGCTTCTGGGTGAAGCCGACCTACAACCTATCCCTTGATTTTCAAGAGGCTGAGTTACCTGGCACGATTTAAGGGAACTTCATGAAACCATTCCTGAGGTCACATTTAATGAACATTTATCAAAAATGATAGAACTGATAAACTTCCCAGATCAGATCTCTTTCCACTGTGACTCATTATGGCGGTCCTAGTCATCTTTGCACTGTCAGTCCCCGGCACACTGTTTGTCACAGAGAAAGTACTCAATGATCGTTGATTGTGTATTTGATCAATGAATAAGTCACATATAAAAATACACACAATATATGTCAGCATTTTAATCAGAGTCTTGAATAAAAGACAGCTATAATATGTTCCATTGTTTTCTTCTCCTAGAATTCACCTGAATCTTCTAAAAGTTCTAACCATTAATTAAATTTTCCTCTCCAGAACTACATCATAAATTAGTAGCAAGATTTCTGGCATAAAATAAGTATTTGGGGAGACTCTATTTCCCTACTAGGTGAGTGCATCATTGACACTGAATGCAGTTGATTTCATCAGTAAAATTAATAAGTAGATTGGATTTTCTTAACATGTGGGACACCCAAGTGAAACCCAATCATTAGTGAATGAAACCAAGCTTGAAAACACAACTAGACAGGAAGTTACATCTGTGCTCTGTAATATCCATCCCCAGGCATATCACTGCCGTATTTAATACACATTACAATAAAGACTTAAAAAGTCTCAGAGAAAGAACACTTCATGAAGGCAAGCCCAGCCTAGAAAAGGATTTCCAAAGGCAGAAGTGTTTCGTTCTGTTTACTGGAGAACTAACCTACCTTAAAGTTCCTGAAACATTTCCCCAAAAGCGCTTCATCGTGTAAACTGGGATTTCTCTCAACCAGAGTGGAAGTGCGGAAGGGATCAGTTTGATGTAGCTTTCCATATACACCTTCTTGGCACTCCCCTCGATCATGTGCAAGTGTCTTGCATCCTCTAATGGAGAAAGTCCCCGTCATAAGTCAGCCCAGCCTGCACTTCCATTAGTGCTAAATGCTCTTTTAAAGTGAAAGAAATACAGAACACTCAGCCCTGTATTTCCCCTCGCTTCAGAGCCTTCCTGGAAGGCAGCAGGGGGGAGCTCCCCGGACCATCATGGCCTTATTTACCGCTTCAGTCATTTTTCATGCTCTTCCAGAAGCGACAATGCTCTCCAGCTCAGGTGTATCAGCAGATGCCCTGGGATTTCACACCTGCTGTGATGGAAGACATCAACACGAGTTAATTAAGTCTATTGTTCACACAATTTGTTTCTCACTGAGGCTGACTCACCTGCAACTACTTCAGCACAATCCCCCGCCCCCCAGAGGTAGACGACCACTTTCATTCTGGTGCGAGGACCGCCTTTTTTAGAAATTCATTTTATTTCAGAGACTTCTAGGTCACTGGCAGAGTAACACTTAAAACACACACACACACACACACACACACACAAAACTATTGCTAATGGATGACAAGTTGTTTAAAAAAAAAGAAGAAGAAGGACGTAGAGCTGGTGTTTTTTTCATGGCCATAAAATTTTTCAGAGTAACATCACGAAGGTGAAACTGGAATAAGTCGAATGTTGAAGATTTAGTATTGTGCAGCCTTCTTACTCAAAGTCAAGAATGAAAACTGCTTTTGAAAGGCTTTCATAGTCTCTCTGGCAGAATGAAGCATGGAAAATAAATGGAAGGTATAGTCCGAGGAGAAAAATGTGGGCAAGAGACATATGGAGAGGGGTTGTAAAGCATGCTTTGTTTTTGTACAACAGGATCAAAGGACGTTTCCCATATTAATTGCTTCTATTTTTACTTTGTATCCTTATTGTGCTTCCATTCATCCTCTCTACCTGATGTTCCGGATACTCTTTTGGTCCTCGTTCCTCTCTTGCCACATGCCAAATCATTTCTGCCCAGGATCACCTGCCCTCTCTCTCCCATTAGATCCTGTGCGTGGTGCAGCAGACACGGCCGGCGGCCACCCTTTGTCTCCCACGGTGTAGAGGTGTTCCTGGGAAGCAGCTGTCTGGCCAGACACCACGTTTCCCACGCCCCCTGCAGTAAGTTGAAACCCAGTGACCCAGTTCTTCCTGATGGACCATAAGAAGAGGGTGCCCTTTACTTCCCAGATGTGGTGTGCTACCCCTTCCGTGCTCTCATCTTCTGCCTCAGCTAGCTGGAGACTGATGCCGTGGACCCCTCAATGACTCCTCCCTTTATCCTTCTTCCTGCCACCATTGGTCTTTCTGTAAGCAAGAAGTAGGCTTAGCCTTGTCGCGCCATTGTGATCATGGGGATTATGATTAAAATAGATATGGGACCTTAGCTAATGCAGGAGAATGATCAAAATAATCAAGCCTACTAATTATTCCTGCCACAAATATGTATTGAGCTACTACCATATACCAGGCTCTGCACTAAATTTGGGGGCTAGAAGATAAACAACACAGATATAATTCGACCCACCCTTAATTTTCAGATCATCTTGTCTTCTTAGTAGCATATGTTCTATTGAACTTCCTGTGAAATCTCTGAATTCGGATAGCTGTTTATTCTTGTTTTACACGTATAGAAACTACAACCCAGACATGACATGGCACTGGAATAAGCCAAATCCAGATCTCCCTAATGGAGCAACCCGCACGGCATGGTGTGTGGAGCCACCAAGCAAAGTAGAGCTGGCCTCTCCATGAATCGTACCAAGTCGAGAACAGAGCAAAACTCCCCAGCCACCTCTCAGACCTCAGCTGCTCACTCGGTGATAAATTGTGGGCTTGATGCAAAAAATTAAAGTCAGTGGATAAATAATTTTTTAAGACACAAGCCAATGGGGTTTTCTCCTTTGACATCTCTTCCTATAACTTGAGGAAATTATTCATGTTAGGAATCATCCGCATGTCCCCACTTGTTTTTGCAATTAAAAGAATAGCCTATAGGGGCGCCTGGGTGGCTCAGTGGGTTGGGCATCTGCCTTTGGCTCAGGTCAAGGTCCCAAAGTCCTGGGATCTGGCTCCCTGCTCATCAGGGAGCCTGCTTCTCCTTCTCCCCCTGCTCATGCACTCTCTTCCTCTTTCTCTCAGGTAAATAAATAGAATCTTTAAAAAAGACAGCCTATAAAAAGAAAGGAAGAATAACTAATTCAGACAAAGTTGAATTCAGATTTGTGATACCTGAAACTTAAATATTTTGGAGACTTCTTTTAAAGAAAAGAATATAAAATTACAAAAACAAATTTGGTAAAGGGCCTCAGTAGGTCTCTGGCAAATGAAAGACTGTCAGACCTAAGCTTCAATAGTTCTATGGCAAATCCACACATAAGACAACTTTTTTTTAATCAGGTGAATAATTGAAAGGAGGATTGAGAATTTTCTAGATATAATCCCACTTTGATCCTTAGTTCAGTTAATTATTAAGTGGTTGTCTCTAACCAGATGGAGCAACAATCCATCAAAACTGTATTTTTGAGCTCCTATTTTCTGAACCATGTATCACGTTGTGCACTTCCGTTTTGAATAGCTATTTATGCCTACTTATGTAAGAGAAGACAACATGATTTTTTAAGTAAAAACATAAATAAGGATACCAAAACACAAAATAATAATGATGGAAATCTTGTCATAAATTTAGGAAATTTATTTTAATCCTGGTTGAAGAAAAATGCTATTCTTCTCACTGATTCTTAGACCTATGGAAAAACCACCCATGCCTCTCTGCAGTCAAGTACAGTAATTAGAAAATATGCTAATTTGGTCCCTGATCTTTACCCAACTTCCCCCAAAAGATTTTATTTTAAAAATGTCCCTTTTCCCATCTTCTGAGAATGAGTGACCTTATGCTTTGTTGACTTGGGAAAACTCAGTTGCCAAATGAAAATTGTCTACAGTGAACCGTCAGCTTCCAGCTCTTTAGACTGTAACCCAGGGACCAATTAACAGGAACATTTGGCTCATCTTCACCACCAGGGGGCTTGGGAAGCTCAGACCTGCAAGCTCTAACCAGCTAATTACATCGCTATGAGTTATCCTCCCGAGTCAATTTGTAACCCAGTTAGAGAACAGGCACATTTCCGTAAGTGCCAGTGTAAATGTTGTGCTGTTAAACCCCTATCTAACAGCCACAAACTCGAGTTGTCATTAACAAAAAAATTGCCTCCTAAGATCCTAAAATATAAAGAGCTACTAAGATATTTATTTTGGGGTCATCACTTTCAGTTTCATTCTGGCAAAGCTACATATTTCCATAAATTACGTACTGTTACCATGACAAAAGTTCAAAACAATATGTTCTATACAATCAACATATAGGTAACCATTTGTTATCACTGCACCACAAATAATCTGGGACCACATTTTTCTCTCAAACAGCCAACACATAGTGAACGTGATTATTAATCTACCGAAGTCCCCTTAAAAGATAGGCTACCTTTCCAGTCAATATACCAGAAAAACAGATCCCAGACACCGAATAACTTGGGCTTAGGGTAAAAAAAAATATTTGCGGCCTACTCAATACCTGAAGAAAGACCAGGTACTCTGTGAAGAATGGTCTTCTTAAGGTTTCAAAAAGAAAGAATTCCATTAGCTAAACCACATTTTTTCACAGCATATTATAAAAGTTCACTTAAAGTATAAAAATTCACCTAAATGTATGAGCTACAACAAATAAAATTCTTTGATGAAAACATAAGCATAAAGTGTCATGACCTTGGGTTAGACAGTGGTTTCTTAGGTATGACACCAAAAGCACAAGCGACAAAGGAAAAACTTATTAAGTTGAACATCATCAAAATCTGAAACTTTCGTGCTTCAAAGGATGCCACCAAGAAAGTGAAAAGATAATGCACAAAGTGGGAAAAAATATTTGCAAGTCATTTATCTGATAAGGGGCTTGTATTCAGGATACATTTTAAAAAAAAAGTACTTACAACTCAACTGTAAAAAACCAATTGACCCAACTGAAAAATGGACAAAGGATTTAACAGATATTTCTCCTAAGAAGACATATAAATATCCAAAAAGCACATGAAAGATGCTAAACATCATTAATCATTAGAGAAATGTAAATTAAAGCCACAATGGGATACTACTACTTCCCACCCACTAGGTTGACTAAAATGAAAAAGAGAATAGCAAGTGTTGGAGAGGATATGGAGAAACTGGGACCTTCAAACGCTGATGGCATCAGAAAAAGGGTGCATCTTGGGAAACAGTTTGGTAGTTCCTCAAAAAGTAAAACATGGGTACCATATTAGTCAGCAATCCCGCTCCTAGGTGTATACTCCAGAGAAATGAAAATACACCTGGTCCTCATCAAAACTCGTACATGAAATGTTCGAATCAGCATTATTCACAATGGTTGGAAAAGCAGAAAAGACACAAACGTCTGTCAACTGAAGAACATATGAACAGAATGCACTGTATCCTACAATAGAATATTAAACCGCAATAATTTGTTACAACGTGGATAAACCTTGAACACATTATGCTGAGTGAAAGAAGCCAGACCCCCCCAAAACCCCACATATTTGTATTATTTTGTTTGTATGAAATGTCTGAAAGAAGCACATGCATATTAACAGAAAGTAGATAACTAGTTGCCAGAAGCTGAGTGAATGCTAGTGGGTGCGGGGCTTCTGGGGACGGCGAAACTCTCTTAACGTTAAATAGTGGTGATGGCTGCACAGCTTTGTGAAGACACTAAAAGCCGCGGAATTTTACGCTTTAAAACGATGAATTTTATGGTATGTAAATTATATCTCAATAAAGCTGCTATTTTTAAAAACAAAAACAAAAACTCACTTCTGTTCAGGGAAGGCGGTGTTCCAGTCCTGGATCCTCTTAGTCAAGGCAATGGACGCCATGTTGGTGTGGTGCCTCCAGCCAACAGTACCTTCCAGAACATTCCCTCTGCTCTGATTCTGAATATAATTTGGCTTCCCATTTGGGGTTTCCTCACAGAAAATAAACTTGTTATCTGTGGAAGTGAGCATTTTACTCCCCTTTCATTCATATATTTGACAAAAATTTTGAGTCTCCTTTTTGCCGTGTGCTGAAATATGTACATGGCACAGAACAATGAACAAGACAGAAGCCCCTCCCTTCCTTCACAGCTTTCAGCTCTGAAAGCCGGGTTGGGGGTGGGGTGTGAAATAAAGGAAAAAGCAAATTAATAAACAATATTCTGCTTCATTATTTATTGTCTCACAACTTCTCTCCCTAACCAAACTCCTGCCCTGACCTCACATAATAACGATTCTTACATCTAATCTTTATCTTACATTTAATCTTTATATTCCACTATAATTATCCAACATATATATACACATTTATATGTATGTATGGATATATATGTATGTATGTATACACACACACATAAAATCCATTAAGATAATACTTGTAAGCACTTAGACTATGCCAGGCACATAATAAGTGCTAAGTGATTGTTGTTATTATTATTATCATTATGATTCCCCCCTGAAGAAATGTTTGTGTTAATGGCGGTGTTCTCGATGAGTATTATTTGAGACCTCGGGTATGCCTGGACTCCCTGAAGGGGGTGAAGCCTCCTGTTGTCCGTCATCACAGAAACCCAAGAAGGGTGTCTGTCAGGACATGGGCTGTGTCTAAGGCAGGGGTTGAGGTGTTTGTGCAAAAGAGTCACCACTTTCTCCCCTGACCTAATTCTTACAGGCCTGAATTTCAGGAACTTACTTGTCTTTCCCCAATCTAATTGATCTGCATCCTTGGAGGAACTTTTAAAGATACTGGACCCAAATCTGGTTAGCTCCTAATGCAATAGGCCTGGAGTAAGTGTGCTTAGGGCATTCCTCTGTGGTAGGGGGAAAGAGAGTTTAACAAAGGTAGGCCCAGAGAGAGCACTCCACAGTCCCACTGGGGACTCCAAGCTGAGGCTCACACATGGTATCCGCCAAGCCACATTATTCAAATCACGCTATTCTCCACAGCATTGTCAGAGGACACACACTGCATGCCCTCTGCTCAGAAGGAAGGACCATGAAGTTATTATCATGGCAGAGAAGAAGCCAGTGACTTTCCAGCAGAGAAGGAAAATTCAGATCTTAACAGGCCTGCGACATCCCAAAGAGAGAAGGCATGCCCTCCCTATCAAGGGGCTCAGGGGAAGGGGAGGGAGTTGCTGGACTGGGGTTTCACATTCCCAAAGTAGACAATGGGTCAGTGGCTACACAGTTGCACTGACAAGACAGACTTTTTAAAGCACAGGTTAGGGTGCCTGGGTGGCTCAGTGGGTTAAAGCCTCTGCTTTCGGCTCAGGTCATGATCTCAGGGTCCTGGGATCAAGGCCTGCATTGGGCTCTCTGCTCAACAGGGAGCCTGCTTCCTCCTCGCTCTCTGCCTGCCTCTCTGCCTACTTGTGATTTCTCTCTCTGTGTGTCAAATAAATAAATAAAATCTTTTAAACAAAAACAAAAAACCACAGGTTATGAATCGGTCAAACTGATGGCCAGATTCCAAACATAGTGACCTCACCATGTCATGCCAACCAGTCGGCCAGCTTTTCCTTAAATATTTTTGAAGAGTCTCTAGCTAAATAGTTCAGCACCTTCTTTATGAAAATGAACACTAATATCAGTTGTTCACAAAGAAGATTTCTAGGTAAACTTTTCTAGGCATAAGATATAGATAGATTAGATATATGATGGATGGATAGATGGATGGATGACAGGTGATAGATATCAACTGTAGAATATTAAAAATACCTATCACTAAATTTATTTTTTTTAAAGATTTTATTTATTTATTTGACAGAAAGAGAGAGAGATCACAAGTAGGCAGAGAGGCAGGCAGACAGAGAGGGGGAAGCAGGCTCCCCACTGAGCAGAAAGCCCAATGCGGGACTCGATCCCAGGACCCTGAGCTGAAGGCAGAGGCTTAACCCACTGGGCCACCCAGGCGCCCCATCACTAAATTTATTTATCATTAAAATTATTAATCATTTGGAATCTTTGGATTTTATCATGCCAACTTTTTCTCATTCATTTCTCCAACCAATAATTACTGAAGGCTGATTACATACCGAATGTTTTGCTAGATACAGGGGATTTAATAGTGAGCAAAAGTAAGCATGCTGCCTGTCCTCAAAAATTTTCAAATACAGAATATCCAGGATATACCAGCAGGCCGGTAACACACCTAAACCGGTGATGTGTAAGATGCATTTCTTTCTCAGTGTATACATCCTTTATGTTCCTTCAAGAAATAACATCACACGACTGCTTGTCCTAATTCTCCAGGGTATAAATCCCTCTAAGAGGAAACGTTCCATATTTTGGAGATGACGTGGAGAAAGAGTTTTTCTGGGTGTTGTACATCACTGTCCTGCAGTGGGAAATTTATGAAAGGATGTTCTGGGTCACACTTTCAGTGTCAATAGTCATTTACGAGGTCACCCTCTCTCCCGAAGAGGGAATGCTCCCATTAATATGTCTGAGAATTTTTCTTCTGGCTTCAGGGGAGTACATTTACCTACAAAAAAAATCAGTCCCCAAAGTAGATTTTCCCTGACGGCACCATGCTAATTACTCAGAATTACTTGTCCTTAGTGAACATATTATAATAAAGTGATAAATTTCCTCAGGCTGACATTTATCCTGGTCATGGACCTCACTGAATTTCCTCAATCAACCCTACCAAACAAGTAGAATTAGATTCACAATGTTTGAAAAAACATCATGATTACAGTCAATGTTCAAGAGAAAATGAATAAAATACTGATCAAAAATAAATACATTAAAAAACAATAAAAAAATTAAATCCTCAAACCGAGTCTCCAGCCAATCCAAAATATAATTCAGAAACAAAGAGATAGCATTTTAAAGGTTTTAACTCTGATTTCAGTTCAAATCAAGGGAGAGAAGATTAGGAGAAAAAAATGTTCAGTTAAAGCCATTGGAGTATATTTATTAAGATTACATAATCCCTAAATAAACACAAAGCCCTGATTGAGGGCCTAATTTCTCCTCATGCCTACACTAGTTCATTCCTAAATTCTCCTTTATCAAAATGTCTGGTGAAAACACTAGAGTCTTAAAGAAAAAATCTAGGGGAAACAAAGGAATTATTTAGTATTGATTGATTTTTACTTTAAAAGAAATCTGCATGTGCACTCTGAAAATGATAGTCTTTATCCTGTCAACACAAATATGTGTTCTATAAGCCCTTAGTCTGTGTTATTTGAAAGCACTTAATTTTCATCATGCCATTTGAACTTTTTATCCATTTAGCCACAATCTCAGTAAGGCCGATAATTATTAGACCAAATACAAAGATACATGTACTTCCACAACTCAAGAACGCTACATTTGAAACTAGTGATGTACTATAGGTTGGCTAACTGAATTTAAATTAAAAAAAGAAAGAATGGAAAAGAATAAAAAAGTAACTTTTTTTTTCAACTGAACAAATTTTATTTTTGTTCCTCCAGATTTTATTTAAATTTTATTTTATTTAAATTCCACGTAGTTAACATACAGTGTAATATTAGTTTCTGGTGTAGAATTTAGTGATTCATAAGTTACATACACAACCCAGTGCTCATCACAAGTGCCCGCCTCAATCTCCATCGTCCATTTAACCCATTCTCTCCTCTCTCCCCCTCCACCACCCACCTCACTTCCAGTAACCCTCAGTTTGTTCTCTATAGTTAAGAGTCTCTTTCTTGCCTCTCTTCCCCTCCCCCGACCATGTTCATTTGTTTTGTTTCTTGAATCCCACATATGAATGAAATCATATGGTATTTGTCTTTCTTTCTCTGACTGAACTATTTCGCTTACCATAATACTCTCTAGGTCCATCCACATCCTCACAAATGGCAAGATTTCATTCTTTTTTATGGCGGAGTGATAGTTTGGTGTGTGTGTGTGTGTGTGTGTGTGTGTGTGTGTGTATGCACACACACGGTATATATATATATATACCACATCTTCTTTATCAATTCATCAGTCAATGGACAACATTTGGGCTCTTTCCATAATTTGGCTATTACTGATAATGTTGCTATAAATACCAGGGTGCATGTATCCCTTCAAATCAGTATTTTTGTATCCTTTTGGTAAAGATTCCAGTAGTGCAATAGCTCAACCATAGAGCAGTTCTATTTAAGGAACCTCCATACTGTTTTCCAAAGTGGCTGCACCAGTTTGCATTCCCATCAACAGTGTAGGAGGGTTCCCCTTTCTCTGCAGCCTTGTTGCTATTTCCTGTGTTGTTAATTTTAGCCATTCTGATTGGTGTGAGGTGGTATCTAATTGTAGTTTCTATTTGTATTTCCCTGATGATAAATGATGTTGAGCGTCTTTTCATGTGTCTGTTGGCCATCTGTATGTTTTCTTTGGAAAAATGTCTATTCATGTCCTCTGTACATTTTTTAACCAGATTATTTGCTTTTTGGGTGTTGAGTTTGATAAGTCCTTTATATATTTTGGATACTAACCCTTTATCAGATATGTCATTTGCAAACATCTTCTCCCATTTCATAGGTTGCCTTTTAGTTTTGTTGATTTCTTCTTTTGCTGTACAGAAGCTTTTTATTTTGATGAAGTACCAATAGTTTATTTTGGTTTTTTTCCCTTGCCTCAGGAGACTTATCTAGGAAGAAGTTGCTATGGCCTATGTCATAGGAGTTACTGCCTGTGCTCTCCTCTAAGATGTTAATGGTTTCCGGTCTCACATTTAGGTCTTTGATCCATGTTTAATTTATTTTTGTGTATGGTATAAGAAAGTAGTACATTTTCATTCTTTTGCATGTTTGAAGCAACTAACTTTTTGCATTTGATTTTGGGTTTTCATTTTAACATGCAATGTAGAGATTTAAACACCAGAGGACAGTGTGTGAATGAAAACAAAGTTCAATTACTATTCATCTAATTCAATTCATTTACTTAGTACATCAAAGAAAAATCTTAATTTTAAGTTCTTTTCCCCAAAGACATTTTATGTCATTTCATGCTTCAGAAATTAAAAGTAGAGGTTGATAGAAATGTGAATCATGAGACCAACTAATCAAGTTAATTTGAATCATAATGGAAATTAGAAAGATTAATTTCATAAGCAATCATTAATAATAGAACCTCTCATGTACGAATAATCAAAGCTTTAAGTATTATATGGTAATTAATTCATTACTATGGGTTGCATATTTTAAAATAGCTCAAATCTTCTTTGCTTTGGTGTACTTATTAATAGCAATCTGGAGGGAAGAAAAGCTAAAAGGTTTCTGTAGAAAAGTTTGTTCTATGTGTCTTTACATGGGCAAGAGAGAAAGATGAATCGAATGATATAATAAACAGGCTTGCTTCTTGGTAATAAGCCTTCAACCATGGACAAAGTCAATTGTCCACCCTTTATTAAAAAGGAGAGAATTGGGCTCTTGAGGTAGAGATCGCTTAAGGTGAAGGATTAATTATTTATTGTCCAGTAGTGAAACTAATATTTTGTACCTGTTTTATTTCATTTAAAAATGCATTTGATTTGGGGCTTTATTTAGAAAGTGGTCTGGTATGCACTCCCCGTTGACCACAGCATATGTTACAAAATCAGCTTGATAGTTATATTTTCTCATTCGCAGTGCCCCTGCAATTTTCCCATATTCAAACTCACAAATTCCTATATTCAAATACATAAAACACTGGTTATTATGGAATATTCATGTAAAAATCAAGGAACAAATGTATTTGGAATGTACTTTTAAACGTTACTTCTTCTTATCATAGGAATATTTTAGTATTGTCATAAAATAACTTGTGAAAATTATTGTATAGCTCCTTAGTGATCGTGTGAGCTCTGGAAAATAATGTATTCTTATCATATGTTAAAATATTTTAATATATAAAAACCTCCTTATGGATAAATAGACCTGACCTTGTTTTCTACATTTTCTTCCTCCATTTTTTTTTAAAGATTTTATTTTATTTATTTGACACAGAGAGAGAGATCAGATCACAAGTAGGCAGAGAGGCAGGCTGAGAGACAGGGAGAGGAGGAAGCAGGCTCCCCGCCGAGCAGGGAGCCCGATGTGGGCCTCGATCCCAGGACTCTGAGATCATGACCTGAGCCGAAGGCAGCGGCTTTAACCCACTGAGCCACCCAGGCATCCTCTTCCTCCATTTTGATGAGTTTTCTGGGTGATCTGGATTTGCCCTGGTCTTGATGATACTTGACTACAATATGGGCCTTCTGTCATGCTAACTGCAGCCATTCCTTCAGCCAAGGAGTATTTATGGGGTCCACCACATTCTGGTCATCCTTTCTGTTCTGGAGATATCAGGGCAAATAAGACTAGGTGCAGGGAAGAGCTCTAGGCAGATGCTTGCCAAGGCTCTGTGTTTCTGAGAGTCCAGAAGGAGACTATTCGGACTTACCCACTGAAATAAATGAAAGAGAAAGTGGCAGAACCTGTCAGGTACCATGGGTCTCGGCAGGCCAGGTAAGGGGCTTGGAATTTTTTCTAACTGCAGTGAGAAACCACTGGAGGGAAATGATTCAACCGGCTTTATCAAGTCTCATGTTGTCAAGGAGGCAAGCTGGGAGGCCATTGCAAAATAGGCTTGATTGGACTAGGTTGGTAGCAAGGGGAGGGAGGGAAGCTGATAGATTCAGGACATATTTGAGCGTTAGAGGCAACAGGGACTTCTGGTGGACAGGCCATGGTGTGTGAGAGAGACAGCAGAGTCAAAGATGGCTCCTGGGTTTTCAGCCGAGAAACCTGGCGATGGAGAATCTTGGGTGAGAAGCAGGTTTGTGGAGGAGGAAGCATTCTTGTTTTAGCTGTGATAAATTTGAGGCAATTAATAAGTATTCAAGTAGAAAAAATGACTTGGCAGTCGGATACAGGAATTTGAAGCTCAAAGAAGGGGTTGGGGCTAGATAGCTACATATATACTTGTGAAACTTAATAACTAATGGGAAGAGAGAGCAATTAAAGAAATAGTATAAACAAGGGGTCTTCTGGAAAAGACAGCACAATAGGAGAACCGTATTTAAATGAAGGATCCAAGAGAGCCTCTTTGAGAGCTGGAGGCTGAAGACTGTGATTTCTTTCACAGTGTCATATTAAAGGGTTAAAGATCTTAGATTACAGACAGGACATTTACTATAAAATGATAATTGCTTAGGGAAATAGATCCATAATTACATGCACTCTCTAATCTGTAGCAGCAACTGAGACCACTTTCCTTCCAATTACAAAGATTATCCCTCATAAATATTATATGGAACATATGCTCCTGCAATAGGTTATGACCAGGGAGCTAAGCCCTTGTTGTCAATTCTTTTATTTTTCTTTTATTTATAACTCTTTGTAGAAGAAAGAGGAGGGAAAGAGCATCAGTGAATAAGGAATGATATATATCAAAGTAGCCCGTATCATATGCCTTATCTCTCCCTCCTATACCTCTCGAAATTCCAAGTTTTCTTTTCCACTCTGAATACCCATTATTATCATAAATTAAAGCCAATATGTCAAACCTCATTTTTCCATTTCTCTTCCTCACTTTGGGAGACTTAATAAGAAAATCTCTTACCACCTTGGATGTCACATTGGTAGAAGGTAACAGGACTCCCATGTGACAGAAATTACAAAAGAACAACTTGCTGAACTTCAGCTGCCACGTAATTTATTATAAGGATTGTTTTATCCTTTTCCTCCAGAATAAGACATTGTCCTCTAGGAAAAAAAGAATATTTCAAATAATAGTTCATAATTCCCCGTTAAGCTCCAACCTTGAAGCTTGATGGCATTTTGAACTAAAAAAGTTTCTCCTCGCCCAGAAATCAATGAATGAGTACAAGCACAAAAATACATAAACATGCATACATACCGCAAAAGAGTATATATGTGTTGTTAGGTTTTAGTTTATGCTATCCTTAGAAGCTGTCACAAAGGAACAAGTTGAACAACCGAAATACTAGGTCTATGGTTGTTTTTACAGTAATTCTTACAGAGTTGATTGAAGCAACTAGTTTGTCATCTTCAATTCTAGCAAAGCTACTTAGATGCTTTTTATCTGGCACTCAAATACATTTTTCATTCATCTCAATTTGTTTTTCATTCCGAAACATTAGTTTCTAAGCCATGAAACTTGACTATAATTTCTTCTTTTCTGTGTCCTTGGATGAAACCCTAGTTCTGGACCTACTCACTTCCCACCCAGCCTCTCATAGGTCCCTACTGCTCAATCTCTAGCCTCCAGACCCTTCCGGTGCGATCTGTCCTGCTCCGCTTCATCAGATCACGCTTGCTCAATACCACTTTGATGATGTCACTCCCCTGCTTAAACATGTTGGTAGTTCATTATGTGCCCATGAAGTCCAAATTCCTAACATGATGCCAACTGACACGTCTCTCACACACTGACCCTGAAGTCCAGCTAAGCCCAGTGACCCCGGGGCTGCGCCTTATTTGAGAAGGACTCTCCTGCCACAGTTTTGTTAAAGCATTAGCCCTCCCCTTAAGGCACAGTTGAAATGTCATCTGCAAGATTATCTTCCCAGCCACCAAATCTTTAAAACTCTCTTATATTCTCTGTAGCTTTGAGTAGATGGCCCACAAAATGCCACTTATTACATGTCATGTACTCTTGTATTATAGATGCTATATTTGCAAAGATTTTGGTTTCTGAGTGTTTTGTTTTTGTGGCGTTTTGGAGTTTTTTTGGGGGGGGAGTTAGGTTTCGTGTTTTTTGAGACCTTAGAATGTAAGGCCTTTGAAGGCAGGCTCTCTTTCTTTGTTTATCACTCTGTTCCCAAGCATACAACTGATGGTCAATGAATATTTGTTGACCTGAATTATTAAGATTGTCTGAAGCTTTAGTAGTGACATTAATTTCACCCTGGTCCAAAGAATAACTATTTTTAGATTATTTATATAGAAAGGGTGATCCTTCTTATTTTCTCTTTCAACACTTCTCTTATTAATGAGAAGATTTTTTTTTGTGGGTTATGCTGTGCATTTTCATATTTGCTTACTATTTTCATGCCTTCCATGAGAACAAGTGGAATGTCTGCTTCAATAAAAAGAGAACCAGGAGCCCTAGTTAAGCAGCGTCTGCCTTCGGCTCAGGTCATGATCCCAGGGTCCTGGGATCGAGCCCCACGTCGTCAGGCTCCCTGCTCAGCAGGAAAACTTCTTCTCCTTCTCCCACTCCCCCTGCCTGTGTTCCCTCTCTCGCTGTCTCTGTCTGTCAAATAAATAAATAAAACATTTTAATAAATAAATAAATAAATACATAAATAAAAAGAGAACCGTGCCTGGGGGGGGTTTCAATAGACCCCCAGCCCCACTCCCCAGTACATCAAGCTAGGCAACAGGAACATTGAGACCTGCTCTCCAGTCTATAGGCATTCTCTTTCTACCCACTGCAGGACTTATCTTGAGCCATGAGAGAAATTTACCTATTTCCTTAAGGGTCTCTAGCCAATAATGTTATCCATGACATCTTTTTAAAGCCTTTTTTTTTTTAAGATTTTGTTTATTTGAGCATGAGAGAGAGTATGAGAGGGGAGAAGGTCAGAGGGAGAAGCAGACTCCCCATGGAGCTGGGATCCCAATGAGGGATTTGATCCAGGACTCCAGGATCATGACCTGAGCCAAAGGCAGTTGCTCAATCAACTGAGCCACCCAGGCACCCCTCTTTTCAAAGCCTTAACTGTGATCCAAGACACTAACTAGTATCCAGTCCTTTTAGTTTTGTGACAAGTTAGCAGACCCATGGCAGCCACACTTGTAGTACTTACACCAGAGATTTCTCTTCCCTGAGTGCCGTTGAGAGCCCTCACAGGGACTGCTAGTGTCTCATTTGCCCAAAGTGAAACCGCAACTGACCTGGGATTCTTTCAATAATCTGTGTGCTTTCCTTCTCTCTCCCTCTCTCTCATCCGTGAGTACCTTACTGCCCTCACTCTCATTTCCATTTAACTACAAATTACAGCAACACCCAGCAGGAAGCACAGCTCACTTACAGTCTTTATTTTTCTACAAGGTTTGCTAGGTTTATGTGGCAACAAAGGATAATGAACTGGGCACCAATTTCAAATTTGAGAGTTTTGAGAACAAGAGATTTAAAAACAGTATTCACCAGAGGGGGGAAAAAAAATTCCAATGTTTCCAGCCTTGAAAAAGAATTACCACTGCTCTGGGGATTGTTGGGTAGCTCAGCTCAAGGGGACAAACAATGGAACCTGAGGGAACTTGAGAGATTTTGAATAGAGCGAGTCCAATTCTTGAATTTTCAAGTTGTTTTTTTTTTTTTTAAGTATGTCATTAACCTCTGAGAGATCAGCTCTTACCTAGCTGACACCATTGCTGTTGACACAGCTGCTCTGCTCTCCTTCCGGAGAATGAGAGGGAGGCGGCTCGCAGCCTTCCTCAGGCAATCAGCCCCTCCACCCACACACCTTCATAAAGCACTCGGATATTCCTCTGCTCAATTATGCGTGCATATACCTCTATGCACTAATCAGTCTTCTAACCAGATGTTATCGTGGATAACCTCAATAGCCCTATTATGATAAACTAGGAACAAGGCACAGAGACTCAGCCAAGATTGCTCAAGAGGGTTTTGGCAACAGACCCTGTCTTGAAGCCAAGAGTGATTATTACTATTAATAATAGCTATCATTTATTAAATTCCCACCAGGTGCCAGCTGCTTTCTATATGAAATAATGACGAGAGGTTAACATTTCTTGAGGTGTTTATATGCTAGGTACTGTTCTAGATTCTTTATACGTATCTTCTCATCTAATCCCCCCAACCATTCTATGAGGTAGATACTAATTTTCTAATCTCAGTGGGTATATAAGGAACCTGAGGTATGGACAGATTATATAACCACCCAAGGACATGCAAGGAGTAAGTGCTGCAGCTGGGACCTGAAGTCTGCAAGCATGACATCTGACAAGTTCTAACTGCCATGCCCTTAACCATCATGTTATTTTGTCTTCCCTACTCAGCCACTTTTATTCCCTATAACATTTCTACTTTTATACCTGGTTTTCAGATGAGGAAACTGAGGCCCACAACTGTTAGTTAATACAGGTAGTAGCTGAGGCCCTCCTCAGGCCCTCTGGACTCTAAAGCCTTGGCCCCTGGCTACAGAACTCTATAATGCCAGAAACCTCAGTGGGTGTCTGGCACCTTCTCTCTTCTCTGTTCTCTATGCCCCTTTCACCGCAGAACTCGCACTATGGCGCATCTCCCCCTCCCAGCCACCCCCAGACCCACTGTCATAAAACTACTCTCCCCTTTGTCTCCTTGGGAGGGGCTGTAGAGGGGAACTAATAATATTTGTATTCCTTTCTCATTTTTCACGGTCAAAAACAGCACTTTAGAATGCTAAGTCTGTTGAAAACCTAAGTCCCAGGCCCCAAACCTGGTAGTTCTGATGAGGTAGAACTGGGTGGGGCTCAGGGACCCACATTTTCAGTAAGGCTCCCATGACTCAGATGTAGTTCAATATATCACTGCTGTCCGGCAATGTGTTTGCATTGTAGAGAGGGATTTTCCAGGGGGAATTTCAGGCCAGGGTGGGTGAGATATTTTAGAGCAGACAGGCCTTTGTTTTTTCCTTCTGCTATCATATAGGTCAGTCTTGGGTATAGATTTTATTAATGTAAATTTTAAGCAAATTTCCTTCAGATACTCTTCTGTTGTATTAAATTCAAAGAATTGATGTTCTTTTTAAAAAAAAGATTTCATTTATTTGTCAGAGAGAGAGGGAGATAGAGCACACAAGCAGGAGCAGCAGCAGGCAGAGGGAGAAGCAGTTTTCCTGCTGAGCAAGGAGCCCGATGCAAGACTCGATCCCATGACCCTGAGATCACTATCTGAGCCAAAGGCAGACACTTAATCGACTGAGCCACCCAGGCACCCCAAGAATTGATGTTCAAAAAAGAAAATAAAACCTCAGGGCTATTACCACTTTACTTTGTAAGTAATACTTTAAATAAGTAAGAATAAACTTATAAATAACAATTTTTTCCTTTTTGATTATTAAAAATATACATACATCACTTGTGTGAAATAAACAGTGTTGAGTTCATCCTTCCTTCTAGTCAGGCTTCTTTCGCCAGTGTTCCAGAAGGTATATACTAAGGAAGAACGTAGTTTTCAAAGACAGGCTTTCTTCCCAATATCCTAAAAGTTATGTGTTGGAAGAATTGAGCATTTTTCTCTGATTTCCATGCGCCTTCTCCCAGTAATATTCAACATGAAAAAGCTAAAAATACTGATGATACGAGAAATATTAGCAGAAAAAATAAAGGATTAATTCTTAATGCTAATAGGGGGTTGAACATTAAGCATTTTGGACTATTAGACAACATACAAAAGATGAAGAGACCCACTCCAAGGACACTTAACTGTTGCTGAGGACAATCTTTGTATCATAAATAAATTAAGCTCAAGTAAATACTAATGTACGCTCTATCTCTGATTTTGAGCCCAGAGCTTTTTCACAAAAGATCCTTAATAACAATAAATTCCCTATGCTGCCATGGTGACCTTATAGCTTAAAATGCCCAGTTATTTTTCCGGCCAACTTTGGATGTGTTCTGAAGGTTTTATCTGAACTTTTTTTCCAGATACTCCTCTGGTTGACATTTGCATAGTCATTTGCATAATGTTATTCCTGATAAAGCTCTGGTTCTCTGAAGAAGAAAATTAGCAATTATTATTTTGCCATGGAATGAATGATAGCACAGGATGTTAGCTACCAACCTGGCTTAAAAACTTTGGAAATCGGGCCTAAAAAGAATATGAAGACACGCAGTATTAGAAAAATTACCATCCCATCCCACACGGCACAGACTTCTTTTTCAGTGATTGATAGTGTCCACTGGAGGTCTGCGGGGAGCAGGCGAAGGGAGGAGTTGTCAGTTGCTAGAAAGGCAGGGAGAGCAGGCAAATTATTCTGAGCAAACCATTTAATGAGGGCTTTGTTAGTGTGGAGGGCTGCCATACTGTATGACAGCTGGCGCTGAAGAGTCACATTATTAAGGCAATGCAATTCTGTCCATCTGCAGCTCAGCAAAAGGGCAATAATGGCCCAGTGTAGCCCAGAGCAACACTTGGTTTTAATTACAATTTTCCCCTATTAAAAAACACTATGTGTGTGTGCACGTGTGTGTCTGTGTGTGTGTGTTCCACACCCCCATACGCACATGCATTTTTGTTTAAGGGAGGATTTTTTATGATCTCAACGCATCTTTAAATTACTCTCTCTCTTCTCATGGCCATCAGAAAAGACCTCTCCCGTTCCCTGAGAAAGAGGTGCCCAGCTGTGCTTTCTCCCCCGCTTATGGTGACAGGCATCAAGTCACATCATTAGCAAGACTGTCATGCCACGGACGATGGGGTGAGGGAGAGGGCTCCAAGCAAAAGCTAATCACCATTGTCTCGCACACCCAAAATATTAAACAACTTCAACATTTCTAGTGGGTTGGAAAAAACCAAGGGTCACCAACTCCTTATAAATGGGACAAGAGCAAATTCTTTAATAAAAGGACTCTTCAAAATAAATTTATGTAAATAAAAAATATTAAAAATAAATTTTCTGTTATAACTGAGCTTACAGAACATTTAGAAAAGGAGAAGAAATGAAAAATTTCAGTGAAAGAAAAGAGGTTGTAATTTCATTACCAAAGATAAAAGGTAATAATCTTATACTGATATCCTTTTATTTGATATTCTATCTATTCACCTATCTATAATTTGTTAAATGATAGTGTTATACTGTGATAATGGTTTATAACCTGCCTTTTCTCCTATAATAATATTCTGCTAACGTATTTTCCCTGCCATTCAATATTTTACTCTATGACCAGATTTCTAACAGCTGCCTAACATTCTAATTATAAAAACATAGCATCTTTTATTTAACCAGGCCTCTAATGCTCTAATGTTAGGCTTTTAGTTTGTTTCCTTTTTTCCCCTTCTTTTGCTAGTATCCAAACCCTTTCTTAAACATGAAAAGATATTATCAGATAGCCACATGACAATGGTTATACTTCCAGTATCTCACTGATTAAAAAATTTTCCAGAAACGAAGAGCTACTATTAATAGTACTTATCAATGAATTTGTATTTTATTTGTCACGATAGTATCTCTGCACACAAGTAGAAAAGCTATGCCATGCCTGCATCATTCCTGAATATCCTCTAAAATTATGAAGGCTAACTGGGGACCTCCCTCCCACAGGTAGGAGAGAAGGAGAGATTTGGTGACAGCACTCATCTGGGAAGGATGTTCCAGGACGAGACATGGAGAAGCAGCATTAGCTGAGTATTACCTCAGATTCTAGAACCACAATGTTATTGGCCCCTTAAAATAAAAGGCAAGCATTAATTTGTTCTCAGTGGTCTGTATTTGTTTCATGCAATGTTTCAGAAAAATCCTTAGGCCTCAGGGTTAAAAATCATAATTTCAAGCTGGGAGCAACAGAGAAGAGGTCCCCTGAAGAAAGGAAAGGAGGGGAGTGAGTCTTGAGCCCTGGTTTTGAGCCAAGGACTCTGACTAATGCTTTCACATATTAAATCACAGGTCCATGCATCTGTTTGTGTGAACAGCTAATATTCGTGATCAATATTTTGAATTAGAGAACTAAAGAGTTTGCATCTACTAACTATATCTGCTTCAAAATATAGTCAGTTAGCCTCATGGCATAACCTGTCTTAACTCTTACCTCCAAAAGTTGAAAAATAATGTAGAATTGGAGACTAGATTTTGAAGAGAAAAAAAAAGACACACATCTGTTTTAATTGTCCGCATCAGTTAAACTCAGCTCAATACATCTACGTTGAGGTGTTAACACATTTTATGCAATTTTACTATTTAAAATACAAGGGGGAATGTCATTGGCTATTTCAGCATTTAGGTGTTTATAGGTACACAGTAAAAATTAAATGTATGTCCAAGCCCACTCTAATGAATTTATAAGAGCCATACAAATATCTTTTGCTATCATCTGGAATAGTGGGCTTGCACCATTTTGTTCTATATTTTTGTATTGAAATAGGATATAACTCATTATAAAATTTTTAAGA
This sequence comes from Ailurus styani, assembly GCA_002007465.1. Lineage (NCBI taxonomy): Eukaryota > Metazoa > Chordata > Mammalia > Carnivora > Ailuridae > Ailurus > Ailurus styani. The sequence continues at coordinate 10,669,208 of LNAC01000004.1, read as the reverse complement.
TTCCAGATTTAAATAGACTACTTTTTTCAAATATGGAAATGCTTATGATACATGAGGGAAAAAACAGTCCATAAAAATAGGCCCAGTGTCATTGCTATTATTTTTCATTATATCAATGCAAACCAAGTGTCAGTTGATGCGATTCTGCCTTTAAGATTTAAATAAAATTGTTGTTGCCGCCTTTCTAAATCCCAGTGGGAGTTTGGGGCCATCTCTACGATTTCTGTGCACTCTGGGTTTTACTGGTTTTATTTGTGGTGCCAGATTTCTTCTACTGAGCATCTCATGCAAACACCAGCACCCTGGCATTTCTCTGTCCCTTCCACACACTGATCCAGCTGTGGAATTCAGCCATTTTTATTTCCCCCAGTACCCACACAAGGCATTAAGATATGAAGCAAAACAACACAGATTTGAGGTGACGAAAGAGGATCATATAATCACAGACATTTAAGTGAAGTCTTAGACATCCTTGTGCCTTGTTCCTAAAAGTCGTTTGATCTCCCCACCATAGGAATTGTTCATTTGTAATTCATTTGTAATACAGGCTGTAGCTTCCTGCCTTGCTGCCTGCCCACTTCCCATCTTCTCTCTTTCCTCCCCTCTCTTCTCTTCCCATAACTACTCTCCCGTTCATTTCACACACAAGGCAATTTCACTCTCTTTGCTCTTTCCTTCTAAACATGCTCTAGTGCCTCATTTTCTGTATACAAGAGACTTATTAAGCACTTTTTCTAAACAACTACAATTTCATTCTACCAGGTTCTCTCTCTCTTTCTCTCTCTCTCTCAGACACACACACACACACTCTCTCAGGCACACATAAGTAATGTAAATATTAAATTTTTTATTATATAAAATTACTTTTATAGTCAGAAAGCATGATTTAGAACACATAAACCTATATTTTGAAATAATAACTTCATAGGCTTTCTTCTCTCTGTTGGTCTGGAAACTACTGGCAAAGTTGCTTGGGGAATGCCCACTGCCAGACGGAAATGTAAAGCGATGGTACTAACTACTGTTTCATCTTTATAATTCCCTAATATCAGAAGAGTTGAATTCAAAAGCTTTCTCTCTCTCTTTTCTCAGGTGTTTCATTCGAAGTTCCTATAGGTATTGGGTATGGTTATTTCTGCCAAGTTACATTCCAAATGGTTGAGATGGGGTCTGGACTATAAATAGGATCCTTAAATGGTTTTCAAAAATAAAAATACATGTACATGTACTTACATATTTCAAACCATATGTAGCAAACATTGGTTGTTAACACAATAGCCATCCCCCCTTTTTTAAATAATGGAAGGGCCCCTATTTTATTCCAGAGCCTGTCCCTCTCCCTTATGACTCAAGGATGCATCTTGATTGGTCTAAGCCAATCACGGTGGTACAATTTCTCTCACCAGTGATTATTTCAAACATGAGCATGTGATCTAGTCCTGGTCCATAAACTATGAGCAAATACCTACTGGGGGATGTTAGGAAGTGCTTCCTTCACTCTTTGGGGGAAATAAAAGTCTAAGGAAGAGGTCATCTCTTCTTCTATCCGGTGTTTTCGTATCTCCATGTAATACCTGGAGCCACAGCAACAATCTTGTGACTATGAGTACAGTAAGCCGGAGGATGGGTCTGACAGAACGAGATGGCAGAGTGACAACACAGAAAGAACCTGAATCCTTGATGACATCATTTTACCTCTGAATTAATCAACCTTGGAGCTGCCTCAGCACTGATTTTTTTCTGAGAGAAAATAAATTGCCCCCTTATTTAGCCAGTTCAGCTTGGGTTTTTTGGCTAGTGGTACAGAAAGCATCCTGATACGCTGTCCTCAAGCCCCTGGACTAAAACGAAACACAATACTTACACTAATTTGAACACAATATTTACACTAAGCCAATGTGAACTGCTATCTCAGAGGCTGTCATTTTCATCTTCATGCTTAAAGATGCCTGATCTCATTCACCAGCCACTCTGGCATTGCTCTGTGTTTATGTTGCCTTCTTGGCAATTAATACCAGCTGTTTCTACTCAGAAAAATGACTATTAGACCCCATGGTTTCTTCTCCATTATACCAGATGCTCTTTGAAAGGAGAAGGGTGCTATAGAGGCCACAGATTAGTCACCTCACAGGAATGGCTGCTCCTGACTCAAAGACAAATTTATGGGAAAAGAAGTCACCAAGGTAATCAAGGTTCTATAATTTGATGGAGGCAACTAACAGCACCTCTTCATTTCGTCTCATATGTGTAGACCTAGATTCGGTTCACAGATAGCAGAATGACATTTTATAGAAATATAAAAAAAGACAAAGACAGCACAGTGAATTTTGAAAAGACTGACTTGTTTCAAAAGAGCCTCTGTTACCCTACCCTTTCTTGCTGTCCGGCCCCAGGGGTTTCCGGATCAGCAAAGCAGCTTTGTGGTGTCCTGTCCCTGCTGGTTTGTAGTATCCGTCCCACACAGGCAATGGGGTGGATATGGCCAGACGTGCTAAGGGGGCAGCAAGAACAGGCAGAAACCATCTCCACCTCCTGACATCTGGGTCCCAACACCCCTTTGAGGCATGAGTGACCTCTCTCTATTATGAATCATAAGTATTCCATAGTTTAAAGTTTGCTTTAACCTGGCAAATGATTATAAAATATGATCGACCCACATCGTTTACAAGCCCAATATCTTCAAAATACTTCAAAAGAAAAAAAAAAGGAAACCTTATGGATTAGTTATATGTCTCTCAGCTCAACTCCCAAAGGCCAAACGTCGGGAGCGATTTAATGTGTGCTTTTGCTATTCTTTATATCACGGTCTCCATGTGTGATCATTGATATTAATCCAGTTTAAACCTCAGCAGTTGATTGTGTGATCTTGAACAAGTATTTAACCTCTTTAAGCCTCGATTTCCTATTAAATCAGACTAATAATTTTATTGCCAAGAGTAAGCGATACAATTTAAATGAAGTGCTTGGCCCAGGGCTGGGCAAGAAACAAACGATCAATTAATATGAAGTATTGAGATGTGTCATTGTTGCTAACAATTTTGCAAAGAACTTTGGAGTTTGACCTAGAAGCCATAACTTTAGTTTCATCATGGTCCCCTTTTCCTTCCTTAACTATAAAATTTAGGGGAAAAAATCATCCTAGCATTGAAGAATTAAGTGACTTTAAGCCAATGCTAAATCCTTTTTTCTAAGATTTTATTTATTTTAGAGAGAGAAAACGAGGGTTCATGAGCAGGAGGAGGGGCAGAGGGGGAAAGAGAGAGAGAGAGAGAGAATCTCAAGCAGACTCCCCATTGAGCACGGAGCCTGATGTGGGACTCCATCCTAGGATCCTGAGATCATGACCTGAGCCAAAATCAGGAACTGGACGCTTAAGCGACTGAGCCACCCAGGTGACCCATCAATGCTAAGTTCTTAAGCTTTTGATTTTACAGGCAAAATTTTTGCACTATATAGTATTAGATTAAAATTTCACTTCAAAATACTTGCTCAATTCAGAAGATTGAAGCTTTTGCTTTAATAATTACAGTAATGCTTCTTATTCTCTTGCAAGGAAAGATAATGGAGAGACAAGGCAACAAGGAGTCCCCAAGAAAGTCTCTGATTTTAGTACATACTGTACAACCAAGAGATAAGAGTAGATCCACAAGGGGGAGACAGGTACATGCTAAATTTCCTCAGGGAAGGCAGAAAAAAAAAAAGAAGAAAGAAAGGAAGAAAGAAAGAAAGAAAAAGAATAAAAGTATGATTACATTCAAGAACTTCTTGAGATTTCTAAGCGCTTTAAATTTAGTTATTTTTTAAAGAGTATTAGTTTTCTATTCTATTAAAATAAAATAATCTTAGAACTTAGCAAATCCTTGAACGTGGAGATAGATGCGTACACACCCAAAATTCCACTGAGCGATTCAATCAAAAAGTGCGAGGGGAGAAAGGGAAACCGAGGTGGCTAGGATAAGAAGAAAGCAAAAGGACCTGAAGCAAACCACAGCTGCCGGGTTATGGAGCCGCGGCCCCAGGGCTCACACCGCCTCCCCTGTCCCTGCTGCCCTGCGGGCCCCCCAGCCTGGCCCACTTCCCAGCCTCATCCGATGGGAGCTGTGGAAGCACCTCCAGGTACCGGCTCAGTGCTTAGGAGATACCGGACCTCTCCTGCCTTCTCTTCCTGCCCCCCATCTTCCCCAGGCTACCCTGTGCGGTGTCCCCGGCCTCCAGAACCGAAGTCTCTTGTGCTGGCCTGCCACCATCTGCTCCTGCTCGCCGAGGACAGAGACGGCTCTCTCTGGGGTTGAGAGAGTTCCCATTTTTCGTTCTGGCCCCCTCCCCTCAGGGTAAGTTGTGTGCACTTCCCTTCATATCCTATCTTTTAGTTGGCCCTTAGAGAAAAGGGTCCTATCTAGAAAGAGACACCAGTGGAAACCGGGTTCCCAAGCAGACTTTCTAATAAAGGCCAGGACCATCTCCCAACAGCCTTCGCTCCTCCAGCTTGGCTTATGGCATCCCCATCCCACCAACCCACTTCCCCCTGCTTGCTCTCAGCTTCCCCTGGCACTCACTCCCTGCTCTCCAGCTGGCCCCTCCTCCCTCACGCTGGCGCAGGAGCTCAGCCAGGGACCTGGAGGGCAGCAGGGGAGGAAGCGAGCCCGCCACCACATGCCATGTCTGTTTTCTGGTAGACGCTGGGCAGCCCGTGTGTCTTCCCTGCTGGGACGGGATGAGGAGCCTGGGAGATCAGGAGGTGGAAGAGGAGAGACCTGAGCAGAGCGGTATTCCCCAGGAGGTGAGCAATAATCCCAGTCTGGCTCTGCCTCACTGAGCTTGGCCTGCTTTCCCAACAGCTATAATTTGCTTTGTTTTGGTGTGCCCTCCATCAGGGAGGGGGGCGATTCCTTTTGGGATAGTCCCCACGGTTCCCAGAAACCTCCACCCTTCCAGCTGCTGCAGCGTATGCATCTCTGCTGAAGGACAACAAGGTCAGGCCTGCAGGAGGAGACTTCCACACTCTTCCAACCTGTGGGGCTTCTGCCTCAGTTTCACCATTTGTTACGTGGGGACACTTAGTCTGCAGACTAACAACAGGGTTAAATGAGGTCAGACAAGTCAAGATTTTCAAATTACACCCTGAGAAGCCCTAAGGGTCTGAAGGGCATGTCTAAGGGCTACTGTGTCAGTGCAGAGGGGGGCTCTGGCACTCAGATCCCACGATGCGTGGGCACACACACACACACACATGCACACACGCACACACACACACTCTGCAACCAGAAGAGCTGGTTGGCCTTACATACAAGATTTCAACCCTCTGTGGGTTAGAATCCTCCTCTTCCTTTAAAGGTCCCTATATGCCAATGGGCTTTCAGGCTGGAGTTTCTAACCACTCGCCCCATGCAGACCTGTTCACAAAGTGGGCTTGCCTAGTGCTGCTCTGGGGTTTGGATGGCCCAGCTTCACACCCACCTCGCCCACCCACCCCCATAACCCGACACAGCAGCCCCGTTTATCTGTCTTACGTATTAATGCAATTCTGAGGAACCTCGGTGGGGAGGGAGCAGTCTAATGCTTTCAAACAGCCTGAGTAGCCCCTGGCCGAGGACATCTAGAACCCCTCAGAGGAGCAGGGCGCTTGAGTGCGATGCAAGGACACGGGGTTGTGGGAGGAGGGGCGGTGGGGGGGCAGTGGGAGGAGTTGCCTCAACTGCAAGCGGCTTGCTCACCTAGGGCTCGAACACTTGTCAGTCCAAATACTTACCATCGGCCCATTGCCTGGGGCTGTTCTCTTCTGCGAGTCCCAGCCAGGCGCCTCCTCGGCNTCTGCGAGTCCCAGCCAGGCACCTCCTCGGCTCTGAAACATGCAACATACGTCCTTCATGTGCACTACACGTTGCCGAGAGGGCACCTAGACTTGGTGTGGTACCAGGTACTACGGAGTAAAATTGGGTTTTATTATCTTTTTTCTGTGTATTACTCTCCTGTCATTTATTTCTTTTAGTTTGATTTTGAATGTGTGAACCACAAGACCCAAAAGTGTCTAGCAAGGGATGAGTGGATAAACAAAACATAACATATAGACACAATGAAATAGTATTGGGCCTCTAAAATGGGGGGCGGACGTGAAATTCCGGCATGCGCTGCAATGTAGGTGAACCTCCAGGACATTATTTTAAGTGAATAAGGCAGTCACAAAAGGACGGATACAGTAGGATTCCACCTATATGAGGTACCCAAGCCGTCAAATTCATGGAGACAGAAAGCCCACCGGTGGTTGCCAGGAGCTGGGGAAAGGGGGGAATTGTGAGTTAGTGTTTCGTGTGCATGGAATTTCAGGTTGGTAGAGTGAAAAACTTTCGGCTGTACTATATATTTGAAATTTGCTAAGGGATCTCAAAAGCTCTCATCACAAGAAAAAGACTTGTAACTATGTGAGGGGACTGAAGTTAAACAGACTTACTGTGGTAATCATTGGGCAATATACACACATATCAAATCATGATGTTCTGCACTGAAAACTAATACAATGTTAGATATCAATTATATCTCAATAAAACTGGGTGGAGGGGAGGTCTGGGTGGAGGGGAGTCCATCCATGTGGATGGAGGGCAGTAACGATTCCACAACGGTATGAATGCATTTAACTGTACACTTAAAAATGGTTAAAAGTGTACATTTTGTTATGTATATCTTACCACAGTGACATTTTAATGTTTAATTATGAAATACTTTTTTAAAAGATCTTATTTATTTATTTGACAGAGAGACAGATTACAAGTAGGGGAGCAGAAGAGGGAGAAGCAGATTCCCCACTGAGCAGAGAGGACCCCAGGATCACGACCTGAGCTGAAGGCAGATGCTTAACCGACTGAGCCACCCAGGTGCTCCTAATTACGAAATATTTAAAACATACAGAAAAGCAGCTAAAATACCATTTGCGTAAGCTCCTGGATTTAATAAATGCTTACATTTTGCCATGTTTGTTTCATTTTTTTTTTAAAGAAACAAATCATCGGGTGCCTGGGTGGCTCAATGGATTAAGCCTCTGCCTTCGGCTCAGGTCATGATCTCAGGGTCCTGGGATCGAGTTCTGCATCAAGCTCTCTGCTCTACAGAGAGCCTGCTTCCCCCCTCTCTCTCTCTGCCTGCTGCTCTGCCTGCTTGTGATCTCTCTTTCTCTGTCAATAAATAAATAAATAAATAAATAAATAAATAAATAAATAAATCGTCACCCCCAAATGTGGCTAACTTCCCCTCCTCTCCCCGTCCATTTGATTACCCTTTCTCCTGCAGAGACGTAGCCACTCGTGTGTATCTTTCCCATGGATATTTTAACATTTTGCTATATCAGAACACATAATATCGTTTTATGTGCTGTTTGAATCAGGCAAAGAATAATGTCTTTGCAACTTGCATTTTAACCCATTTTGGTGGGGGATATGCCACAGTGACCTATGTAGTCTGTTTATTTTTGAATCCTGAATAGTATTCCATTGTTTGAAACCCCCACTGGTGGACGTGTAAGTTGCTTTTACGTGTTGGCTGTCATGACAGGTGCTGCTGTGAATACCCTGTGTGTGTGTTGCCCAGAGTGTAGATGTAAGTTCCTCTGGTACACAGTCCTAGTAGTGGAAGTTTTGGGTTGCAAGGAAATGCACATTTTCCACTTCAGTGGATATCGTCAAATTGATCTCCAGAGTGCCTGAACAATTTGAATTCCCCCTTTCACTGGAAAAAGACCTATTGCTTCCCTCCTTGCCCTCACCGAACTTGGGTATTATTACTAGCCCCCAGTCTAATGGGAGTGAAGTGATATCTCCTTGTGAGTTCAATTTGCCTTTTCTCCCATCAATGAGACAGGTTTTCACAAGCTTACTGGACATTCTGTCTTATTCTTTTATCAACTGCTTGCTTCTTATACTGAAATGTCCGTAAGGACAGGGACGAGTCTGCATTATTCATGGTGCACCCAGCCCATCATAGGTCGCCATAACTATTTGCTGAATGCATGAATAAATGATTTGCCAGACGCTCTGACAGGTGCTATGTAAAAGAATTATTTTAAAAATGTTAATGACAGTAGGTACTACAATTACTCCTGACCATGAGGTTCATGGAGGTCAAATAATTTGCTAAGTCCATAGAGCTAATAAATGCTGGAAGCTACATTCAAACCCCTGGTCTGTCTCATGCCAGAGTTCACACACTTAATGGCTCAACATCCTGCTTCCCTTCAAAACTCTGCTAGGAAGACAGGAGATAATGAACAAATGTATAAAGGATCTTTAATTCTGTTAATTCTTTGTCTTAACTTAGCTACCTTATCTTGATTAAATCAATTAAAAATGTGTTTTAATGTCTGAAAACGTGTTTAATGTGTTTTAAAGCCATTTGCTTTTGGAAAGCATCAAAGGATTTTTATTAATTTGGAGGCCTTATACCAGGAGGGGGGAAAATCACTCCTATTTAATGCAAAACCTATTGCCAGCAGCCTCTTCCACTAGGAGACCATTTATATCTGTTGCCCATACTTTTCATCCAAGTTGTAGCCTTATACACCCAACTGCCTATGAGATAGTTCTTTTTAATCTCAAACTTGCCTCTCCAAAATGAACTTCTGCTCTTTGCCCCCTGTCCCCCAATTCATCCCACCCACAGCCTTCCTATCCCAACTGGTGGCAACTCCATCCTTCCAGCTGCAGAACAAAAAAGCCTTTACTGTGCTCTTTCTTTTCCATTTCATATCCCTTCCCTACTGGCTCTGCCTTAGCACAGGGCAAGCTGGACCACCACTCGCCATCCTCTGCTATGTCATCCTGGTCCGATCACCTTGCCTCTGCCTAACAGGAACCCGTATTTCCCTCCCTTGCCTCTGAAAGTCTATTCTCAACACAGCAGTCAGAGTGATCCTCTTATAACTCAGGCCACATTCCTCCTTGGCTCAAAAGCCTACAAAAGTTCCCCATTTCACCCTCCAGAAACTGGAGTCCTTAAAATGGCCATGGACCCCACATAATTCCTCACTGAGTTCACCTCCTGCCACTCCCCCTCACTCTTCCACAGCCACAATGACCTCCTTGCTGTCCCCTGCACATGCCCAAGTTCCTGTGCCTTCACTGTCCCCTGCCTCTGGCTTGCTGCTCCCTGGTAGGCGCTGGCTCTCTTCTTTGCCTTTGCTGAAATTTTGCTTTTGCAAGAAATCCATCCTAAGCTCTCCTTCCATGTCACAGTCCTCCATTCCCAATCCTCTGCTCTAATTTTCCCCTTACCATGTTCTCCATGACATATACTCATTCTCTAAACCTATTAATAATGCCTGCTCCCCTCCAACTAGAATGTAAGATCCTCAAAGTCAAGACTATTTTTTTGCTTGGTTCATGGAGAACAGCGTCAGGCTCAGTTATGAAGTTAGTGCCCAACTATTTGAATAAATAAATATTGTGTGCCTACCTAACACCTTTTCCTCCTCATATCTGCCTAACTAAGCAACTCTCAGTTTTGGTAGAGAGAATATCTCCTCCCTAAAGAAGGAATCACAGTCTTCTTGCCACATAACTGGCGTTGGGGTATGCAGTTGGCCCGGGTTTGGAAACTGAAAAGTCAACTTCAAAGATGTTTTTGCAGCTAGGATAGAAGCACATGACCTTGGCTTGACTAAGTGGACATAATGGGGCATATGTGAGCACCATGGCTGATACCTGGCACCCAAGGAAGTCAAAGCAGCTGGTTCTTACCAGTCAGCGATGGTGGGGCTCTGTGTCATATGTACTGCAAGGCGGTAATCTCAGTCACGTTTCATCTATAACAGCCTAAGGTTTGGTAGCCCATGGTTTACCTGGTTGCATTGTTTTGGGTTAGAAAGTCTGTTTTTCTGGCTTTCCAAAAAATACTATGAACTATTTACTATTCTTTATTTTTTTTTCAAGGTTGATTTATTTTTTTATTTGAAAGAGAGACAGCAAGAGAGAGAGAGCACAAACAGGGTGGAAGGGGACAAGGAGGGGGAGAAACAGGCTCCCGGCTGAGCAGGGAGCCCAAACTGGGGCTCGATCCCAGGACCCCGAGATCATGACCCGAGCCAAAGGCAGACACCCAACGACTGAGCCACCCAAGTGTCCCTATTTATTATTCTTTAATGTATCATTTTCTGCTTAGAGTGGATTTGGATGTCTGGATCTAAGAAATGCGACAAATACAAGCTTTCTTCTTTTCTTTCTCCCCTTACTGCTTTCCCTCCTTTGAACGCTATTTTGTAAGGATGTTATGTCCAGCAATATTAGCAGCCATCTTGCAACCATGAGATAATGTGTATGAGAAATAGAGCTAGACTCTGAGGTTAGTGCCATTGAGAACATCATTAAACCATCACATTAACCCTGGAACTGATTACTTCCAGATTTCTTGCAACATAATAACCAATGTCATAGTGATTTAACAGTTACTATATTTTCTGGTACTTTCAGTTGAACATGTACTGTTTTAAACTTTACATAGCTCTTCAAGTCTATACAAGATCTTCATATACTCTTGTTTTGTTTTATTTTTTGATTAAGAAAAATAAGAGAGCATAAAAGTGGCCTGGAGAACCCTGTGTGAGAATAGGACAGAAAAAGAGCTAAATTTTCCTGCCTCATGAAATCAGAGGGACTTGGTAATTTCTGTTGATACCTTGGAGCAAGGGAGAAGCAAGAGAATCAGAAGGAAGTGAGAAATGTATGGAGCTTATATAAAGAGGAAAAAAAATGGCACTTCCGTGTAGACTGTAGAAATCTACCGAGAGCATCACTCCTGCCATAATAACAAGAAAAACTGCATAAACTACAAAATCAAAATTTTCTTGAACCTCTCAGAGAGCTGAGTTCATCGGAAGCCAATTAACCTAAAATCTAAGAAAAGACAGGTCCCTCCAAGGAGAAAAGACACAAGCACTGTCTCAAGCCAGGGCAGGGAAGAGGCACTGGATGCCAACTACACAAATAAGAAGAATACAGCGAAAATGTTTCATGAGCTCCTAAATGCCAAGTGTGACTCCTAGGAATTCCACAGACACAAAGGAAGCATGTACCGACTCTCAGTCTCCACCAACGTCCACTTTACGCCAAGTACTCCCAAGAAAGACCTCGGGGCAGGGCCGAAGACATGAGCCAGCTTCATTTGGTGGTGGATGCCTGGAGGAGATGCATGGCTACCGTGGAGGGAAGAACACAGACCCTGTCTGGACCCATCTCCCCACTGGAACAAAAATTATAGGCTGTTGGGACAATAGGAGGAAATCTGTCTCTTCCAGGGCATAGATGAAGACCCGTGGGGGTGGGGAACGGAAGAGACAATGCTCACCCCTAGATACATTCTGGGTCCAGGCCATTTGAGATCTTCTATCACTGCGGGAGGAGCAGGGAATTCTCTCCCTTGTCATGCCCTTCAAAAATACAAAGTAGAGTTTGCCGGCCAGTGGGAGAAGAGACAGAAACATTGAAAAATATTGACGCACCCCCCCAAGATCCAGTGAGACAGGGCTTACCTAAGATGGGTGTTGGATCAAGACAATAGAGGACCGCCCTCTGATTCCCATCAGCAACAGGCTAGCAAGCACTTAGTAACAAGAAACAGCCGTTTACTGCTGAGGGCAGAGTAAGGGCATGAGTAGGTCCACGTGGGGTACAGGTACCCAAAGATATAAGCTGAGAGTGGAAATAAAAGAGCATTAAGAAATGCGCTTTAGCCACCCAGGATCCATCATAAGCACAAGATAATGCTAAAGGAATTTAAGGTTGGTGGTACAGTAAAGGTAACCACAGCAATGATACAATCCAAACCCATCAAACTCGACTAGATTGCCTCAACTCCCCACATGGATGGCCTAGTAGAAGAAGCTTGCTCATTATCAGGCATGAATTAAATTTACCTCAGTCTTTCCTGTTCTATACATTATATCTAAAATTCAATTTAAAAAAGTACAAGAGTTGGGGGGAACAAGGGAAAACAAACCTTAAGGCAAAATAATCAACAAGGCCAGACTCAAAGATGATATGGACTATTGGATAGGGAATTTAAAATAACTGTGATTAATATGTCAGAGAGTCTAGTGATAAAGATGGACAACATGAATACACAGATGGAGTTTCAGCAGAGAGGAGAAAACTATTGAAAGACTCCAGTGGAAATACTAGAAATAGAAACAACTAGTTTTATGTAGCATAGAATATAGACTATATAGTATAGAATATAGAATAGAAATAGTATCATAAATGGAGACTAACACCAATGGGCTCAACATAACTAAGGAAACCATAAAGGAATTTAAAGAGAGGTCAACAGAATTTGTGTAAACTGACACACACACACACACACACACACACACACACACACACACTGAAAAAAACAATATGAGAAAATTGAGTCTAGCAATAAGAATCCTGTATTGTACCAAATGGGGTTTATCTCAGAAATGCAATTCAATATTTCAAAACCAATCACATTACTCACCATATTAAAAGACCAAGGAAGAGAAACATATGATCATTTCAAAAGATCCAGAAAAAGCATTTGACAAAATTACTATTCACTTTAAAAACTNTAGCAATAAGAATCCTGTATTGTACCAAATGGGGTTTATCTCAGAAATGCAATTCAATATTTCAAAACCAATCACATTACTCACCATATTAAAAGACCAAGGAAGAGAAACATATGATCATTTCAAAAGATCCAGAAAAAGCATTTGACAAAATTACTATTCACTTTAAAAACTCTCAGCTAAGAATACAGCAGAACTTCCTTAATCTGATAAAGAGCATCATTTAAAAACCTACAGCTAACATGACTAAATTTAATGGTGAAACTGATTGCTTTCCCTGTAAGATCAGGACAAAGGCAAAGATATTTGCTCTCACCACTCCTACCAGCATCTTGCCAGAGATTCTAAGCACTACAATAAGGCAAGAAAAAAAATAGCATACAGATTGGAAAGGAAGAAATAAAACTGTCTCTATTTGATGGTCCAAATAGAAAACCACCAGAAGTCTCCATATATGCACTATACGTAATGAATGAGTTTAGCAAGGTAGCACTTTACACAAAGTCAATACACAAAAATCAGTGTATTTGAATATGCTAAGAATGAACAATTGGAAATTGAATTTTTATATGTGCCATTTATAAATGTATTGAAAAACATGAAGGACTTAGGTATAAACCCAACAAAGTATGTGGAGTATTTATATATTGAAAGCTACAAAGCGCTGATGAAAGAAATTAAAGAAGACCTAAGTAAACAGAGAAACTACTGTGCTCACGGATTCAGACACTCAATATTGTTATTAATTCACCCCAAATTTATCCAAAGAGACAACCTAAATCAAAATCACAGCAGGACATTTTGTAAAAATAGATAAGCTGATACTAAAATTTATATGTAAAAGCCAAGACTAAAAAAGCCAAAACAATTTTGAAAAAAAAAAAAGAACAAGGTTGTGATTCTGATTTTAAGAATTATTATAAAGTAACATTAATCAAGGTTATGTAATAAAGGAGAAAAATTAAAATAAAATTAACCAAAATTTACAACTTCTCTTTAAGAGATACAAGAAAGACACAATTCTGTTCAATGGGACAGAATAGAGTCCAGAAATGGAACCACACTTGTATGGTCAATTGAGTATTGGCAAAGATTCCAAGGCCACTGGGATAGTTAAATTTATGTGTTAACTTGACTGGGCCATGGGATACCCAGAGGTCATGCTAAGCATCATTTCTAGGTGTGTCTGTGAGTGTTATTTTGGGAAGAGATTAACATTTGAGTTGGTTGACTGAGTAAAGATGGCCCTCTGCAATGTGGGTGACCGTCATCCAATCCACTGAGGGCCCAAATAGAACAAAAAGGTAGAGGATGGGAGAATTTTCTTCCTTAATACCTGAGTACTTGAGTTGAAACATCTGCTTTCAGACTGGGGTTCAACAACATCTGCACTCCTGGTTCTCAGGCCTTTGGACTCGGACTAGAATTATACTACCAGATTCCCTGGGGCCCCAGCTTGCAGATGGCAGATGGCAGTACTTCTCAGCCTCCATAAATGAATTAACCAGTTCCTCATAATAAGTAATTATGTTTATTTTTATATGTAATGTAAAACATTATACATATACATATATATATCTGCTATTGGTTCTGAGTCTTTGGAAAGCCTTAACTAATACAGTAATTTAAGTGAGAAAGATAGTATTGTCAACAAATTGGGTTGGAACAACTGGACACTCATATGGAAATAAGTAAACCTTTAATCCATATCTTGTACCATATACGAAAATGGATCTAAACCTAAATGTTAGTCTAAAACTATAAAGTTGCTAGAAGTAAATGAGCAGAAAAATCTTTGTGACCTTGAGTTGGGCAAAATATTTTTACCTACCACACTAAAAGCATGATCCATTAAAGAAAAAAAAATGATAAGTTAGAATTAATTAAAATTTAAAACATCTTTTTGAGAGAGACAGTTAAGGAAATTAATAGACAAACCACAGACTGGGAGAAATATTTGCAAACATGTCTGATGAAGAAGCACTTATATCCAGAATTTATAAATAACCTTGAAAACTCAACATTAAGAAAACAAACCATGCAATTTTTAAAAATATGTGGAAGATCTGGACACTTCCTCCAAAAAGATATATGGGCAGCATAAAGGCACATAAAAAGATATGCAGAAGTATTAGTCATGAGGAAAATCAGATTAAAGCCACAATAAGATACCACTGTTGGAATTGCTTAAGGAAAACCTGACAGTATGGTGTGCTGCTGAGGATGGGAAGCTTCTGGACAATTTATCCATTGCTGATGGGAATGCCGTATATTACAGCCACTTTTGAAATCTGTTTGTCAATTTCTTATAAAGTTAAACATATACTTACCCCATGATTCAGTAATGTCATCCCAAGTATTTATACCAAAGACAAATGAAGACTTCCATTTACATGTAAGCTGCATGTGCCTGTTTATAGTGACTTTATTTATAAAAACCAACAATGGGAAACAGTTTAAATGTCTTTCAACGGGCAAGTGGATCAGAAGAAAAAGGTGTGGTACACTCACCCATGGAATATTACTCAGTATAGGAACAAACAAATCACTGATTCACGCAGAACCGTGAATGAATCTCCAAGGCATGATGCTAAATAAATAAAGCCGTATACAGTATGATTCCTTTTTAACTCCTTTTCTCTGACATTCTCAAAAAGGTAAAGATATAGGGACAGAAAGCATCCCGAGCAGGCAGGTGCTGGGGGTTAGGTGAACGGGTGTCTAGAAGGGAGTTTTGGGTATTTGGGGGTCATCGAAATGTTCTTTGATTGCAGTGGTGGTCCCACAACGGTAACATTGTCAAAAGTCATGAAATTGTTACTCACTAAATGGTGAATTTTGCCATATATAAATCACACCTTAATATACTCGACTTAGAAAGAAAAGAGATGAAGGGAGGGAAAGAGGGAGGGAGGAAGGAAGGAAGGAAGGAAGGAAGGAAGGAAGGAAGGAAGGAGGGGAGGGGACAAAGAAGATAGAGGTGATCCAGGGTTTTGAGGAGGTTGGAAATTCCCCATAATAAAATGACAAAGGAATTTTAAGAGAGCAATATCTAAATCTCATTTCCATCTTCAGCTGCTCCAACACTTAAAGATCGTTTTCATCCAACACCAACAGCGCAGTGGGAAATTCAGGAACAGAATGATGACATCAAGTGTGGCAGCCTTGCCTGGAGCCCCTCTCAGCCACGGCCAGTAGCTGCAGCATGATATCAAGAGGGGGACAACAGAACCCCGAGGACCAGGATTCAGGTGAGCAGGGTCCAAGTGAGTGGTGCAGCAGGGCACATCAGAGAAGTAGACTGGTTTGGACCGACCCTAGAGCAGAAATGAGACAAGCTCCCTTTTCCCCAAAAGGACCAAAGAAGATAATCCTTGAAAGGACATTGGCAGATGCTTGGATTATAATTTTCAAAGAATAACCCAGGCCCCAATTTTTTCCTCTACTATATATCATCAAGTTGTGTTGAATTAATTTTTACAACAGAAGTATGAACAGAACCCTAATTCCAGCATTTGCTTGTTGTTTTTTCTGCTTTGTGAATTATCACCACTATAGCACATACATTACACATTTGTTCCACTTAAAGTTATAAAAACATCAAAATCTGTCTTTGCATTGCTAACAAATATGATGGCAATGCTCTGAGCTCATTTTATAAAAAATAAATAGCATCTCTTCGTTCTATTTTTTTTTAAATGATGTAAAGCTCAACTTGGACAAGAGTTCAATGCTGCTTTTTAGAAATTCTCTCTCTCTTTTTTTTTTTTTACAAATTAGATAGGCTCAGCATTTTATTTGATTTGGGTCAGCTTCTCACAAATACCCTAAATACAATTTTTCTACTCTGTAAGCTTAAAAAAGAGAGAAAAAAGGTGGAGGAGGAGGAAGAGTGGGAGGAGAGTGGTCAAATCGGTTGAGAAAATATGGCACAGAATTTCTCTGTGGTATTCACAATGCATATAGGTATAGGAAAGGCCCTCAAGAATTTTCTGTAAGGAAGCCCATTTAACTGTGCTGGGACCAGGGATATTTTGCTTTGTGTGCAGCGCAGCTCCTAATAAAGGGAAGCACTCTGTCACTTTTCTTGAATGAAGCAGTATTTCCACACTTTATTTGATCAGACAGTCCTTTCTCCTATAACATCTGTTCAACAACCTGCCTATCAGTGTTCTTAGAAACTGCTGATTTAGCTATTTAAAACAATTAAATCAATGCACAGGGGATTTTGGAGGTTTTTTTTTTAAATACACAGTTTTAAAAGCAAAATTGGCATTGCCAGATAAAGAAGAAAAGAGGGAGATTTTTCTTTTAAAAAAATCCCTGAATGCCCTACTGTCCGATGTAGTCACGTCCTTCTCTGGCATTTAGAGTTCAGCTAAAATGTGGTGAGTTTAGCAATCTTCAAATTTGGGGACTTTTTGTCTTAGACACCAGGAAGTTCATTAAAATGATATCCTGACTTTTTACCATTGTCATTTCAGTTTTTAAATGACAGGGCAAAAAAATAATAACATGAGAAGTTATAAATTATATATTTTATAGGGGTTGGAAAAGTTCAGTTAATCACAGTCCTTTTAAGATTGATTTTCACAACTTATCTGGTCCCAGAAGGGCCTGGAAATAGGAACTGTCAAGATAGATTAAGGAAGCCAGTCTTCAGCTCTGTAGATCAATTAGACAACAAGGATATCAAGTCTTGTAATACATCTCCGTTCTTTGTGGGGAGGTGAAGAGTAGGAGAGGGTTGGAGGGGTTTTGAGAGTTAGGAAAGGCTTTTGGATTCTAGAAGCATTGTCCCCATGGGAAGGTCCACCAGGATGTATGACTCTCAGCTACCCTTATCGCCTTGACTGTCCTTTCCTGTCAGAGTTGGGGACATTCAGGAGTTCTACAGGAAGGTTCAGACACCATGCATTTGCCCACACACATCGAAAACACTTCCTGGTTCCTCCTCTGTCCTGGTGGTTTCCTGGTGGATTTCCAAACAGCAGAGAGGCGAGGGCATTGGCCTTCCTAGGCTCCTCCCGGAGAGCCAGCAGGAAGCACTCAGCCTTCAGCCAGAGGGGTAACATCACTCTCCTACAGGATAAAGGAATTCTTAGGGGAATTGGTGGGAGGAGCTGGGGAGGCGAAGATATGAAAGAGCAGGAGAATTGGAAGATGAGAGGAGTCACCAACTAGTCAAATAGAGGAATTAACCCATTCTGGCAATTGAAGGGGTGCTGCGAAGTGGGGCTGTGAGGACATCTGTGGGAAGCTCTTCTCTCTGCTGCTTCTGTGGTCTGTAGCCTAGGAGCTGGCTGCAGGCTCAAGGCTGCTGTTGGTCAGCAAGGCCAGTGATCTGGAAGGATGGGATGCAGAGTAGAGTGCGGATAAGCTTTGTCCTTCTGTCACCATGCATAACCCCAAAAAGACCTTCAGAAAGCAATGGCCACTGCTTCTCTCTTCTGCTTTTCAAATGTCTTGCAGGTTCCACTTTTGACCAATTGTACCCTGACTCAGGCGAGGAAGGGGATTTGGGGAAACAAAGTTCTCGATGAGATAGACTGACACAGACACAGCCCACTACACAGTCTGTATGCTCGGCAGGCTGAGACCATCGACTATGCGTGAGGCCTGGCAGCATGGCCAGGTCATGCTCAAACTCTGCATGGATCTGTCATTCTGCCATTCACGGTCTTTGTGTTCGTATCATTTCCAGGATGGCACTTGGAGACATCGTCTCTGTTCAGTGTCACCGATTACCAGAGTACTGCCAAACCTCAAAAGGAGTGTCAACAGAGTACCAGTCATAAAAAAAAATATTCTCTTCTCTCTAATTACTCTACTCCAGACTCTCAGAAGCTCATGAGACGGCTGTATCACTTCCATGGCAAAAGCCCTGGACTGAGACATCAACCCAGGCTTTCATTCACAAACGAAGTTACCTGGTCTCTCTGTCTTAGTTTCTCTCTGTATAATTTGAGAAGATGTAGATTATCCCTGAGGAAATTTCTAGTTCTAACATTCTATAATTCTACATCTGTGGAAATGTTATGTCTGGCGAAGCAAGTCTGCTGTTTCGTGCAGGGGATGAGACTCTGCCAAAGAAAACCTCCAGTTTGTGGAAAAGAAAAGGCAGTAGTCATCTTTCCTCATTAGCAGCCCCAGATTCCGCTACCTCAGCGGCATGCTGGTTAGTCACCCCAGTAATAACCTTCATCTCAGCTCCAGGCAGCTGCCTGGGCTTAGGCTGGTTATGAGTCACAAGCTCTTCGAGCCAGGAATCGCAAGGAGACCACAGAAGGCAATTTGCCTCCCATAGCTGGCTTCCTACGAACTGATTTCTTCCCCAAAGAGAAAAATAGTATTTGTGGTTTGTGAAATATCACACAGTATTTCCTCCTAAACTCATGGCTCCAGAGATTAATTCTAATCCTCCAACTGGAAAAACTTAGACTTCGGTTTTAGTTATTATGATCAGTTGTTAGATCCGTAGTTCCTTCGTGGGACATTAAGTCAGAGCAAATGCCTTGCTCAACAGAATACAATCATTGGTACAATCTGCTCCCATCTGGGAAGTCCGATGAGGCTACTTGTCCTTCTGGAATTTTCCCTTTGTTAAATTTTAAGGAGTGGGTTCAAACAAGACTTGGCACTAGCAGCATATCCCTAAGGCCATACTTACCTCCCCAACAGGTATACTCACCTTATCTCCTTGCTGGGCTTCTATGAGGTGTCTAAAAAATACTCATGGCTAGTCCTCTCCCTGCAGCTGCTCTGTGAGAAGTCAGGAAGGAGGTGGGGCCAGCCCTGCTTTTCGCTCACCACACCCAGGTCAGCCTCCACTGCCCAATTTCCAAGTTTGAGAGGAAACAGGAAATGCAAGTTGCAGACTATAAAAAGAGTTTGGAGAGGATCAAAGGTTGGTAGAAATGGAAACCCAAGTCGTGTCTTCTGCAGAGCTAGCACAATGGGCCCCAGGGAACGGGAGGAAGTGGATGCACGGACGGTGTCACTGCCAGATTTTGGCTAAGGGAGATCAAGGGCCAGGCTGAGGGTGGGGGTGTGATCCTGGGAATCCAAAATGAGTACATAAGAGGACAGAAGCCCAGAAAAGAATGAGGGAGGAGGCCAAGGAGGGGTGAGGGAGAGCACAAGGAAGCAGTGTGGACTTTAAAGATCAAGCAAGATGCTCCACGATCAGTGCTCTTGGTGGAAGCTTAGGCAGCCATTTCTTCTGAGACATCCCATGGGAAGGGAACAGGGTTGGGAAGGTTTACCCAGAAGATCGATTTTCCTGCCAGCTTCCCAGGGGAGGTGACATCCCGTGTTGGTCTCAAAGACTAAGCTGGAGTGTCTGAAACCATACAGCCTAAGAAGCCAGACTACAGGGCTCCAGCTTGTCCCCACTGTGTACTGACTGGTCATCTTAGACCTAGCTGGGCCTCGATTTCCTCATCTGTAAAGCTCATTCACTCAATAAAACTTTGCTGAGCATCACAGTGTACCAGATAGCCTTCTGATGAAGAAAACAGACAGACATCTCTGCTCCCTACGACTTGCCTTTTAGTGGTTGAGAATAATAACAATAATACCTACCGCATGGGGTTGTCTTGAAGATTAAGGAGCAAATACATGTCAAGCCCATAAAACAATGACAACATGTATGAGATGCTCAATGCTACCTATTACAGTGTTAGTATTGACAGTCTCTGACTTAATACTAATGGTTCAACTTACAATTTTTTAGCTTTACGATGGTGAGAACGCGATATGCATTCAGCGGAAATTGTGCTTCACATTTCAAATATTGATCTTTTCCTGAGTTATCAGCATGGGGGGTAATACGGGGCCCTGATGCTGGCCAATAGCATCGGGACGCAGTTGTGAGGGTAAACAACCGGGAACACTCACAACCACTCTGCTTTTCGCTCTCAGTACAGTAGTTAATAATTCACATAAGATATTTAACACTTTATTATAAAATATTGATTATTTTACCTAACCGTAGGCTAATGTAAGTGTTCTGAGCTCGTTTATGGTAGGCTAAGCTAAGCTATGATGTTCTGTAGGTCAGGTGTATGAAATGCATTTTTGAATTACGATGTTTTCAACTTATAGTGAGTTTATGGGGATATCGCCCTATTGCAAGGCAAGTAGGACCTGTGGTATTATTATTGTTGTTGTTCCTGCTGCTGCTGCTGCTGCTGCTGCCGTTGTTATTGTTATAGCAAGAAAGGTGAGGGCCTTCCATTCAGAGGTGAGTATGGAAAAAGCGAGAAGTTAATTATGGCCATGTTGGTGGACACCTGGGGTAAAGATATTTGGACAGTTGATTTAGGAGCATTGTTCCCTGAGCCCTCACTACTTCCTACGTATCTCAAGTGACATCAGGGCTCAGGCTCTGGGTTTGAAACTCAGATCGGTTACTCACTAACCTGCTTACTCTGTGACTTTGGAGAAGTAACTGGAACTTTCTGTGCCTGTTTCTTTCCCCATCTGTAAAATGTAGATAATGATTTATTCCACAAAGTTGAGGATTAAGCAAATTAGTATCTGTTAAGCTCTTAGAAACTTGCTGTCATAATTCAGGAAGCACTTAATAAATTTAAGACACAATTAATCATTGTCATTATTATTTCTATCACCTACCTCAACTCTCCAGTTTACCTATAAGTACTACATTTTCCTTGTTCTTTGCCTTTCTTTCCTTCTATCTCCAACACAGCTCGCCAGGACGCTCTGCCTTTTCCCTGCCTTGGGTCTCTGGAATGCCTCCTTTCTTTCCTTGGGCTTCTGTTCCAGCCTAGGCTCTCACTGCTTTGTTCCAAGGATAGAGCAGCAGTTTTCCACTTGGCCTCTTTTTCTTAAGCTCTCCTATATCCCCGTCTGTTTTTCACAAAACTGCCAGGAAAACCTTTCTGAAAGAACATTGTCCACATGTCCATGAATCTATATTGTCTATTGCATATCTTAGCCTTGTCCTAGCATGCAAAATAACTTCATTAGCCCTGCGATCCCCAACCACTACAGTCATCCTACACCTCCCCTCCTCCACCAGAATGGCTACCTCAGATGCGAGATTGAAAAAGCCAACCTGTTCTCGAGATATTGACCGCCATCTGCAGCAAAATTATTGCTATCAGCCAGGGTCTCATCAGGAAAAAGATGGCACATTCAAACTGGGTGATTTACAAAGCTATGGGCAGGATTTAGGGAAACAAACAACGGAGGGGGTAGTACTCCAAATCCTGCAATGGTTGGGAGACACCGTCACCCACTAGGCCTGAAGGTTCAAGGGCAGGATGTGGTTATCACAACCTAAAAGAAGGTAGCAGCATGGGAAGAGCTGTTTGGTAAAAACTGTGACCCTTCAGTAGAGGGCCAACTCAGAGTGACCCATCCCACCCCACATTCCCCTTGTCCCTTCCTCTCTAAGTCCAACCAATAGACAGAAGGGAGCTCCTTGGGGCCATTCATGCAGGTCCACTTGTTAGGACACAGAGCAAGGAGGGGTGGGACAAGTGCACCAGGAGGAGCAAATGGCAGACAATAGAATTGTGATGATAAATATAAATCTATGATGTTCCTACATCTTCACAATAAATAACTTATGCAGCCCAATGCAGCAGCCCTGACACCGTGTTGTGACCAGGATGACCTCCACCTCCAACTCCATTACACTCCCACCATGGTAACCTTCACCAAGACCAGGGTTGACCCAAAGAAGTCTTAGTGCAAATTAGCAAAAGGCATGCTTTTTCAAGACACTTGACTCTTATCTGAGGAAAAGGTTTTGGAACATTCTGAGTTTATAGAATAAGATATCTCATAGCCATTTGCCAGAAAATGTTTATTACCATAAATACACAAATCTACCATATGTACAATGGGAATGAGGTGCATGACTTTGGGTTGGCAACATGAGGAGCCCCACAAACCCCCACTCCAGAGAAACAAACTGGTAAAAACTATTAAAACAATAACAGTAACATTTCAAGTCTCTGGAAATTGTGCTAAAGGCATACAGCAACTGAAGAAACTGTTATTCAAGAAAATCTATGAAGATTTTATTTCAAAACAGAAAGATCCTATAGGATTTGAACCACAATGCTCTTTCTCCCTCCACCTCTCCCCCCACCACCCCCCACCGCACCTGTAGCTCAGCTGATGCAAACAACACTCTGGGCAGTTTTGGCCAAAAAGATGGGGATCCCCCTCTCCCCTCAGCTCTCTATCAGGGATATCAGGGATTACCATATCTCCCCAGGAGAAGCAGGCCACCGGCTTATCATTTCTTATCCCCTCCAGCTCTGAGCTGCAGAGGCTAAATTCCTGGCGCATGCATCTAAGAGGATGAGGGCTCTCTTCTACCACCCAGCAGCCGCGCACAGAGGGGCTCTGCCTGCCACACGCAAGGCCAGGGATCATGGAACCTGATCCTCCTCATCCCAACTCACTCATAGGGCAGAGTTTCTGCCGCAGAAGAAGCAAGCTGAGAAGACTAGAAGCCGTTGCCCCACCCAGCGCCCAGCATAGTGGCTTAGAGATTTTGACTAGGGGAAAAGAAAGTCCTTAAGAAAAGGGAGCTGCGATGCTTTTTCCAAAGAGTTGACTTTCTAAAGAAACAAGGTGCAGGAAATTTCAACTTTACGTGTGCTCTTGAGAACAGTAGCTCCTCTTAATTAAGAGCAACAAGCTAAACCATAGATCATGGAGTTCGCCAGAGACAACCGAAGAAAGAGACAGCTAAAAAGAGCCTTCCTGGGATTAGAACAAATCTCAAAAACTACCCCTGCAAAAGGGCCCAAATTTAATTGGATCAGACTGCTGAATAATTTACACAGCGAGCCCTGTTGGGAAACAATACATCAATCAGCCAGGAAACAGTGGACCCGAACAGCTGAGTGCGGAACCAACGGAGGGAGACAGCTTCACAGAGAGATCAGAGAAAGAGTCACAGAGAGTCTCGCTGTAAAAGCACAGTCATTCCAGGGGGTGGGGTGCACACTCGCACACTCGTCTCCACCCTCTGAAGACCAACACCGACAAGAGGGTGAGACAGAGAGGGAATCTAAATAAATGTCACTAAACAAATAAACAAGCAAATCACAGAAGCGATCCCCAGAGATGAGGGAAGGGAATCGGTATCCAAAGTTGCTACAGTACGTAACCTAAAATATCCAGTTTTCAAGAAAAGATTATAAGCAAAGAAAGAGGAACATATAAACCATACGTAGGGGAGAAAAAACAGGCACCAAGAATTGCTTTGATAGGACCCAGATGTTGAATTTAATAGACAAAGACTTCAAAACAACTGGTATGTGGATATTCAAAGAACTAAAGGAAACCACACTGAAAGAAGAAAAGGAAGATAAGAGGACCATGTTTCATCAAATACAGAATATTAATAAAGAGACAGAAATTATTTAAAAAATAACTAAATAGCAATTCTCACATTGAAAAGTGCAATAACTGCAAGGAAAAATTCACTAGAGGGATTCAACAGATTTGAGCTGAACAAATAAAGAATCGGCAAACTTGAAGTTTGATGGATAGAGACTATTCAGTCCAAAGAAGAGAAAAACTAGAATGCAGAAAAATTGACAGAGCCTCCGAGAAATACGACACACCCTTCGTGCAGCAACATAGGCATAATGGGAGAAGAGAAAAAGCAGCAGAAGAAATCATGCCTGAAAACTACCCCATGTGAACGACACTTTAGATGTGATACACCTTGTGCGGTACATGACATATACAGCCGTACATGGCAGTCTGAGTTCACAGCCGCAGCCGTCACCACCATCACCATCTTTTCATCCCTTTTTCTTCTTCAAGAGAGCAGTTCTGCTCTACTCAGGTCAGTCTCCCAGGTTGTCACCTACACTTGTTTTATTCATTCTAGGCTACATGACTTCTCCCTTGACACCTCCTATTCTTGGATTACCTTTTTTTTTTTTTTCAGTACAAATCCATCGTCTCTCCCAAGCCCCCAAGCTCATGTATTTTTATCTAATTACCTATATTGCTTACATGTGCTATGGTAGCTGTTCTATCATTCTATTTAGATGTCTACAAATATTTATCGAACGCCTATTAGATTTTAGGCATCTTACCAGGCACTAGCAAAGAACAATTCGAAGAGCCTATCCTCATTAGCCTACATACCAGTAAGCCAACAAGTAGCTAAGAGTAGCATAGATAGCGATAGGTACTGTGCTGGGCGACAGAGACATGCCGGGAAAGGAGAGCTCTTTCAGATGTGTCCAAGGACGGCCTGGCTAATATTTAAGAGGCAAACAAATGAAGACAAGAAGCCAGCCAGGTGAGACCGTGGAGAGAGGACTTTCCAGCTGGGGAACAACAGCGGAGAGAGCCTTGGGGCAGGAACATCCGGGGCTGGTGTAGAGAAGAGCAAATAGGACAGGGTAACTGGAAGACAGGGAGCCAGTTGGAAGGGGGTAGGAGGTTGGGTTGGAGGGATGGTGGAAGCCTCCATCATGCAGGGCCATACTGGTGTGTCTCGCTCTCTTTGGGATATTAGCCTAGGATTGTAAACCACTTCCTGAAACACTCAAGTTCTACTTCATTCTCTGCCTGGGCCCTGTGTGTCCAGGGAAGGAAAGGGTGATTTCCGTACCCAGGCCTCAGAGTCCCTGTTCTTAAAAATGAGGGCTATTAGAGCCAAGACTGAGGAACAGGAGGAGGGGATTAAGAATGATGGGACCCCAGCAAGCTGACAGAATACATTTATTGTAATATTGCTTATTGTATACTTAATCTGTGTCAAGGCCTCTATATACACAGTGCCATTTAAACTCGACCACAGCCCCATGACATAGGCGTTATCATCCTATTTTACACAGGAAGACCCTGAGACACAAAGATTGCCCACAGTCTCCCTGCTGGTGGTAAAGCTGTTTGGGCCATCTGTTTGCCTCCAAAGCCCAAACTTTTAATCAGCCACTACCGCTACCCCCGGGAAGCTCAAAGATTCAACAAGAGGACCACGAGAAAGAGAGGAGGAAAGAAAGAAAGCGCGGCATTGAAGAGGAAGAATTCCTCAATTCCTATGACCTGAGAATGTCTAGACAACATAAAGTAAATATTACTGTTTATGGCCAATCTGTACTTCTTGCTTTGCATAAGTAAGCAATCAAATGAGAATTGACCCAAGACT
Source organism: Ailurus styani (assembly GCA_002007465.1). NCBI lineage: Eukaryota > Metazoa > Chordata > Mammalia > Carnivora > Ailuridae > Ailurus > Ailurus styani. The sequence goes on along the minus strand of LNAC01000004.1, from coordinate 10,643,478 downwards.
ACAGAGACCAAATATGAGAATTTTTATTTTAAAACCAGCAAGAAGGTTTTTAAGTTTCCTTTTTGCATGTTATTTTTTTTTTTTAAAGATTCTATTCATTTATTTGACACAGAGAGAGAGATCACAAGTAGGCAGAGAGGCAGGCAGAGAGACAGGGAGAGGAGGAAGCAGGCTCCCTGCTGAGCAGAGAGCCCTATGCGGGCCTCGATCCCAGGACGCTGAGATCATGACCTGAGCCGAAAGCAGAGGCTTTAACCCACTGAGCCACCCAGGCGCCCTCATGTTATTTTTTTTAAGTTTAAAAAACACAAAGAAGGATAAAGAAGAAAATTTAAATCACCTAGAAAACACTCATTTAATGTAAGTGCTGACTTGATGGTCTAGAATCTTCTGGGACGTCATTGTAAATTCTTAGGGGAATCTGACTGAATCAGCTTGAAGCACATTTGTCCCTTGATCCAATGACCTATAGCCAGGGAGGGTTAGGACCTTAGCTATAGGGACCCACCATTTTGGATTTTTAGAGAAGAAGGTCATCAAGAGAGGACCCAAGAGAGGGTCTATTAAAATCTGGTTTGGGAAGTCTATCTCTGAAAGCAATGTGGGAGATGGATTGGGGTGTGCAGGACAGACCCAGAGACATGGGGTGGGGGCCGTTGCTGTGATCTAGGCTGGAATAGAGGCTCTTGACTTAAGTGGTATCTGTGGAATGAAGGTCTCCAGAAGCATTTGAGGGAAAATTAGTGAGTGGAATCAACTGTCTTTGGTGAGTAATTTGATATGGGAGATGAGAGTGGGGTTAGGTAAGAGTGTATGAGAATTGGTGACAAGAACGTGATTTTTAGGTACCTGTGGGACATGTGAGCAGACGTCCAGTAGGCAGTTATGTGCCTTTAGACCTTAGGAGAGTGGCCTGGGTTGGAGTGAGGTGGAGTTAAAGACATGTGTGAAGAGAAGATAACTGGGGACAATATGTGGAGGGAGGAGAAAGCTGAGGCCCGAACCCAGGGAGGACCGTTAATGTGTAGACGACAAGTAAACTAGGGAAGAACTGCCCACAAAGGAGGCTGAGGGGTGACTGGAGAAGGAGAACCAGGTTGGAGTGCTGTCAAGGCAACCCGCGTGGAGTGCTGCCGGGAAGTTAACAGAAAATGCTGTGGCCAAATCAATAATTCAGCACCTGGAAAGAGCCTATCCAACTTAGCAGCAAGGTGAACGCCCTGGAGACAGAGGGGTAGAGGATGGAGTCCCACCACAGGCGTGAACACACAGTGAGAATGGAGATGATATTCCAGAAGCTTGGCCGTAAGAATAGAAGAGAGGATGAGGGCAGAAGCGAGACCGAAAGGATCTGAAGGGAGGGTTGCGTGTGTGAGCCAGAGAGAGGAATGTGGTTTGGTGCTTTTAGCAAGCCTCATCGATGGTAGGATGCCAGAAATGGGACCCTGAGAACAAGGGGAAACAATGTATCCAGTGCTGTAGACAGAACAGGAGAGATGAACCTGGGTGCAGCTGAGTGTGTAGAAAGAGGAGCAGTGGGCTGAGGGATCTTGGCCTGGAGGTCTCGATTCGCCCCGTAACCAGACGGACCAGGTCTTCTGCTGAGAAGGTGTGAGGAAAGTGCAGAGGACCTGAGGCGCATGAATTATTTGCATTGTCAGCTGCGGACATATAGAGACACTTCCCACTGCTGTTGGAACCCATGATGGTGTGATGCCTTCAATCTGAGCCTCAGCATTTCCTGTAAAACTCAGCGTCTGGGGCAGAAGGGAAAATAATCTGCACGATTAGGTTGATCTGGTTTGGGGTTTCGCTGAATGTGGAGACAGAGTATCAGAGGGGAAGGAAGGTGAAGGGAGGGAGGGCTGACGGACCTGGAGAAAATGGAGTGGGAGGTGGGACAGGGGTATGGCAGGGGCCAAGGTGTGAGCGAGACAGAAGCCAGAGCTCAGGTGACTGAAAATAATCTTCTTGCTCCACCCACGTGTGACTCTATTGGAACAGCTGACAAAGCCCTGACTCTTTGGTGCTTTAGTGTTGTCGCTCTGTACTAGGCTTAGACAGTCTGTCCCTTGGCTACGGGTCTCCTACCCACAGCGATAGTAATAAAATCATAATAAATATTTCTGAGCCCTCAGAACATGTGTGCTAGCGGCTTCTCACATTTTACATTATCTAATTCCCATGACGATCTTGTCCTTATGTTTGGTATTGCCCTCATTTACAGAGGATATTTGGACTCGGAGCTTAATTAACACCAACATCATGTGAGCTTGGCTGATTTGGTAGAATAGCCCATTCCCCCAAATCAGCTGCAAAGGGGGTGTTTGCTTCATCCATGGAACATTCTTCCGGAGTTCCCAATAGCTTCTTAGCTCTCCGAATAGCCCCAAATAGACCAAGAAATCTCAAAGAACACTAATTTTAATTTCCATGAATCGAAAGAACCTGGAGAGAATGGTCCAGAAGCCCATGGGGAAGGGCAGAGAAGCAAGGCAAGGGACAGGATAGTGAGCTCTCTCAGGGTGTTGAACATGCCCCCGGGAACCGCAGATTCTGAACCAGTGTATCTGGCAGGAAAGCCCCAGAACGCCTAAAACCTTGAACGCTTTGATCAGTGGCTTTTCCGAAAGCTGTTCCTCCCTCCACCTGCCCGACACGTGGAGGACCGAGAAACCTTATTAAAAGCCTTTCAAAAAAAGCTCCATGTCATGGAGCATCTGCTTTTGGCGTGCGAGAGATTCCACACGAGTGATCTTGGCCAGGGAGACCCAGCCAGCTCCAGGCTCTGCTGGGGAGACAGGACTTCAAAAGGGAGGCGCTCAATTAAGGAAGCAGCCTTTCCTGGTGGCGGCTCTGAATCTCATTTCCAGCACAGGCTCCTCTGGTTAATGATAAGAAGCCAGGGATAAGAGCCTGCTTGTCGCCTGAATGGCTTCCTTCCTGAGGGAGAAGAGAAAAAGGAAAGAAAAAAGATTAGCACAAGTATCGGGCTCCTGATTTAGCTTCCCTTTTGGAAAAAAAAAAAATTACAAAGAGCCCTTTACCGTCTGAGGCTGTTGGGATTTCTCTTCTTGCACTGCCCTGTTCAGGTTGTGTTTTACTTCTTATGGTTGACCTAGGCATGGTGGGGCATTGTGTCCTTTCTCTAGGGTAGGCACTTAATGGATTAAATCTGAAGAGTCAATGGTAACCCTACATCCATTACAATGGTCTATTTACCTGCAGTTACTCCTGCAGTTTTTGAAAAGCACAGAATTAAAAGAAAAAATACGGCTGGAAAATGCAATCATCAGAGTCCTTTGTCCCTCTTGGCTCCACCTCTTTAAACCCGTCCATCTACTGAGGAGGAGGGGAAGGCACCCAGTAATGCCTCTGAGATGGGACCTTGGGAGCATGGGCTCAGCTTCTGGCGTGAAAATGACATTCAGGACCAAAGAGGAGGACGAGGCTCCTGGTTCTTAATGTTTTCCATTCTGCTGCTGCTATAATCTGACCACCTTTCCCCTCTAAGCTCACAGAAGCTGTTTCAAACAAGCTGGTTCAGGACAAACTCTAAAATCCTTTTTCGTGGAGCCTGGGTGGTTCATTTGGTTCAGCGTCTGCCTTCAGTTCAGGTCATGATCCCAGTCCTGGGATACAGTTCCACATCAGGCTCCCTCCTCAGCAAGGAGTCTGCTTCTCCATGTATTTGCTTATTTTAGAAAGAGAAAGAGGGCACAAGTGGGAGGGGCAGAGGGAGAGGGAGAGAACCACAAGCGGACTCCCCACTGAGCCCAGAGCCTGATGTGGAGCTCGATCTCACGTCCTGAGATCACTACCTGAGCTGAAACCAAGAGTCTGACACTCAACTGACTGCACCCCCCAGGTGCCCCTAAAACCTTTACAGAAAACAAGGTAGCCTGATTTGAAATCTCAGGCTCAACCCTGTACTTAACATCAATAGGATCTTGGGCGAGAGGGTAACTGACAGGGAAATTTGAGAATGTAACTTACATCTCTTACTCTGTGGAAGATTTGTACCTATGAATCCCTCATCGAAAAGATTATTATGATTTGTAATGTTTTTAAATCTACACATTCAGGACCGTCTTTGTTGCTTTTGGTGTGCTTTGTGATCTCGCATGGTTGGCTTGGTTGTTAGCAGGACGCAGTTTACTCATTAACGGAGAAGGCTGGCAGTGGACCCCTGATAACTCCCTTCAGTGGGTGACACGCATTATGGACACAAAAACACTCCCTTTGACTTGCAGAAAGCACCAAGCTCAGAGATAATCAAGGTTCTCATTTGTTAAAAGATAAATTGAGGCATATTAAAAATTTTAAGAGTTTATCGGAACAAACATCGATTTGAATCAGGCAGCATCTAATCTGGTGGGAAGAAAGGAACTCCAAGGAGCTGTAGGACATGAAAGACTTTTATACCCAGAAGGGAGCAGAAGCAAGTGGCAAAAAGCGGGTTGGTCGGTGCACTTTCCCTTAGGGAAGGGCAGGGGTCCATTGGGCAGACTACCTAACTAGTGCTGACCAGGCCATTCCTGACTGACGGGTTGAAGATTCTATTTCTGGGAGAGCCAAAACTGTAGTAAGTTATAGCTCGGTTTGGAGACTCAGAGCTATAAGTGACTCCATTCTGGGTCTGTTGTCTTTTAAACACACCTCAAATTACTCTTTAAAGTAGAAAAGCTTAAGGGTTACAGTATATAAAAATAATAAAAATTCAAAAAGCTCTTGTTAAGGTATGTCGACAGCCTAAAATAAAACGCAAAGCAAAAATCAATTCAACGAGTATTTGTTGACTATGCTAGATGCTTCTAGGAATACAAAGATAAACTGGACATGAACGAATGTCAAGTCCGACATTTAGGTTCAATCAATTGCATAAACTCACATTACATGGTACATGGGTGAATTAATTAAAAGTTGACATGAAATAGGCCTTGAACTTTTGATGTAATAGAAACAGCTGATAAAGCCTTGGCTGACCCAGTTGGAGCACAAGGTCTTCATCAAAGCATAATAGAGACCTTTCTAAAGTAGACTTTTACCAAGTAGAATCCATGTGAAGGAAGGCACAGGTGTGGATAAAGGTCTTGGGAGACCTATGAGGAACACTCAAGACAAATGAGACGATTTAACTTTGAGAGGATCAGAGTTAGGAAAAGACGAGAAACAGAATTGATGAGAGAAAATGACCTGCTTTGCATTTTTTTTTCTTTCTTCCCTGTCTTTTACAGATGAGAGAACAAGCCCAGAAAAAGGAAATGCCGCGCTGATCTCCATCTATAGCCTTGCCCAAACCTGCTTGCTTTATTTCCAAAGTATCAACTTACCCAATTTCAATACACACTGGATAGCTCCATTTATGTTTCCGGTCAATTATTGGTTGGTTCCTGTTGTCAGAAAGATGCACCTTCCCTGCCCTCAAAGCTATTTGAGTGTTGGAAGGAAGAGGAGCCAAGCGTCTAAATCTTCTTCCACCTTCTGCCTGGCAGATTCCCACTCATTCTCTAAGGCAGCTCAAATGTCATCTCTTCTCTGAGCCCTCACTTCCAGTTCTGCATGAAAAATTAAGTACTCTCTCCTCTCATTTCCCCCAACTGTCTGGAAATATGTCACTGTGGCATCTTTCACACTGAATTGTAATTATTTATTATAATTACATGTACATTCATCTTTCCACTCGATTCCGAGCACCTGGATAAGCATGGCTCAAAAACCAGGCCTGGCTGACCCCACGCTGTGTCTTTGTGTGATCAAGGCTTCCTCACAGCATGACTGCCTCAGGCCACTCTGTCTCCAAGGGCAAGTTCCAGTGAACAAGGAAGAAGCTATGTGACCTTCTGTCACTTAGCTTCAAAAATCATTCTCACCATGCCTGCTGAGATTCAAGGGGTGGGGCATAGACCCTACCTCTCTATGAGAAAAGTGTCCAAGAATTTGCAGTCGTGTTTTAAGACTGCCACAGGTTGACAGGAAACAAAGTGATAAATACACAAAATGCTGTATGTAATATGTCTAATGGTGACACACTTTATTAAGAAGAATAGAGTAGAGGTGTCTGGATGGTTCAGTGGGTTAATCATCCGATTCTTGATTTCAGCTCACATCATGATCTCAGGGTCCCAGGATCGAGCCCCAGGTTAGGCTCTGTGCTCAGCACGGAGTCTGCTTATTACTCTCCTCTGCTCCTCCCCCCATTCTCTCTCTCTCTTCCTCTCTCGCTGTCTCTGAAATAAATAATAAATAAATAAATAAATCTTTAAAAAAAGAATTGAGTAAAAAAGGCAAATAGAGAATACTGTGACTTGAGGAATTAGGAGTGAAATTCTAGGTAGAATGGTCAGAGAAAGACTTACCAACACAGTAGTGTTTGAGCAAAAGTTTTTTACTATTTGGTCTTTAACCCATAGGTTTAACTATCTTTCTCTTTCTTCCCTGTCTTTAGGCCACGTTCTTATTGACTTCACAGTACTCAAAGTTGTTCCAGCTACAGACTTTTTACATTTTATTTTTGTGGCATTGTCTATCCTAGTCTGCGATGTGGATTCCTTTCCACCTGCTGCTCAGGAGATGCCACATACAGGCAACACTTGTTTTGCATGACACCACGTTAACAGAAACTCATGAATCTCCGAACTGTGTCCTTGCTGAGATATGTCAGCTACTACAAGACCATGCAAAGGGACCACACAATTTCTTCCTATCAGTTAACAGGATACTGTGCATAGCAAAGAAATACCTGTATTCTTTCATTTGTAAAAGACACATCCTTTCAGGGTTGTCTTCAATACTTCAATACAATAGAAAGGAAATACTTCTCCTTTGCATACACTGCTCAACATTTTCGAACCAGTATACTTAGATGTTTGGGATGTGGGATGAGTGTTTTCAAATACAGAAAAAGTTCACAAAAGTGAAAGTAGGATAACACACAATGTGAATTAAGGTAGCCCTGGCTGGTAGATGTTGTCTGCCTGTGTACATTTTGGATGTTCCTTTGGGCTCAGTGGCGTGTAGTTTCCTACATTTACCTAGTATTTCTCACAGATGAAATTGCACATAAGCAAAGATGGAATTCATGTTATGCTGAAATGATTCCCTAATGTATCAATCATATAAGAACAAATTCACAGTTTCAAAACACGTGTTATAGCAGAATTGACGGTATCGACTTTGAGATGCCTACTGTCACGCAAGTGGAGACATCCAAACAGGCATTTGTTTCAAATTCAAGGAAGAGATAGAAAGTTAGATATATAAATCACAAAGCCACCAATGCCTTAAACTTATGAGTAAGGAAAATGAATTCAAAAGCCTTCAGTGTATACATATGTTGAAATCCATGAGCTCATACAGAGATGGAGTACAGATAAAGAAACTCAGACTGAGGGATTCCAAAACTGTAAGGGGTAAAGGGATGAGGAGCAACCAGCAAAGAGACTGAAAAAGAGAAGCTGTGATGTCGGAGTCAAACTGAAGATTGCTTCAGAAACAAGGTAAAAAGTGTGTTTCAAGGAGAAGAGAATGATCAGCTTTGTTCAGCCCTGCTGGTGAACCAGACAAGATGAGGACAGAGAATTAATCACTGATGGAGTAGTAGGAGCCAAAGATTAACTTCAGAGAGTTCCAGAGAGAAAGGAAGGGAAGAAATTAGAGACAGCAAGTGCAGAGAACTCCATCAGGATTTTTGCTCCCTCAGGGAGAGGAGAGAACCAGACTGGAATATGAGGACACAAGAGACTTTTTGAGCTTTCCTTGAGATTGGAGAAATTATAGCAGACTTGTTTGCTGCTGGAAATGGTAAGGGGAAAAGGGAAAATTGATGACGCTCTGGGGAGGAGAAGTAATCGACAGAACTGAGTCCTTCTGTATAGAGGAGGGGATAGATGGGCTTCCAGATTTGGTGCCCAAGTTGGGGGGCTGGTCCCAGGTAGAGGTGTGGACAGTTGAGTTGTGGTAACAAGAGGAGACACAGAGAACATGGGTACAGGTGTAGGTTGGTATGTAATGAGGTGGTGGGAGCTTTCCTCATGGATCCTTTTCTCTCAGTGAGATAACAAGCAGGTTCATCAACTGAATAAAGATGGGGGGGATGGTGAGAATAAGGAAAACCACAAAGGTGTAAAACCCTTATCTGACAGGTGGGAATGAAGTAGGGATATGTGGTAAGGACCCAGTGGAGACTAGGGTTCATGAGAAGATAAATTGGGTAATAATCACAAAAAGTGCTTGATATAGTGCCTGACCCATTACAATAATGCAATCACTGGTAGCCATTTGTTATTGTTTAGTTATTATTATTATATCACACTTTTTATTCAAGAAATTTTAAGCAATCTTAAGTAGAGGGGAGAGGAATTTAATAGTGAACTAATGTAGCCTCCTTGCAAGAATTTTCCATCACCACTTGCCAGCACACAAGGCTCTGCTTCTAATGAGATCAGAGTTTGTGTACTGACTTAGTCACTTCCTTTCAGGCGCTGTGCTGGCTGTGCGGGCACCTCCAGGAACACCATTCCTACTCACTGTGATGGAGCTTGAACTCTCAAAGAACACTGTGACGATGGAAACAGTAGTCAGTCTCATGGAAGATCCACGATTCAGTGAGATTCTTCCCCTATATTGTTCTTCCCCTATATAGAATTGAGAGAGAGAGAGAATTTTCTTTCTCTTGGCTTCCCTGAACTGGGAGATGCTCTCTACCGTTTTCCAGTAGATGTTTTCAACTCATCGTTGATGTATCTCCAACAGATGGTCTCCATCCCTTCAGAACACCCTGAATAATGCCCATAGCATTTTGGTTACTCACTTGTGGCTTCTAGACTATTCTCTTCTCATTTCTGCTCTTATCAGTTAATGCTGTATTAACATTCTTTCCTTTAGTTATATAACATAGTGTATGCTCTTTAAGTCAATGATATATGAAAGTGTAAAGAGAATTGTGCCCATGAAGACAAAGTCAAATGCTGAGGAAAGACTCAAGCAAAGAAAAGCCCTACACAGTATATAGTTGCTCTCAATTTTTTTTAAAAAAATTATTTATTTATTTGAGAGAGAGAGAGGGAGAGGGAGATAGAGAATCTGAAGCAGACTCCATGCTGAGTGCGGATCCCAATATGGGGCTTGAGCCCATGACTGCAAGAGATCATGACCTGAGCCAAAACCAAGAGTTGGATGCTTAACTGACTAAGCCACCCAGGCGCCCCTATTGTTGTTATCAATTTAAGTGTGGGCAAGAAAAGATAAGAGATTGAAAGAATCATAAAAATAGGTTAAAAAGCATCTTTAAGTCCTCGTTCTGTTATAAAGAAACCAAAACTAAAAATGATAAATTATACACAGTGGAATGGTTTATGCAAGAAAGACAGCTGAGAACTGTAATCAAAGAGAACTTGATCCTTTATTGAAAAGCTGGTAAAAAAATGTATATTAAAATCTTTTAGATTAAAATAGAATGTTTAAGAAAAGTACATATCTTTTTTATAATTTCTTGCTATAATCAACTTTTTAATTTACCTACCAACTCCCAGACCCAATCCCATATGATAAGCATAATTTTATAGCAGCTTTTGAAAGCTCTAAGGTTGCAGATACACTAGGAGGCAAAATATAGACAGTGGAGGATTTCATTAAATAAATGTCATGCGGGCGCCTGGGTGGCTCAGTGGGTTAAAGCCGCTGCCTTCGGCTCAGGTCATGATCCCAGGGTCCTGGGATCGAGGCCCACATCGGGCTCTCTGCTCAGCAGGGAGCCTGCTTCCTCCTCTCTCCTTTCTCTCTGCCTGCCTCTCTGCCTACTTGTAATCTCTCTCTCTGTGTCAAATGAATAAATTTAAAAAAATCTTAAAAAGAAAATATAAATAAGTAAATAAATAAATAAATAAATAAATAAATGTCATGCAAGAGCAAGAATTGAATGGAAACCTGAGGTCAAGCTCTGATCAGAGTCCAGTTTACACTAATGTCCTTTGTGCCCCCAGAGATCTAACTGGGAAAGAAAACAGTTTTTAAGAATTGAGCAAAAACTGGAGGATAAGTGTTTCCAGCAACGATATGTAGATGCAGGAGGTGATGAGACAGGCAGCTAAGTCTTGAATCAGGCCTCACAAGTCATGCAAGCAAAGAGCAGGCATGGAGGTGAGCCTAGACCACAAGGGAGAGGCTTTTCGCTGTCTGCTCCATTTTATGCTGTTAATGGAACCTACTAACCCTGGGCCTCAAGCTGCTATCCAGAGCCAGTATGATGTAAAAGAGCCTAAAGGTGAATCTTGACCCAAATTGAGAAAGAGATAGAGATACTGAGATTAATTCACACTATGAAAGGTTTTGACATTAATTCTTAGTGTGTAGGCTAGTCTTGTTGAATAAAATTATTTGAAGTAGGAAAGCAAAATATTTTCTATTTTGGAAAAATTATTCCAGGACTTATTCATGACTGATATTTTTCTCTACTTAAAGACAAGTTCATCTACACTCAATGCCAGGAGGCCTAAGAAAGAATTTTTTCAACTTCTTTTCAAACGCTGTATTAACAGAGCATACCTCGTGTACCACCCCACTCTTAATCATTGTCTCCAGAGATAAAAACATGGTTACAGGCTTTAAAGTCCTCATCATTTTTACTAAAAAATCAAAGGCCCCTTGATATTTTGAGAATCATATCATAAAGCCAGACTGATGACTGATACAAGTCTAACGATTTTTTTCACTACTTCAAGCTTTAACTCTCTGGAGTTTTATTAGACTTTTTCAGACAATTTGACTACTACTTAGGTATAATTTTATTTAGCAATAGATTATTACTTTTCTGAAGACATCCATTTGCTATGTATCAAATTAGATAGTTACTGTGGGATCTGCATTTCTTCTATTTCAATAAGCAATTTAGCGATCACATAAGTTCTGTTTTCTTGGACAGATACTAACTTGCAGAGCCTCCTATGCTATCAACGCCTGTTTAACCCCTTGATTAATATTTATCTAAGGCTCTATGACGTCAATTTTTCCATCTGCAGAAGAAAGTGACTATAAGAAATATACAGGAGGATCTGGAGGTTTAACAGACTAAGTCTCCCCGCCAACCCCCCAGTGTATTTGGATTCACTTCTCAATGGAAATCTGACAACACAGTTCAGAGGACAAGTGACAAGTTCAACCTAGGAAGTTTCAGAATGATCTTAAGACTGCGGATGAATGTTTTGGGAGCAGTTAAGTTGCAATCTTTTGATTACATTGGAAATTTGATTTGATTATAGTGGAAAATCCATTGATTTTCTTTCAATATTAAACATATCTAAAGTTTTTATGTGCAAGATGTAAAGAGAAGATAGGACATACTTATACAGAGCGTCAAACAGTGCTTGATAGATCAGTGAGAATATCAAATGAGGTAATAGATATGAAGAAAGTGTTTGAAAACTGGTGAAAGGCACACAAGCTTAAGGCATTATTATCAACAACTTTGAGTTTTTGGGCCAGAACACTTTTTTGTGTGGACGATTCATGTGATCGATATAAAACATTTCATTTCTCTTTGCACTTGGAAGTGTGGAGGATGGGCTAAGCTTACGAAATTGCATTTGCACTTCATGCCATCACATTTGGCTTGTGGAATGGTCATTCTAGGTCCTTAGATCATTTATTTGTTTAACAAAGACAGCGCATGTTCTAAGCAGTATTAAAATGACAATGGTGACACTAAAATTAAAAATATAAAGCATCATGGAACTCAGTTAAATTGCTCTTCAGGACTCTGAAAAGCAAACTTTCACAATGCCAAAATAATTTCCTCTGTTGGAACACCAGCCCATGTTTAAAATGAAAATATTGTATGCATATAAAACTACATGGTTTTGCCCTGTGCGGTCACAGTAAGACCTAAACCTAGGGACTCTATTCTTGAAACTGGATCCAGTAAAACTTCTATTTTGGCCTCATAAAGGTCTTTCTCTCTTTCCTGTTCCTGTCTCATTTTATTTTTTAAACTATAACTAAAATTACTTAGTAGAAAAATGTTTTGAGACATGTGAATTCATTTAGAAAGTAGTTCTGCTGTAAAATATCTTTTTGGCATCATTTTCAATGAGCTCACTCTCCCCTTTTTCTTTTGTTTAAAGATGATGGAAACTCATAGGAGGAAAAACTAATGGTGGGGGGATGGTTGGAACCCTCAGGACAGCTCGTGACAGGAAGTCCCAGTGGAACAACCCGTAGTTACAGGAAGTGAGGAGCCTTTCTTCCCAGAGACTTCTGCAGCTGTGTGGCTCGAGAAGGCCACATTCCTGGACCGACCTCCACTTAATTACTCTGACCAACAAAGCCCCAAACTTTGTCTTCAAAGCTGTAAGAGTATTTTCTGATTTTAAAAAAAGTTTTGACTCCTCACCTCTTCCAGGCCAGCCACTGCCCCGGGCTCCACCCTCTGACATGCCTTGTTGCCTCTTCTCCCTGAGTCAACGGTCTTCTGGGACTGTTCCCAGGCCCAGGGGGGAAGAGCTTGGTGAAACCAAAGAGCCTTTGAAGAAAGACTATCAAACTGAAAGTCTGCCCAATTCTACACATTCTTATTGTCCTCCACTTTCTCTTAGTAAAAGTGTGATATCTCAGGAGATTCCAACCAGTTTTGATAGAAACGCCTATTAATATTTTTTTAAATGGTCACTAGTTAGAGGAAACAGAGGTCATCCACCCAGAATCTGAAGTTACCTATATTAGTCCTTTTACACTTGATCTTAGCCAAAAGGCCGAGAAGCGATATATATTAGTCCTTTTAATATTTGACTTTTCTAATACCTGGACAGGATAAAATGTCCCAGAAAGATATGTCTGCTTTTGACCTGCAGAGAAGAAATGGGGTTTCAAGCCTTTTCGATAGGAGAAGTTCCTTTACGCGAAAAGCAACATGCTACTTTGAGAGCAGAAGTTTTTCAGGGCTGAGAATGGGATGTTCTTAAAATTGTCGCCTTTGTTTCCTACATTAGAGTGCTCAACTACCAAATAAATCAGGGCCTTTGGGGAAGCCATAGAAACTCATCACTTAAAGGCACGTTAATTCTTGTAGGTCACTGGTGTCATTAAGTAAATCACTGGCCCAAAACATCTTAAGATGCCTTTGGGGCCGAAAAGAATACATGTGCTTTCCTCAAAGAAGAACTCAGCCACTGAGAGCTGGCCCGTCTGCCCTTCTTCCTGGGAATATCGGGACCAGTCTATCTGAAACTCATATTTAATTCTAGGAGTTTACTCGATGTCAATGCCAGAAGCCAGCGTTTGCTGAATGGCAACTCTGTGCTTTGTCCAAGGGCTTGATGCACACTGATTGTTCACCCTGAAAGTTTCCTAACGTTAGACCAATGTTTCTCGAACTTATTTTCATTACTGCTCCCGTAAGTTGCCCTTTTTGACTTTTTTTTTTTTCCTATTTGCTACTCTTCTCCCCAGGAAATTAAATACCAAGGAATGAAGAAATAAGATTTTTTTCAGGTTAGGGTTGAGTCATTGTGATATTTAAGTTACTATCCTCGTTGAGACTATATGCTTTAGACCAGTTTCTCAGCCTTGCCACTACTGATAGCTGGGACCAGATAATTCTTTTTGTTGGGGGGTGGCTGACCCCCCACACAGTAGGAAGTTTAGAGCATCTCTGGCTCTACCCACTGGATGCTGTTCCCTACTCCTCTGTTCCAGTGTGATGACTAAACTATCTCCAGATGCTACCAAATGTTCCCAGAAGACAAAACTGCCCCCATTTGAGAACCACTACATTAGACATATAAACAGGTAGGAGAGGGCGCCTGGGCAGCTCAATCGGTAAGGTGTCTGTCTTTGGCTCAGGTCATGATCCCAGGACTGGGATCAAGTCCCGTGTTGGGCTCCCTGCTCAGAGGGGAGCCTGCTTCTCCCTCCACCCCTCCCCCTCGCTCGTGCTCTCTCTCTCTCACAAAAATAAAAATAAATAAAATCTTAAAAAAAAAAAACAAGAAGGAGATAGGTCAATGTGTATGAAAAGTCAGAATAGCATTTTTGGCAAAATTCAAGAGAAACAATTTCTAAAGTGAGAACTAAGAGAAAGACTAGGAACTAGAAGGTGAAATGCAGAAGATAACAGTGGGAAAAGTGAAGTGCAGAGGCAATGCTGGGGGGGGCAGCGGAAGGGGGACAGCAGGGAAAGGGAGTGGTTGGGAAATGAGACCTATTCACTGTTTGTCCTGGGGCGTTGCACACTGATCTCACTCTCCTCACCCAGACTGCCTCCTCTGCCCTCAGTCTCCTAACACACGGAAGGCCTGGTGGCAGTTTGTTCATTTATGTTTTATTTATAACTCTGTGGATCAGTTTCCTGACTTTTAATCATTAACTCTGCAACTTTGAGTGGCAGAGTCTAGGCGAAGTATTGGCAGAGTTTGGCCTGGATCGGACTGAGTCGCTAGGCAACCAGGCCTCAGTTTACAGCTGAAGTTAACTGAAGGGAACAAGAATCTCGACTTCCTTGCCAAATCTCTTTTTGTAGTCTGTAGTATTCATCCCCTATGAATTGATTCTCAACAAGTAAAGCGATGATCTAGACCAGTAATTTTGCCTATGGCTTCACCCTTGCTTCAACCAGTATAATTGGGCTTTGATCTGTGTGAGGTATATTCATGAGATTTTATTTTATTTGAAGAAATCATCCCTCCCCTTAAGATGAAAGCATCGGTCATTTAGAGACGGTGTGTGAGATCTTAGAACCTCACTTTGCAGGCAGTGCTGAGAATAGAGCTGAAGTATCAGCATGAGTGCCAAGACAATGCTGTACATCTGCCTTATTACATCTTATCCCAGAATTCCAATGATCTGAGAGACACCTTTCGAAAGCCAGCCATCAGATGGTCTTGTTGTTAAGGAACCCTGATACTGACGACGGACTCCCCCAAGGTTGGGCATCAGTGGCTTAACTTCCCCTAGAGCAGCCCTAGTAAGATTGCTGAGAGTAAATTTCATGTCCCCCTGTAAAAGTTGTAGAAGACTGAGAAGATTTAGGGAAGTACAGCAGAAATGGGTAAGAAATAAGAACCAGAAGGAAAAGATTTAAAAATGTCAGTTTTCTTGAAAGAGAAAGGCCAGGAGGTGATTTAATGTAGAAAAGGGAGGAAGATAGTTAATAGTTTAAATGCTTTCTAGATATCATGAAACTTAGTAATTTAATTTTTACTATAAACTAGAGAGGAAGGCTACTATTTGTTCCTAATATTCATTCTTTCCTTCTTCTATGGTAATAAAATTTTCAACAGGGCTCGTAGCTCTCCAAATGTAACACTACATTTTCCAGTCACCTTGTATGTGGCATTTTACCTGAGTTCTGGTGATTGGGGTGAATATTTTGTAGTTGACTTTGAGAAAGCTTCTTTCTCTTCTTGTTTCCTCATTGCTGTGGGACAGAGAGTCTACATAGTAGCTAGAGCAGGAACCGCCATCTTGGAACTTTAGGTGAACTTGGGAATGAAGTCTTCCACAGACATAGTCGTGAGATGAAAGGAGCCTGGGTCCCTAATAGCATGGAGTGTCATACCCACTTGGGACCAACCTCCAGACTTATACACGAAAGAAACTTCTATCTTGTTTGATGCTTATTATTTGAGATTTTTCTGTCACTCCCATCTTTACCCTGATAATCCTAGATATGAACACTTATCATCATTTCAGAGTAGGCAGTTGAGTCTCAGAGGTGCTAAATACCTCAGTGCTGTGTCGCTAATAAAGTTCTTAGTGCTCTTTGTCCAACACCAAAGTTTCTGTGCTTTGTATTCCACTGCATTTAAACTACCATGTAAATTTACTATTGGACAGATCTTTAGGTAAAGAATAAAGATTCTTTATTGCTAATCTCCATATCAGGACAGAAAGGATATTGGTTTATCTTCTAGTAAAAACGTGGCAGACCCATCTTATTGCCTGATCCCTGATTAGGAGAAGTCAAACTCCATTATTGAATTTGTATCTGTAGTTTTAGTATAGACTTGCTTGACAAAGAGGAATAATCCAAATGGATCCAGTCATCTTTGAACAAATGTCCAATGAGCATCTTCTAACTGCCAGGCACTGTTCTGGCACTGGAGAGAGAACAATGAACAAAAAAGAACAACTTTTTTTGCCCATATGGACCTCATTTTTTTCTAGTGGAAGTAAATAATAAACAAAATAGTAAAATGATAATATTTTAGATCGTGGTACATATTAAAAGGAAAACGACAACCAAGAAAGGGAGATAAGGAATGCCCGTGGTGCTGTTGGGGGGGGGGTGCTTTTCAAATAGAATGGTCAGGGAGGCGCTCACTGAGAAGGTGACAACTGAGTCAGCCCTGAAGCAGGTGAGGGTGGATATTTGAAAGAAAAGGGAAGAGCCAGGACTAAGGCGTTGAGACAGTACAGCCAAGAGGCAAATGTGCCTAGAGCAGAACCTGAGCTAGAGTTAGCAAGATAATGAAGGAGTCAGAGGGTGGAGGGACTCGTAGATCATTATGAAGAATTTGGCTGTTATTCTAAATGCAGTTTTAAGCAAATAAAGGGTTCTGACCAAAAAAGTGAAGTGATGTGACCTAAATATTAAAAATCTACCTTGGGCTGCTGGGTAGGAAACAGACCGAAGGGGTAAGAGTAGGAGTGGGGAGACCCATTTAAACCACGGGGAGGCCATGGCCACGGTTACACTCTAGAAAAGGAATGATGGCATGTTCTGGTTCCAGGAAGGACAGAGGAACGTGCATCAGACTTAAGCTGTCATGGATAACAGTTATAAACTCTGGACAGAATGTTTTTTAAAAATGTAAGACGTTGTCAAGTGATCAGAAACAGGCAGAAATTGGAAAGAACTAAACCCTCGCAAGAAAAGAATCACGAGAGGTGAGATTGTGGGTTTTCTCTGCACGGCAGGCTCTAGTCCGTACAATGGGGGCAGCTGGAATGTGCTCAGAAAGCACAGGCTTACTGATTTGAGGAGTCACGGGACAGAACTTGGGAACTGCAAGAGCAGCTGGAAATTAAACAGAAAAATCTCAGAAAAAAATGATTCCACAGAGTGGGGAGCCCAAAAATCTACATATAAATTCCATTCCACTCCTTGAATATCCCTTGAACTATAAACATATGGAATAAAAAAGCCCAGGGGAAAACGAAGGCAGAAGACCAGAAGAACTGACCAGAGAGGGCGTCTGGGGGACTTAGTCGATTAAAAGTCTGCCTTCAGCACAGGTCATGATCCCAGAGTAGTGGGATCAAGTCCTGCATAGGGCTCCCTGCTCAGTGGGGAGTCTGCTTCTCCATCTGTCCCTCTCCCCTGCTCATGCTCTCTCTCCCTCCCTCTCTCTCTCTCTCTCTCTCTCGAAAATAAATAAAATCTTAAAAAAAAAAACTTATATATTAAAAAAAAGAACTAACCAGAGATGTTTACTACTCACAGAAGGGGAGGCTGAGCTTAATGTTTAAGGTTTGCCAAGTGAATTGTTTGCTAGAATAACTGGATAACAGAATTCAAGAGTCTGTACAATATATCATCCATAATGTCTAGTTTAAAATCCAAATTACTAGATGTGAAAAAAACGATAAAAATTGGACTTGTGGTCAAGAGAAAAAAGCTCTCAATAGAAATCACCTTTGGCCAGATACTGGAATTAACAGGAAACTAATTTAATGCAGCTACTATAATTGTGCTCAAGTACTTAAAGGAAAATGTGGCCATAATTATTGGTGAACCTCAACCGAAGAATGGAAGCTTATTAAAAAGGAATAAGTGCTAGAATTGAAAAGTATAGTATCTCAAATGAAAAATTGATTAAATAAGCTTAACGATAGACAAGACAGCAGAAGGAAGAGTCTGTGACTCTCAAGATAGAAATTATAATAGTCCATGGGTCAGAAAGAAAATAATAGAAATGATCTAATCCATGGCACAGAAAGAAAAAGGCTTTAAAAAAATAGTGTTGTAGGGCGCCTGGGTGGCTCAGTGGGTTAAAGCCTCTGCCTTCGGCTCAGGTCATGATCTCAGGGTCCTGGGATCAAGACCCGCATTGGGCCCTCTGCTGGGCAGGGAGCCTGCTTCCTCCTCTCTCTCTGCCTGCCTCTCTGCCTACTCGTGATCTCTCTCTCTGTGTGTCAAATAAATAAATAAAATCTTTAAAAAAAAAATAGTCTTGAAATGACCTGTGAGACAATATCAGTTGGTGGGATATCTGTGTACTTGGTGTTCCAGAAGGAGAAGAGAGGATAAAATAGCAGACCTGCACTTCTAAAATGACAAGAGACGTTTTGTTTTTTTTTTTTCCTCAAAATGAAGAGAGAAAGGACACCAGATGGAAACAGATTTGCTGGAAGGAATGAGAAGCACTGAAATGGTAAATCATTGGGTAAAAATAAAAGACCACCTTCCCCCCCCCAGTTTATCTTAAAGATTGCTCACTTTTTAAAGCAAAGAGTATATTGCATTATTGTATGATGGTATTCATGACAGATATAGATATAAAATGTGAGGATAATCCAGTTGAGCATCAAAATATATACTAAAAGTAATGAAATATAACACAATGGACATTTCCACAAGTTCCTACTGTTAAAAACAAATACATAACACATAAATAAATGGGAAAATAGGTAATTTCTTATGCACAGAATGTTGGCAACTAATAAATGTAAAGGAATGGTGGATGTTGAAAATAATCAATAGAAGTTAAAATTAGTGGTTGAAAATTTGATGAGAACACCATCTTTATATATAGTCTTAAACATCTCCCTCCAAATTATTTATGAATTATAAAGGGAAAAATTACTTATTAATTATAAACTTAAATACAACTTCACACTGAAAAATCAGGTAGATATCACTTTAATCAAGGTTCAGAATAAAATATGTGCATGTATATTTACATGTGTGTGTGTCATGTCTGTGTGTTTGAGAAAGGGAAGGAAAGAACGATGAGCAAATGTAAAGTAATTGAAGAAAACCTGAAAACAATAATGAATCTGAGTAATGGGTATATGGGAGTTCTTTATACAATTTTGGCAACTCTTTCATATGTTTGAAATTATACTGAAATAAAAGGAAATGATGACAGGCTTGAACCCCGTTGGTAGTCATGCATGTCCTCAGAAATGGTCACATTTCTGAATACATTTTGACAGTCAAAAGTATTTGATGATATATTGCCTGTGGGGTGTGAGAGACAGAGAGGGAGATCAAGAATGACCCCAAGACTTGGGATTCAGGCCATTGGAGGGAAGAAGTAGCTCTCTGTTCAGATGGGAAAACTGTGGGTAGAGAAAGTTTGTGGAGGTGGAAATCAGGAATTTGGTCTGGGGCATAATAAGTTTGAGATGCCTATTAGCCATCCCAGTAGAGCTATTCAGTAGGCTCTTAGAATTTATATATGGATATCATGGGAGGGGTCTGGGCTACAGATATAAGTCGCTAGTCATCGGTTTATTTAAAGCCATGAGATGGTGTTAGGGATCAACATAGAAGACTGAATTTGGAGACATTCCAGCTGAAGTCCTTCCTGCTCTAAATCTACCGACGGCGTGTGAATCCGCAGTCTGTGTTTAACTATTCGCATATTCAGGATGCAATTTAATATGTTCTTTTGTCTAACTTATTCACTTAAACTTTTTTTAAAGATATTTTAAAATTTATTTATTTGACACAGAGAGAGAGAGATCACAAGTAGGCAGAGAGGCAGGCAGAGAGAGAGGAGGAAGCAGGCTCCCCACTGAGCAGGGAGCCCGATGCGGGCCTCGATCCCAGGACCCTGAGATCATGACCTGAGCCAAAGGCAGAGTCTTTAACCCACTGAGCCACCCAGGTGCCCCTCACTTAAAGTTTTGAAACGGACATTTATTGAACATCTTCAGAATGCAAGACACTGTCTGCCTGTACCTCTAGTTCAAGTACAAACACGTCTAAAAGCGTCCACCTAGGAAATATGAGTTCATAGGTAGCATAAATAAACAATCCAGAGTCATGTTTCTTGTCATGCTGCCTAACTGATTCAGAGAAATTTATTGCCCTGATAAATTACAAAGATGTTTTAGGTAATGTTAAGCAATGCATTTGCAAGTGAAAACACATAACTCTATTTTCTCACCACTTCTGGGAGAGCCAGGGACAAAGCTTATCACTGTTTTGTTTACTTATTTTTAAAAATAAACCTACTGCTCATGAAAGGTTACAATAAATTGGAGGAAACTTAACCCAAAGTCCCCTAGTAAGTAAGTTTTCTATGTCAAATCAACCCATGACCTCTGTGAGGCATTGCACTCCCAAACAGTTATGGAAAAATTCACTCAATCTTTTAGTTATTTTGTCCTCTTTCTTTTTCATCGCCTTTTCAATTTTATTGTAAAATAAAACACTAATACAGAAAACCACACATATCAGATATATGGCTTTCTGAATCATTAGAATGCCAACACCTCCAAGGTCATGAAACAGAATTTCACTGGTCACCCCAGAAGCCCTTCAAAGGGTCCCTCCTTTCCCTAAGGTTGCAAAATGGTGATGTCTAGGTATACGTTTTTTCATTTATTAGTTAGAATACTTTCATAAGAGACACTTCCCTTCATCCAATATTTGGTTACACAGCGATACAGTTCATATAGAGAAGGGTAGATAAATGCTTAGTTCTCTAGCTCTAATGCCAGATTTCAAGCTAATGATCTGGCTTCCTATCACCTTCCAAAAAGTAACATTACTTTTCATAGTTTTATGAGATTGTGGAATTAAATATATTTGATGGATTTCAATCTACTGCAATTTCCATTTAAACTCAAAATTTTCCATCTTTGACCAATGGGATCCTCTTCAAGTTGACTCCAGAGTTCTTTAGACATAACCCTCATAGTCTTTGACAGCTTCTGTGCCCTCTAGTGTGACAAGACTCCACAGGGTCATCTTTCTCATTTCCTATCTTACACCCAGAATTCATCATTTCTCCAAAAAGACCTGGTCCCTTGTAGTGAAAAATGGTATTACAAGACCACAATCTGCGTGCTAGAGATGCTCATTGCTATTGTGTAGTTTATTGTTTCTAGGTCTTTCCAATGGACATATCTGGAAGTAAAATAAGATCAAGTACTTCATGGGTTTATATTGATAATTCTGATTCAGTTTTGAGGTCACAGAGGTTTTACTTAACCTCTACTCTACTACTTTAGTATCTTTTTTTTTTTAAGATTTTATTTATTTATTTCACAGAGGGAGAGGGATCATAAGGAGGCAGAGAGGCAGGCAGAGAGAGAGAGGAGGAAGCAGGCTCCCTGCTGAGCAGGGACCCCCCCCGATGCGGGCCTCGATCCCAGGACCCTGAGATCATGACCTGAGCTGAAAGCAGAGGCTTTAACCCACTGAGCCACCCAGGCGCCCTACTTTAGTATCTTCTTTCTTCCATATCCAGAACCTGGTTCTCAGGGAACCAGAATTGGTCTCAGTATAAAGGAGATGATAAGATCGAATACCTAGTTAAGTACTCATTTGTTTTATCCCATATTATACACATAATGGTCTCAGGATAGCAGTTATAAGATTAATACCAATGTGATTACTGAAAATATCTTCTCCTCTATTTTGACACACTTGTATATGTACACTATCAGAGGGTTCAGCTCTGAACATCGTCTCTCAGCATTTAGTCACTCACCTTAATTCTAGGGAACCTCTGTACTGAATGTTCACCAAAATTTCTCATGTCAGACAGTATCTATCTAGTTATTTTGTTGTATGAGGCTTGTTTTCAAGAAGATTTCACAGGAAGAGCTCATGGAAACATTTTGAGTTCTATCTGTGTCCATTATACTTGAAAGTTATGCTTGATTTAAAAAAAGTCTTTGATTTACACTTGCTTCCTTGAGGATCTTAAATTTGTTAGTCCATATTTTTCTCACATAGGATGTCAGTGTCAAAAAGCATAATGATCTAATTTTCTTTTTCATATAAATTACCTACTCTTTTTTTTTTCTTTTAGATATTCAAGGGATATCTTCTTTTTCTTTAAAGTTGAGTGACTTTAGTAAAATTTTTCTTGCTGTCAGTCAATATGGGTCAATATTCCCAGGGTAGATGGTGTGCTCTTTCAATATTCAGTTTTAAGTCCTCAAAAATAAATAAATAAATAAATAAATAAAATAAAATTCAGGAACGTTCTCATATTATCCATATGTTCTCTCTTCTTTGCCAATCTTTAATATATATCACATTTTCTCAAATCCTTTTATGTCTTTCATTTTCTTTTCTCTTCTACTTAAAATATGTGGAATTTAAGAAACAAAACAGATAAACATAGGGGAAGGGAGGGGAAAATAAAATAAGATGAAATCAGAGAGGGAGACAAATCATCTGAGACTCTTACCTATAGGAAACAAACTGCGTGTTGCTGGAGGGAAGGTGGGTGGGGAGATGGGGTGATGGGCATTAAGGAGGGCACGTGATGTAATGAGCACTAGGTGTTATATGCAACTGATGAATCACTAAACTCTACCTCTGAAACTAATAATACACTACATGTTAACTCATTGATTTTAAATGAAATTTAAAAATATTTTTCATTTAAATTTTTTTCATTTTAGAGAAATTTTTGACTGACAAGAAAAAGTTGCAAAAATTGTGCAAAGAATTCCTGTCTACTGTTCACCTAGACTTCCTAAAAGTTAACATCTTGCATATTCATAGTATAAGTCTCAAAATCAGGAAACCAACAGTGACATAACTCTGTTTTTTAATCTGCCTCACTTAAATTTCTTCCATTGTTCCACTAATGTCCTCTTTCTCACCTGGGTTCAGTCCAGCATCATACATTGCATTTGGATGTCTGCCCCTTCAGTCTCCTTTATCTTTGAATGATTCCTCCAGCTTTTGTTATCTTTTGTATTTTTGAAGACTATTGGCCAGTTATTCTTTAGACTGTTCCCAATCTGTGTTTATCTGATGGCTCCTTACAATTAAATTTGAGTCAGGATTCCTCAGTTTTGTCACTATTGATACTTTGGGCCAGATAAGTCTTTCTTATTGGAAACTGTCCTCTGTGTTGTATTTATTGTATGTTCAACAGCACCTTTGGCCTTGACCCATTCGATGCCCATAGCACACTTCCAGTCTTCCCAATCAAACATTTTCAAAAGCCCCCGAGTGAGAAAGGGAATCAATTTCAGCTAAGAACCACTAATGTAAGTTACGTATTTTTGGCAAGGATACCACACAAGAAATAGGTGTCTCATAGCATCCCACAGGAGGCATGATTTGCTCCATTACTGGTAATGTTAACTTCTGATCACTTCATTAAGTGGTTCTGCCAGAATTCTCTACTGTAAATTTAATATTTTACCCTTTATAAAAAATAATATGTGTCATGTCATATCATGCATGATATTTCTCATCATACTTTCAACTACTAATTTTGGCATCCATTGATTTCTGCCTGAAGCAATTACTAGTGTATTTTTTGCCAACATTTCCTTCTACATTTATCACTTATATTTCTACTTTAAGAAAGAGCTTTCCCCTTTCCTCCATTTATCTCTTCATTCAGTTCTTTATATCAGTATGGACTCAGGTATTATTATTTTATGGGTTATAATTTATTACCATCATTACACATTCTGTTGTTCAAATTGTCCCTAATATGGCCATCGGGAGCCTCTGAAGTTGGCTTTTTTAAAGACTTCATTAATTTTATTGATGTATAAAATGCAATCCAAGAAAAAAAAGATAATTTCTCAATCCCCTCCTTTGATTGTTGTCCCCAGTCTCTCCCATGTAGGCAATCTGGAGCTGTCCTGCTGCCAGGCAATGGGGTTGGGAATTTATTCAGTAAGTAATGGTGATGGGAGCCCTTTTTTTTTAAGTGTCAAGAGCCAGTTGATCAGGTCTGCAAATAAGAAAACATGGTTCTGAGACAGCCTGAAGTTGGGGACTGGAGGCAGAAAACGCAAGCACACTCGAGCAGAGGGGGTGAGCACAGGGAGAAGGGGTTGTTTTAAGAGAAGGGAGGTGCTACAGCACAAGTACAATGGAGAGAGGTCTGTGATACCACATAATAATACACAGAGGAAATGTACATGGAGCTCTCACTGTGCTCCAGGTGATCTGCCAAGCCCCATCTCACCTGCTCTTCCCAAGAAACATGTGAGTTCAGTACAATCAGCAGCCTTACCAAGCACAGCCACCTCTAATGTTTGCCCTAGTACCCTGGGTTTTAGACCCCCTGCAGCAACAGAGTCAAATAGTCTCTAGAAGATCTTGAACCTTGCATTGCTTTCCAGAGACCCCCAACTTCCATGAGTGTCTGCGTCACTGTGAAGGTCCTATGACCACAATATAGTTCCCGGAGAGGAAAAGATATCTGTGACTTTACCTTATGGGGTGGGTCCTGGCTTACTACTTCCTTATATTTCCCTCTAAATGGAAAAGGTGTTTGGAAGCTGGGCAGCCAAAATGACAAGTTTGTAATCCAAAATTATAGATAATGATGAAAGGAATAGCTTAATGCTTATTGCTTATAGAATGTTTTGAACTGGTATGGCATATTTTACATATCTAGATATATATAGATAGATGTAGACATACATATACATATATGTAAATATATATCTAAATCTAGATATATATGTATATATTAATATAGCTATAGATATATATGTATATACTTCCTTCCAAAAGGATTACACCAACTTGCATTTAATGTTTGACACCATGACTTTGTTGATCTACAGTACTTGTCAATCTCTTCCTCTCTTGCTACTTTCTACTATACAGGCTGGATTTTATGGGGCTTTTGTTTCTAGTAGTGACTTTGTGATATGATGTGATATAAACAGAATATTGTAGGGAGAATCTTGAAATTTTTTGTTAAAAGATGTATGTGTTCATTTGAGGTAGAAAGGGAGCACGTGCACATGTGCACATGGGGTAGGGGCAGAGGGAGAGAATCTTCAACCAGACTACCTGCTCAGCAAGGAGTGTGTGTGGAGCCTGGTGTGTGGCTTGATCCCATGACCCATGAGATCACGACCCCAGCCAAAACCAAGAGTCAGCACTCAACTGACTGAGCCACCCAGGTGATCTGAAAGTTTTTGTTTTCTTAATATCATCCCAATTTTTTTTCCGGTCTTGAATGTACACATGGTGTCTGGAGATGCAGCATCCACTTTGTAACCTTGTGGTAGTAAGCATGAGAGAAAGGCCAAAAAAATCAGAGATGCTGCCACGACATCAAGAGGCCAGTGAACCCACATCAGCACCTACCTATCTCCAGATATCTTCTGAGAGAAAATAAACCCTTGTTTTTTTTGTTCATTGTTTTTGAAAATAAACACTGCTTAGTTTAATTTACTATACAGAGAAACAGAACAAATAGGATGTGTATGTATACAGAAAGAGATTTATTTTAAGAAAGTGATTCACGTGATTATAGAGGCTGACAAGTCCAAAATCTACAGAATGGCCAGCAGGGCCAGGGAACGGCTGACATTGTGGTCCAAGTCCAGAAGCCACCTGCTGGTAGAATCCCCTAATGCCTGGGGAGGTCAGTCTTTGTCCTATCAAGGCCTTCAACCGATTGTGTGAAGCCCACTCACATTATGGAGGGCAATCTGTTTCATTCAAAGTCAACCAATTTAAATGTTAATCTTATCCAAAAACACCTCCACAGAAACATGCAGAAGAATGTTGGACCAAATATCCATAGCATGGCCCAGTCAAGATGACACATAAAATTAACCACCACACTCACTCTAATTCAAGTTTGTGTTACTTGCAGCCAAAAGCGTTCCTGACACATAGTGCTATTTGAAATACTAGCAATTCAAATATTTCTCATCCTAGTTTGCCTCAGTCTCAACCACAGAAATTATTTCCCTGCTCTGTCTTTACTTACTCTTTACCTCCTACCTTTTCAGCCAAGATCTATGCCTCTGAGAATCCCACCACTCCATTGTATATCAATGGCCTTAGGAAAAACTGATAAATGTCTACATATTTTTAGACAGAAGATTAATTTTTTTCTCATTTTGTTCAAATATTTGCTATGATATGGGCCTGTGGTAATGTATAGGCTCCTCATACAGTGACCACTAGCTTCATGTGGCAATTGAGCATTTAAAATGTGGGTGGTTTGAATTGAGATGTGCTGTAAGTGGAAAATACACATTGGATTTTGAAACTTTAATTCCAGAAAAATATGTGAAATATATCGATAATTTTTTACATTGATCTCATATTGAACTTATAAGATTTGGGATACATGGGGTCAAGTAAAATATATTAAATATATTACTAAAATTAATTTCACTTGATTCTTTTTACTTTATTAATGTGGCTACTAGAAAATTTAAAACTACATATGTGAATTGCATTTGTGGCTCACATCATATTTCTCTTGGACAAGGCATAGAATTTTCTGGAAAATTCACTGTCATTTTTGTAGTTAATTCATCAATATTGTATGTACATTTAACTTGGATTTAAAATTTTATTAAGAACCACACATTGACTTATTTGTTTTATTTGTTTAAAAAATGGATAGCTGGAGCATTGCTCCAAGTTCAGAAGAATAAAAATTATGAGGAAAAATCCTATGTGTAATGAAAGGTTTATAACAGGGAATCGGCACTTTCTGTCCAAAAAGTTTAGCAATTTTCCCAGCTAACTGAATTGTGGGAACTCCACTTTTCCAGGGAATAAATATGCTATTTTTAACATTTTTATTATACAATTTGTCACAGGCTGTCTCATGAGAGTATCAACAATCAGTTTCAAACAGAATCCAACCACAAACACTTCTCCACATGTGACTTGGAACATCTGGCCCGTTCAAGTCCCCATCTACATCAGGCGAGTGCCGGCCTGACTTTGATTCTTAGTCTCCTAAAATCCTTTGTCCCACTTCCCACACTGGGAATGAGGCAGGGTGAAAACCATCTTCAAGGGGCCAGCCTGAGGCCAGTCTGAGTGCTAGGCTTGTGTTTCCCCTCGCTTAAGACTGCAGCCCTTTCTGAGGGAGACATGTGCTGCATTCCAGGGATATCATGAACTCAATAATTCATGTGGCATTTCTCCCCTAATGGGTTGAGAGAAAGCTCTTTTAGAAAGACTTCAGCCAGCACATCCTAGCCAAAGAGATCACCTGTCCTGAGCAGAATGCTTCAAGCAGGAGGTAAAAAGTCTTGAGAGGTATAGGGGTGCTGTGTTGACTACATTTTTAAGTAATGAACAAAAGGTTCATGACTAGAAAAATGAAGAAGGAAAATGCGCTCACTAGGTCAGGTGCCTTAAAGCAATGAAAGACACCAAAAGAGGGTGATCTGGGGGTGGGGGGAGAATTATGTAAACGCAGGAGACTTATCCCCCCTTTAAGCAACATCAGTCTTTCTCAAAGTTGGAAACTCAGTATTAAAAGTTCACTGATGGGGGCGCCTGGGTGGCTCAGTGGGTTAAAGCCTCTGCCTTCAGCTCAGGTCATGATCTTAGGGTCCTGGGATCGAGGCCGGCATCGGGCTCCCTGCTCAGCGGAGGGCCTGCTTCCCCCTCTCTCTCTGCCTGCCTATCTGCCTACTTGTGATCTCTCTCTGTCAAGTAAATAAATAAAAATCTTAAAAAAAAAAAAAAGTTCACTGATGTTGCTGGCCATCTATAAAAGCCCCATGGGAAGTTCTTTCCTAAAGGGAAGGAATCTTTAATGAAGCGAAGCTATCTGTAAATTATGTTTTCCAATTAGGTCTCCATACCAGTTTTTCTTCAAATGAGGTGCACGTGTAGAAGATTCTAGTTCATAGAAGCAGTAGGGTTTTCAGAATGACATATATTTACAAGTAATTGCTTGTTTGACACTTAGGTTTACCCGTAGTCAATAGGTGGGACACAGCACACCTCTCAACACACCATGATCTGCACAAGCCTGTACACACTGAAGCGTTTGCAGCGATAACAAGACTCGCCCAGCATTTGCCTCAGCAGGAAGCAGATTTCGTTTTTGAGAGGCTCATTCCTGAAGTATTTGAAAATATTTACGCAGAATTGATATGAATAAAAAATTGACTGTAGAATTAAATCCATTTGAATGAATATATGCCATTTCTTCACCATCTTAAATATAGATATGTGTGTTGCCTTTTGCCACACTCGTAACTGTATGAAATAAATGACAGAGAAAGTGAAAGTTTCAACTTGAGTTAGGCTCAATTTAAAGTCCTTGCTACCATAACTTTCAACTTCAGTCTTTTAACTTTAGTGACAATGGAACATGCAGCATGTGTATATATTTTGTACCTAGGGCATGATTTTTATTTTCACACTCTTATGGGGAGTGTTATACACCCTTTACATTGTTAATTAGTCCTCATAATATTCCTCTCTGTGAGTTTTTGATACATGAATGAATAAATGGAAGGGCTGCAATAAGGCAGAAAAATAAAGAAAATAAAAGAAATTCTGCAAAATCAATATAATGTTTTCATTGGGAGAAAGTGTTCACAATACGCCTTTAAATTTTAATACCTAACAAGAATTCATTCATGTGACTGGATGGCAAGGTTTGCCACCTTTTCTAGTCAGTGAATGGTATTCCTCATCAACAGAGGTGACAGAAGTTGTATTGTGTTGGTTTTTTTTCTTTTGGAGGAGTAGAAGACTGAGTCATGAGTGACCAGTAACCTGGGCAGGAGAGAGAACTAACACCCATGTTGTAGAGTCACCATCGAGTTCTTCCTCTTAATAATAATAATATTCTTGGACCAATGAGTAGATAAAATATTTGCATAGACTTTTTTAAAAAGCCAGGTATTAACATTCTGCAATGCTTCTTTCGACATATCGTTCAGTTTTGCCCACGCTAAAATCCCACCTACTCATGCAGATAGAGTGTATTTCTGCAGTTAAATTCATTATTAGACACATGAATATCTTTTCTTATAAAATGTTCTAAATGGTAGTTGGGTTCCTATGCTCACATCCAAAGCCTATTCATATTATAATGTGGCTGAAACACCTCACATTTGCAAAGACATATAGTTGGAAATAATATTATATAATATCAGTTATTAAGAGAGAAAAATAATGAAGTGAAAAAAAGGAAATATTTCCCCTTGAAAGCTGGCACATAGGAGAGTTTTAATTAGAAAAAGATAAGGAGATAGAATACTTACTTTTTAAGGATTATAGAGCTTGATCATACCAGGTTTTTATGACGTTTATTTTTAGTTGCTTTCTTTTACTTAAATGAAGATAATTTGAAGCATTTTTCAGTTAGAATATAAGCTTCAGGAGCTTTTTTTTTTTTAAAAGGTTTTATTTATTTATTTGACACACAGAGAGAGAAATCACAAGCAGGCAGAGAGGCAGGCAGAGAGAGGGGAGGAAGCAGGCTCCCTGCTGAGCAGAGAGCCCGATGCGGGCCTCGATCCCAGGACCCTGAGATCATGACCTGAGCCGAAGGCAGAGGCTTTAACCCACTGAGCCACCCAGGCGCCTGCTTCAGGAGCTTTTATTTGCCTATTCTGTCATTCTATCCCCAGCACCTAGGTCAGTATCGGATTATATAGTAAGTGCTCAATAAATATTGCATTCGTCCATCCATTCAATAATTTAGCAACTATTTATTGAGTATCTCTCTGCCATGTGCCTGCCACTATATCAGAATGGGAGATATTTTTAAAACAAAGGCGTGAGAAAAATCAGTCTCCACCCTTACCAAGTTCCTCTCTTCTAGGGGAGAAGGAAACTCACAAAAGAATCTCACTAATGAACATAAACATTTAAAGATAACTAAGGCTCTAAAGGAAAGAGGTACTGAGCCATCGTTAGCACACATTTTTAGCTCATAAATGTCATAAAGACAAAGAAGCAACATAATTCTTCCGTGAAAACCGAAAAGGTAAGGGGCAAAAAGAAAACTCCAAGAGTGTGTGCAAGCAGAAAAGTAAACTTCTGAGTTGCAGGGAACCAAACTGAACCAATGGAAAGGCAGAGACGAAATGCTGCGCGGAGTGGTATGACGTCACTGGCAGGGAGGGGCCGAGCGGAAGCAGGTGTCGGGAGAGGATGTCCGTCCCCGGGCACAAAGCAGTGTGGTCCAGATTGGGTCAGTGGGAGCCCACTAGTGGGGGTATGAAAGAGGCAAAATACAACTTTATTCAATCATATACAGTGTTTTGTACCTTGGGAAGTTCTATGTCATCTTTCTGAAAAATCAATTTTATGATTTAGACAAATTACTTTTGATTTAATAAAATAATTTTTTATAATTGAGTTCCGAAAGGCTCATTGGGAGGAGAAAGGTAAGGCGACAGTTGACACTGTGGCATCCAACTAGAATGGCCTCTGTCACCACAGCTCTGCTTCCTCCCACTTGTCACCAGTCCAAACCTGCATTCTTATCCCTGCTTGCTGTGAGTTGCCTGCCACTCTGTTCACACAGCTTGGCCACAGCCCATCCCTGTCTCCATGATGTCATCTTTGGTTGTCCCATCTATCTTACTCTTTTCTCCACTGGTTTGTCAGAATGGCCTAGAGCCACGCAGGCCAATGCACCAGTCCACCCTGCAGAGAGTGATAGAGCATCTTTCTGTCGGCATGAAAGGAAGCTACATTTTTTCCAGTAGCAGGGAAGGAATTAACAGTGACCTCTAGGGGCCTGGCATCTGGGACTTTGGTCAAGGGTAGTGGATACGGTCCAAGCCAGCATCATGGAATTCTATTTTGTTCTCTTCCTTTTAAAAATTTTAACCCAAGTGTTATGATCTTTGGGGGACAGGACGTGTTGTTTTCAAGGGAAGCAGAAAGATGCAGCCTTATGTTGCAAAATAGTTACAAAAATATCTCCAGTACTTCCTGATGAGATGCATCACAGAGGAGATCTGCCTGTTTGCAAGCTGAGGTCAAAGTTCAGAGGAGAAAGCACATGGCAAAGGTTTTTTGTTTTGTTTTGCTTTGTTTTGATGTAAACCCATGTGTATAGGCACGAGTGTGTCCCGCCTCCCCACACCATCCTCAGAACTGAGGATCCTGGACACTTTCCCTTTCGGAAAACAGTTCAGCCACAAAAGAGACTGAATCATATGGTTTCAAAGAATGATATACATTTGATTGTTTTAAATATCCAGCTGTCAGTCACAAGCACATCGAAATATTATGAACAGTACTGCTAAGTCAAGAAAGGCCCCATATTCAAAATTTAAATGCAAATAAGGCTTCCCTGTTGAGTAAGTGCCAGAAATAGAAAGAGTGAGAGTCCCTATAGTTAGCTTCTTTCGCATCTGAGCCCCAAGGCTTTCAAAGGGGAGCGGTAGTAAGCTATTCCCTACAAATCTTAAATGAAACAGAAATTAAGCTCTGCAGATGTAATTATTTCTCTTTATGGTCCAAAGCACCAGCTGTGTGGGTTCAAGAGCCATTCGGTGCTCAGGGAGCCGTCTGCCGTGCTGTCTCCGCCGTTAGCTGTCATTCACACGACGTGCTGAAAGACACGCTTAAGATGCTACAACCACTGTTCTGACTCCGTGCTTCAGGAGCTGGAAAAACATTTCGAAGCTGTAGCTATTTCACTTGGTGGAAAACAAATATGATTATATTAGCCTGATTTTCTTCTACAGCAGGATTACTTTATTAGGGGGTCTAGAAAATAAAAGGGATCCAGCAAAAGAATAGTAACTTCCTTCTTTAAAAACAACCACCACCACAACCACCACCGCCATGGGCTACACAGAACGTTCTCCTCAATGACAAAATCTATCCCCAGGAGGATAATACAGACATGTCCTTCTTAGGCATGTTCTGGAAAGGTTAGCATTTTGTAGATTTTATTTCTCATCGTTTTATTTTTTTAATTTCTTTCTGATCTCTTGTTTTTGTTTTTAATTTTTGTCTCACTGGAAGTGGCTTCAAACACGTCAGCTGCTCCTGAAGGCCAGGCTGTCACACCAAAGGGCGCCGTGCACAGATTGGGGAAGGGGTGCATTTCTGGAGGGCTGCTGACTGCCTTGCGCACACGGCAGAAACAGGGGGTATCGACCTCCACTCCCAAAAGGAGAACGCAATGCTGCTGTAGGTCAAAGACAGGCTTCCCCGGAGCTGCTATAGGAGACAAGCAAGGTGGACTGCCTCAGGGGTTTTAATGCAGTAGCTCTCCAAACTCTCTTCTGTAGCACATTTTACTGTGTGCCGTTTTAATCTTCATCTGTTTCTGATCAACTTATCAAAACGATGAATTTCGGCTTTCTAATTTCTTAGGAGAAGATGGCGAGCCATCCCCCTTAGGTATCTCGGGATGCTTCCCAGCCAAACGCCAACTGCAATCATTTGGGCTCCTGCTTTGCACCTGTCCTGAGGAAGCTGCGAGGGGGAGGGGTTCGAGAGGTTGACACAAGCAAGGAGAGTAACAGGGCAAAATCAGCAACAGTGAAGGTTTGTCCTTAAAAACAAGCATGAGTCAATGTATGCTACGGAGGCCCTGGGCTCTGTGTGTGTGTGCTCATAAATCAAGGTGAAGGTGTAATGGAGCCGACTGGCCCTAGCGCCAGCTACAGACCTGCTCTAAAATGCTCTTCGTAAAACATGAAAAATGTTTGGACCTCCACGTCGAAGTAGTGCAGATCTGTACAAATCCCCCTCACTACTTTGTTTATCAGAGGTAGCAGGCATTGGCTCTTTCAGGCTCACGAAACTCAATCTGTTTCCCTGATCCTTCTTATTAAGTAAATGCCACAATTGTGTGTGCTTTTTAAAAATAAAGTGCCACGTCTCATACAGACTTAAATAATATTCCTTTACACGTGGTCAATACCAGATAAGCTTAAACTCACAGTTTTCTTTAGGAGACCAAATATCTAAATGCCCCATGTCTTTTCAGGCAGCTGAAGGTATCTGTTCTCTCCTCTTCCTTGGGGAGAAATCAGAGTATAACCTGCACTCATCTGGAAGAGCACTGAATCTGGGGTAGGGCCGTCTCAATTCACGCCTGGCTTTGCCTGACACAAAGGGTACTTCTTTGGACATCTCTCTTGGCTCTTCCACCAAAAAATGAGTCCACTGGGACTCGAGTAACAATTTCACGGACGTGAGGAAGATGTAAATGTGTCTCCCAAATGGGTGTTCCTGCTGCAAGATAGTTTTATGTACAATATTAAAGATACGATTTGGTTTTGGAATATTCACCATCTTAATTAGCTTAGAGCTAACTCCTAGAATATTAGAAAGAATGAATGAAGACCAAGGGAAAACTTACTTCATTGTTTATATCAACGTTACTTTCCTTAGAACCCTAAGAGAGAAAGTTTCTTTCTGAAACACTTGAAAATGAGAACAGTCCATTTGTGTTACTTCCCGCCACAGGGACAGTCCACAGGAATGGAAGGTGAGTCCGATAAACCATTATTTTACTGTTAAAATTATGGATGGTGGGGAGGGTGGACAGAGGTAGGAACTGAATTATAGTTATCTTTGGGTAAAGCAAGTTTGAACTTTCAACTGTGTAAGAGTGAACAATGATAATGAGAGCTTCAAGCTTGAGGGAATTGGAGACTCAGGGAGGGCAGAGGGTTAGTTATGGAAAAGAAGTTGTGTTTCTATCTGCTCTATTTATTGGACAACTACTATGTGCCAGGCACGGCCAGTTTTGGCTTCTACAATGGGGTCCCATCTTTCCCGCTTACTTTTTGTATTGTGGCATCGTCCATGAAGAGTCACCACTGTAAATTCATAAATGAAAACACAGGAGTTTGGGTATCTTTTCTTAATCCTGCTAAGGGAGCCTGGGGTGGGGAATGGAAACACCAGAAGACGTGGATTACACTCTAGTTCTGCTAGTGACCCTAAAATGTTAGACCAATTGCATCATCCTTCTGGGCCCTGATTTTTTCTTATTTGTAAAGCAAAGGGTTTGGAGGATATGGATGCACAATTCCCAAACTTTATGGAGTTTTTGCAAGGAATCTAAAAGTCCACATGAACCAAGCCTGTTGATCGTATTAATAAGACTCGCAGACATATGTAATTCCATTTTGCAGATGTGTTGAGAGAGCTATGATTAAGAAAATGCAAATTTACTTAAGTTATGCACTCATAAAAATTATGTTATTTATCGAGTCAGAAGATGCTAAAAGCCTGGCCCCCACATGCTGGTGTTCATGAACAAATTAAGAAACGGTCTTCATATTAGAAAATGTTGGGAACCACCCTAGATGACAGAGATAGTTTCTTAATATTATTCTACTGATGTTTTTGACATACAATTGTGTAAAGGGAAAATTCTCTTTTTAGGTTAGAGCTGAAAGTGTTTTTCCTTCATTGACACTTGTCATCCTCAGCACCCACGTTCTCAATCACGATGGCAGCCTTTCAGACACACTCTAAGCGCCTTCACTAAAGGGCAGTGTAGAGTTTCTACCAGGCTGACCAGCAGTTTTTCCTAATGATACACATTGGACAAGACTTGCTGAGGTGAAGTCTAAGAGCAAAATGGACCATTCAGGGATCTGACTTTGGTTTACAAAGAATTTTATAGTTGAATATTGAATATGCTGAAAAGATCAAATGGTGATGTAGTTATTGAAAAGTGACTTGATCACATCACAATAGGACTTGGAAAACTGGAAGAATTCAAACCTCTACCCTCAACATAAAGCAGTTCCTATTACTAGAACGTGCCATGTCTCAGCAGAACGTGGTAAGAGAAATGTTGCAGTGGCGCCTCAGTGAAGAAGTACTGGAAGACAGATTGGTTTGGGAGGTAAGTGGCAACCATGTGACTAGTGATGACTTCTGAGCAGACTTGTACCAATTTCCTAATTAGCCACAAGTACCCATCACAAATGGCTTTTTGTTGTTGTTGTTGTTATGAATAGTGTGTCTACATCTATATGTATCAAAGCACATTCATAAACTCTTTCAAACAAACCGTGTGTGTCTGGTATGGTCTGACAGCACTTCAAGATGCCACGCATGGCATCTTCATCTGTGGGGGGTTTTTCTAGTGGGTAGAACAAATTGGTGGGTGGATTTCCTTCCCCTTTCATAATGTTTCAGCAACAGCTCCCAAGTGCTTTCCATTTAATGTTACCAGATCCCATTTCTTTTTCAGATCCAAGTCCAAATCGTGCAAGGAAGTAAAGACAGCTGTTACCAAACAATCCAAGATCATCACAAAGACTAAATTCCAACTATTGCCATTTTCTGGATCGCTACCCTAATTCATGCCAAGTCTGTCTATAACAGTACCCAGACATAAGAACTTTCACTCCATTCATATTCAAAACTACACTAAAGTGAAGGTGTTTTCCAACAGAAACAAATACCAAAATATCTAAGAATATCTTTCTTTTCATTTTTGTTTAGTCACTCAAATTCTACAAAATCATGCTCAAAATACAAATAAGTTCTTTCCCTTCCTGTGCAAATGGTATATTTGGGAGCATTAAACTTATAAAGCCCTTTCTGAACTTGATTCTCAAAACTAGGTTGGTCATCTGAATAGAAGCCGATTTCCCCCCATCAGAAAGTATTAGGTAGTTTCATTTGAATAAGAGTGCTGAGTTGAATCTAATAGATAGTCTTATATTCTGTGAGCTTCTAGTCTAAAAGCTGTTTCAAACTTTAGAAATTCATTTTCGGTTCATTCTCAGGGACAAAAACAACTTTTGATTACTCTGCTTAAATAGGACACTGCCCCCTGTTAGAAGTTAGGACTTAGGGAGTGCCTTTGCTGTGATGAGCGCAGGGTGTTGTATGGAAGGGCTGAACCACTACATTGTTCACCTGGAGCACAGGGTGTTGTATGGAAGGGCTGAACCACTATACTGTTCACCTGGCGCTAGTATTACACTGTTCGTTAACTAGCTAGAATTTAAATACAAACTTAAAAAAAGAGAACGTATGCTTGGGAAAGACAGTATCTTTAAAATATAACATTCATACTCAGTATCACAGGTGAATATGCTGTAGATGTCGATTTAATAAATACTAATGTTAGAAATAGTTTCTTAAAAAAACAAAACAAAAAAAGACACCAGAATGGCAGTATCACCATATACATTATATTACCCAATAAAAAAGGAAGGTTGAATTTGTAAGTGAAGGGCTACTTTCGGGTTTCTAAATGAAGGCATTTTTATTTTCTACTATGCAATGCCTCAACAACTCTCTGGTGACCCTCTGTGTAGGAGCTGAAACTGATACAAACTTATCTCCTATTTGACTTGTAGACACTTGTACCTTTCCAGGCAACTGATTATTATTGTTGCGCATAAGAGGAAAGGTAAGCATGTTTTCCTTTGCCTACAATTTGCCCCTCTAGGAAAGAAAAGATGCCTATGTCTTTAATGCTACCGAAAAACATGCTACTAATTCCCTTTTCAGTGGTGTTCCTCTCTGTCAATTAAAATTCAAACTCAGGAAAGCTGAATTTGTAGCAATCATTTTAGAAAAGGCAGTTCTGAATTTAGCTCCTAACTGCACACAAGGAATTGGGTGATTACTGTGAAGTTATTTAGGAACACTTTTTTTTTTAATTAAAAAAATGTGAGGATACTAGAGAAGGACTTCACTTCTAGGACCAGCTGGTCTTGTCTATAAATTATTATTGCATGAGATAATCAGTTGTAAAAGACTATAAAAATAGTGTAAAAGTTTGTTAAAGAATTAGAAAAACTATTAGAGGAGTTCTCTCACCACCAAAGGAACCACATCTGAGAAAAAGTCTTACCTGAAAACAAGAAGAAATACTCACGTGCATTTCTGTAAGATTGTAATTTTATTTATTTTTTATTTTTTTTATTTTTTTAAAGATTTTATTTATTTATTTCACAGAGGGAGAGAGATCACAAGGAGGCAGAGAGGCAGGCAGAGAGAGGGGGGGGGAAGCAGGCTCCCCGCTGAGCAGGGAGCCCGATGCGGGCCTCGATCCCAGGACCCTGAGATCATGACCTGAGCCGAAAGCAGAGGCTTTAACCCACTGAGCCACCCAGGCGCCCAAGATTGTAATTTTATGAAGATTTGTGGGAAAACTTAAAGTGGGAATAAGTAATAATATGGACAGAAACTACTGCGTCACTGGGAAACCAAAATAGCATGTAAAATTAGAAGTTAACTTACTTTAAGGAAA
The DNA here is from genome assembly GCA_002007465.1 of Ailurus styani. Classification (NCBI taxonomy): domain Eukaryota; kingdom Metazoa; phylum Chordata; class Mammalia; order Carnivora; family Ailuridae; genus Ailurus; species Ailurus styani. The sequence goes on along the minus strand of LNAC01000004.1, from coordinate 10,606,372 downwards.
CATTTAATATTCTCCCCACATGATCCCATTAGGAATTCCCATGCCCAAAGACCTGCAGCTGAAGAAAAGGGCTGACTTTAGGCTCATATATTCAGAACTCTGATGAAGTATCACTACTTCAAATACCTGAACGTGTATTTATTAGTTTTAAGGCCTTATTCCTTGCTTTCACAAGAGTATAGGACCTCTGAGTTATGAATTTCACTCCTAAACGACCATGCCAACAAGTTCTAGAGCTGTAATAATTAACATGGTTTAGGAGTGACACAAGGATAATAAATTTAATAGAATAGAAAATCTAAAAACCGTCCAGTGAGGCAAGGATGGGCTTTTTAAGAAAAGGTGCCAGGTCCACTAGCTACCCATATGGGGAAAAAAGAAAAGAATCTAACTTTACACCATTAAAAACCAAAATCAATTCCAGTAGACTAAAGAGCTAAATGTGAAAGGCAGAACAACAGCTTCCGAAAGGAACCACAAATATCTCCATAAGCTTGAGCAACAAATATTTCTTCAACAGGAAACAAAAAGTATGACCCATGAAGCAAAGAACTGGTAAACCGGACTACACTGAAAGGGAACGTGTGTTCATCCAGACACTGGTAAGAGAGTAAAAAGGTCACTGCAGACCATGCGAAGATACATGCCCCACACGTATCTGATAAAGGTCTTGTATCCGAAATATAACTACAAATCAAAAAGAAAAAGGACAATCCTAACAGGAAAAAAAAAAAGGCAAACTAATTGACTAGGTACTTCACAAAAGATGATATGCAAATTGCCAATATTGAAAAGGTATTTGAGCTCATGATCATTGGGAAAATGCAAATTAAAGCTAAGTTCCATCAGAGGGATCAAAATGAAAAAGACTGAGGATACCAGGTGGGGCAAGGATGTAGGACAAATGCAACCTCCGCACACCGCTGGCGGGGCTGTCAACTGGCACTGTTCCTTTGGAAGTCAGTTTGATGCAACCTACTCGAGGTGAATGGGAGCTTCCCCTATGACTGGCGGCTTTCTTCCCAGGAATACATGCGGCAGACACGTGGACGGGCAGTCACCAACAGATGTGCCCGAGGACGTCTGCAGCAGCACCATGCATCAGAGCCACATGCCCATCAACAGTGAAGTGAATTACAAAACTGCAGTCTCCCCACACTAGGAGGTATTATGCAGACAGAACAAGCTTCTGCTACAAGCAACAATGTGAATGAATTTCGGTTATGATGCCCAACGGAAAAGTCCAGAAGGAAGTGCATATATTGTATGATTCCAACTATATGAAGCAAAAGCAAACAAGCAACAAACAAAAACAAAACCCCAAACAAAAAAAGAGCAAAATTAATATATGGTACTAGAATACGAGAGAAAGTTAGTTTTGTGGGGACTTGTGATGGGGGTGGACAAAGAGGCTTCTTCTCTTGGGTGTTAGGCACATGGATGTGTTCACTTTGTAAAAATGCTTTGATAGGTATGTTTACATTTATTTGTGTATGTCATTAAAAAATACATGTTTTTAAAGAGAAGATGCCAGATCCACTAATTAGTGAGAGAGAGAGAAGGAGAAGGAAAGAAGGAAGGAAGGAAGGAGGGAGGGAGGGAGGGAGGGAAGGAAGGAAGGAAGGAAGGAAGGAAGGAAGGAAGGAAGGAAAAGAAAGAAAAAAGGAAAGAAAGAAAGAGAAAGAAAAAGAAAGAAAGAAAGAAAGAAAGAAAGAAAGAAAGAAAGAAAGAAAGAAAGAAAGAAAGAAAGAAAGAAAGAAAAGTAAGAACAGGGAAGTTAGGGTGAGTATAAAATAAGTGAATGACTCTGAGAGTCATCCTAAACGTTCTCATCACAAAAAAAGACATAACTATACCAGGCGACAGATGTTAACTTGTGGCAATTGCTTCACTATATGCACATACGTGTTATCCATCTAAAACTAATACAATGTAGCATGTCCATTATATTTCAAAACTGGACAAAATATTTTAAGTGAAATAAGGTGGCTGGTTTCTATCACTCAGTAGTGCCAGGCCTTTGGGTGAAAATGGAATTAATTTCGTTCCCAGTTTCCTCCTTGAATGCTGAGAAGCTGACACTGTTTTCCTTGGTTACACAGTTAGATTTTTGCTAGATTTTATGGCGCTGAGCAGAGGCGATCTGGCCACCATGGCGGCAAAAAAAGTTAATGAGGAAGAGTTTGTGGTTTATGCTGTACTATGATTAACTCCAGATTTGGAAAATGATCTTCAGACCAAAGAGAAGGAGGCAAACCATTCCAAGATTTGCAGGAAACCAACTCAAAAGCAATTAATTTTCTACGGAGTGGCTATTGGAACAGAAGCCGATGAGACAGAAGGCAAGTGGCAGCTTGTCCAGGCCGGGGCTCTCTGAGGTTTCACGAACCAGAGCCTGAGACCAGATAGCAGGTAATGGAATCATTACAGCCCTCCAAGTAACATATTAACTCCTCAGCCTTACGTCTTCGAATGGACGATGAAAACTTATGGCCGTTTTTTTTCCCACAGGGAGGAAAATTAGGGCAAAACAACTGTCCTTCCTTCTTTTTCTTTTTATCCCCTGCACCTAATGGTTTGAGTGAATTTGAGTGCTGCAGTCGTTAGCAGAAAACCAACACCCAGCTTAAAAACAAAAGGCTCTTACTACAATGCCTTCTTGTAAAGACTTAATATATAATAAACACATTAGGAATTTACAAAATCCTACCCCAGCAGTATATACTATTTTAAAGAGTGCTTGTGATTTGAGTAGGTTAGAACCGCAACACCTTACCTATTCTCTGAAAAACAGCATATAAAAAAGATGTTGTCTGTCATATTTAGACTAAGAATTTTGAACCATAGTCTAATTACCATAATTATACTTAATTACATGAATTTGAGAGTTCTCACTCAGCATACTAATTGAGATGGCACAATACAACCCTTTATCCTCCTAGATTTCAGCCAAATCCTCCATATTGAGGACATGTCTCTGATTCTCAGAACTCTTGGCCCTGGTGCTTCGGTATCCTAGAAATACCCCACAACCCCTGCAGTATGAGAAAAGGTATTCGACCTTGAGCTCAAGGTTTTACATCCAAGTACTGGGTTCAAGTTCTTATTCCAAGAGTGGGGAGCCCAAAACTATAACTAGTCTATTAGAGAGTCGCTTTCCCATGTTGCTTTCTTGCCCCGTGGTACATGGAAGTCAAAGTCAAGGGTAGCATGTCACCCACACTGCAGACTTGGCCAACCACCATGGTCTGATATTTGGTACTGATTTCCTGGTTACTTTTTTCAAGCACATCTCTTCATCTAGGCTTACAAGTCACTCTGGGGGCTGGGCAACGAAGTGGTGGCTGAGAACAAGTCAGGGCCCTGCGGCCAGGCCAGAGCACGCAGGGAATGTAGAGTGGCGCCAATACTTTAATTTCCCATTGCAGGACAGCGACAGAAGTTCAAAGATAAGGAAATACAGGTTGCTTACCTGTTACAATAGGGCAATGCCACACTTTATCAGTAACGCTCATTAGGTGTGGGGGGCGGGCGGGCAGCACTGGCAGGACTGGCCCACTCTATGCGCGCAGCTAGAGAGATGCTCTTGGCCGGTTCTGACACCCGAGGGGTGCATCAGAATCACCTCCCGGAGGACTTGTTAAGACACAGGGCTGTATAGCTGTGGAGAAGCTCTGAGATTTTTCGGGGTGGTTCTCAAACTTTAATATGCTTAATCACCTGGTGATTTTCTTGTAAGGGCCTTTTTTCAAGCTCTGTCCTGGAGATTCTGATTCAGTTGGGAAGGGGTACGACCCAGGCATCTGCATGGTCATTCGGTTGAGTTTTAAAAACAAGCTTTCCTTGTGATTTTGACCCTACTCTCATCTCATGATCAAAGACCAGGGTTTAATATTCTATCTCTGAGCTGAAAAATCTCAAAAGAATTGCTCGCAACAATTACATTTACCCTAATCACTAGCGCTTGCTCCATATGGAAAAAAAAAAAGGAAGCAGGGAGGGGGTGGGGAGGTGGAATGACTGGGTGATGGACGTTAAGGAGGGCATGTGATGTAACGAGCACTGGGCGTTACATGCAACTGATGAGTCACTAAATGCTCTCTCGGAAACTAGTAACACACTGTACGTTAATTAACTGAATTTAAATTAAAAAAAATAAAAAGGAGGCATCACTACATATACTGAAAACATTATGAACTCTCACTTCCAGTCTGCATTGTTCAAGGACGCTCTCCCCAGCATCCTTGGTTTGGTTGGTTTAGGAAACTCCGAGGAGGCACACTTGACGCTGGAGCATAAGGAAGCTTTCTTGCTAAGGTTCAGAAAAACTTCTTCAAGTCACAACCCACCTAGAATTAATTTCACGATCAAAAATTATTGAGTATTTCAATGACAAGACTAGAAGTGATGGATTATGTGCAAAAACAGTCATTTCAAACCACTTTGTAGAGCTATTTTTAAATCCTTACAGAACACCTACCACAAAGTTTGAAATTAAATGGCTTCTCTATTGGAAATAAACTCTGGGAAATGTATTGTTGCTAACTGTTATTGTTTCTAATCATCATAATGAACAATCTGCAGAGATGGTATTTGGGAAAATTTAACAAGTAGACCCGTGGCATATTGGTCGTCTCTGTACTGGACTTAAATTTCCATTCGGGAAACAACCCAGTGATGATCAGGATGGGACTGGATAAACGCATCCATACAACAGAAGACTGTGCCACAGTAAAAAAGAACAAAGAGGAAGAAAGACAAAGTAAAGAACAAAGTCTACAGAGTATTAGCTTTTGTCATCTAACGCAGGAGATAAGAATCTATATTTTTATTTTGTTTTGGAAGCATATGCATAAAGCCGTGCAAAAGCAAGCAAAAACAATGGTTAACTTGGGGGGCGGGTATGGGAACCGAGCAGATGGGCGAGTGACGGGATGGAGAATTTGCATTGTATTTCTTTTGTACTTACTTGCACGTTGGACAGTGTGAATGTATTGCGTATTTTTTAAAACATTTTTTAAAACAGGTCTCAGTTCCAGATTTCTACTCACCTATGTCAGGAACTATCAATCTACCGCTCTAGGTACGTGGTACGGGAGACTGACAGAAAGTAATGCTATCCTCTACCTGCACCAATAAATACAAAGGCTTCTCAGAATTTCTTTATGGGAGCGATTTTTTTTAAAGTACAAAAATTAAAAGAAAGTCCCCCCCCCAAATACTTTCAATGAATGGTTCTGGTTTATAAAAGGTCAGTGAAATTCAATTACACAGAAAACATATAATGTTTGAACGGTAAAGCCTTTCGGTGCAATATTACATTGACACACACGTGAGAACATAGCTTGAAATACAAAAATACAGTTGTGATCCAGGCAATGGCACCAAATTAGAACAGTTTTATTATTTAACATACCAATGTATATACATTATCCTCCCAAATAAGAAACAATTTGATTCCAAAGTTTAAAATGTAGTTTCCAAAATGAATCCTTACTGTAAATTTGAGGAAAAAAAGAAAAAGTCCTGCAAATTAACATAAACAACTTTGCTCCTTGACTAAAATATGCACCCTGTACCAATCACCTCTCTCCTACAAAATGTATAGTATAAATAAAACTTTCAAAGAAGATCTTGGATGTTTATTGCACATCATACAGAATGCTTACCACTATCTGAAAGGCTTTCAGCCCTTGACTGTATTAGCTGTTCAAAATATTTACTCAAATTGGGGTGAAAACAACACTCTGCAAATATTAGCCTATGTAGGATCATACACGAGGTTTACCAGAAACAGGAAAATATAATCTTACTGGACTACTTCTGCCACTTCTTCTACGATAAGAATGATTCTGTTTTCTACTGTTAAAAGCAACGACGAGAGCCGAACAAATTAAAAGTTCTATTGAAATGTCAGTTTTCTCTTTTCAAGCAGAAACCACATGTAGAGACATTTTACCCGGTCATCTATTTCTATTTTCTAGGGCTAGCCCTTCTGGAAGTGTATTATTTAAGATCACGCCACAGGATTTGGAATAATGCTGTCCATTGGCAATAGTTACTGTTTTGGTTTCAACGTCTTTGACCTCTCCTAGCCCTAGTCAGGACAGCACAAGCCAGCCAGAACGCCATGGCCAGAGAAACAGAAAGGCTTCCTTGTCAGTTTTCATGCCACCCAGCACCGTGCCTAGCCAGGAGGAGGCACTCGATAAATACTTGATGGATGAATGCAATTAATTACCTCTTGGGACCATTTCCTCTACTTAGAAATAGTAATGATTTATGAGCAATATGCTGATTGCGGGTACAGAGATCTAACATGATGGCTAAACAAAGAACACGTATGACATGGCACAGACACTGTTAGCTTCTATAATCCTGTCCCAGGACAGACTGTGTATTTTAATAAGGGTTAAAACTATTCCAATAATAAAAATTGATTAGTCAAATATTTTTTTATTTTGCCAAGGGTCTCTAACAGTATTAGCCTTTGGCAATTCCCAAACATACAATGAACCCCAAACAAAACAAAACAAGACAAAATTGCACTATTACAAGGAAACAAGTCCGTGAAAGCAGAGAGGAGAGGAGGAGCCGGTTAAGGAACGGCGACTTCCAGGAGACGATTGTTTTTTCGTTTGCATGTTGGGACACTCCCATTTTTCTGGTTGCCCTGAATAAACTTCACACACACTTTATCCTGTCTGAACTGCACCAGGAACCTAGAAGAAGAGGACAGGACAAATTAAAGAAAAGTACACACACGGCAGCGGATGACAGACACTAACGTGAGCTTTTGTTTCTTCATGGATATTGACCTTGACAAGCATTCCGACTTTCCTTCAGCACTTCCTGCGTTCACCACCGCTTAGCCCCAAGGAAACCGAGTTCATTAACTCACCATATTTCAGCAAGGTGAGAAGAGCTAAGAAGAATTATTTCCATGTTCCAAATGGAAAGCCCAACATGCTACTCTCCCATTTTTCTCCATTTTTTGCATAGCAAAAATATAAACTGGGGGATGAGTCTTATTAAATTTCAACAATTTCAGAAAATGAAAGGAAAAATTTCAGGAAAGGGGTCTAGAGACCCTCCAGAGACTATGATTTCCAAACACTGGTTACTCACCTATTTCCTAAACAGTTTTTGTCATATCCCCACACTATGCTAATAGTTGTTTCTACCAAAAATAAGTATTTCAAAATAGCTGTGACCTATGGAATGATAAGCATAATAAATCACAAGTTTGATCTGCCCCTTATATTTTTAATATCCACCAAATGGATATTAAAATATATACATATATAAAACTACTTAATTTACAAAATCTATCATTTTGTAATTGATACAAAAGCCACCTCACCCTACCAGTAGTATGTGCGGCACACCGTGGGAAACCATCATCTAGTCCAAATCTTTCCTTTCATAGACCATCAGGGATCAAGTGCTGGTCCACAAGATTATTCATCACACCTTTCTACCACTAACATACTGCCTCCCTTCTGGGTTGGGTGCTGCGGGGGACACACGACATATCCGTAAGATCCCTGCCCCCAAGGACGGCACCCCTGCAGAGGCAGGAGAGTGGCATGGTTGGTCCAGAACCCAGGCTCTCCAGCCTCAGAGCCAATGCTCTTCTCGCCACATAAGCTAGTACAATGTTACCACGTGTCCAGTATGCTTCTCAGGAAATTTTTCTGAGTTGCCGGCACACAGATGGGTCACTCTATCAACCATGTGACAGATCACATGCTCACTGGATCTACCGTAAGTGCAAACATCAAAACAGCTCTGTTCTGTGCACATTAGTCTCAGTGTCAAGGTCTACAGAGCCCGTGCTTTGCAGACTCTTATCTAGTGGAGTGAAACGTGACATATAAACTCCTGATTTATCAGTTGGCTTAACAGGATGGTATGTCCGAGCTTCTAAATGGGCCGTTTCTTTTCAACTTGAAAGCACTGAAAAAGAGAGCTGCAGTTCCAAAATCGCATCGTTGATATACATACTTACATCTACGTGCCTCAAAGAAGGAAAGCACCTTTCGAGTCTAACGTCAATACACACATTTAAAAAAATCAGGTATTTTGATGTTTTAATTTTCAAAGACCACTTTTAGTATAATAAAAGGAGTTCCTATCCCCATAACTTTGGCACTAGCTGTCTTCATGTTCACGCTTCATGAGCGCGATCCACTCCAGAAACAATGATAGCGAAGATGCCTGGGGTATCGGCACGTACTGCACTGTTCTAGTAAGCTACGTATGTTAACGCAACTTTGGAATAATCCTGTGATGCGAGTGCTGTTACTTATTTCTATCTCCTAGAAGAGAAAACTGCAGCATGGCCCACAGGCAGGACACTGTACTCAGAGAATCATTCTCCAGCAAACAATAATGTTGAATGCGTCCTTTCACCACATCAATACCAGTCAGAACCTCACAGCAGACAGAATTTAGATGATTTGCTTGATTTGAAACGTTCACAAAAACCACCGTCTACATTAAAATGATACCTCTGTGTGTCTGTGTACACATGTACATATATACATATATACATACACATGTATTTAAAATGTTTAATAGAACAAATTCACTTTGGTTTTTCAGGACTTCATTTTTAGAAATATTACACGTTTTATTTAAGGTCGTCCTTAAAATGCAATCTATTTACGGACTGAAAAGTTTGGGAGTTGAAGGACTGGAAATTACAAAGCAGGTTAAAACCGCTGTAAGGAGTAAACAGGACTTTGACTCTCCTCCTGGAAATCGACATCCGGTTTATCCAGAATGACTATGGAGATTGGGTTTATTAAAATAATGACTTCTACTTCCGAGACCCTTGCTGAGGAAGGCTTCAGTCACTGAACTGCACGCCGTTTATAATACTAACCTGTAGAGCCGGCCGTGAAATGGATTAAAGCCACTTGAGGTGAAAAAAATACATCATGGGCACCCCTGCCCATGACTTTGTCAAATTTTGTTTAAATTTAAAACGGTCTCCCAGGAGGCCTATAATCCCTGCTTACGAGCTCTAGAGGTTATGAACCAGGCTCCCCGGGCCTTGCTCTGCCCTGGAGCTCCCTGTGCTGCAGGGGTGCAGGGTTCCACCAGCTACTTCGCTTCTATGAAAGCAACCAACACTGAGGAATTGGAGACAGAAAGGTGTTACAGACCGGTTTACAGTGCTCCTAAATGTATTGTTTTCTTCACATAGCCAGCCTGTCAACTTGGTACACAAGAATGTTTACTGCAAGCTGACACATCTAGAACATCGCACCATCTGCCCCCCCGACCCCATGACAAGGCAGGGTCTCTGCCCACCCACAAGCAAACTCTCCCACAGGCACGTGCCTCACCCACAAACCCTGAGAAACACGGGAGGGGCTCTGTGGTTGATTACGTGTGAGCGCCTGGGCTCACGCTCGCCCTCCCACCCAGCCCCTCAGGAGGGTCGTGACGTACGACAGGACAGTGGATCTGGGGAGAGCTGTAGGAAGGAAGGATTATAAACTTCCACCGAATACTTTCTCCAAGGCAGAGGCAGTGCCCTTAGAATGCCAGTTTGAGAAATGCTTAAAAGTAGCAATCCTTTGTGGCCAGGATGTTGACGTGACTTTCTCTGTAAAGACAGCATCGTTCATGGGGTGAGCCGAAGAGGAGGCTGGTTCATCCACGTGCCAAGGAGCTCCTGCCTCTGGAACACGGAGAATGTTCCCAGGATCGGTGGGAACCATCAGTTCCACCAACATGGAAGCCCTGCCTCCCAAGCTCTAACGCATTTCAGCTAAAGGGAGTCTCAAGTTCTAACCAGCCCTGACAGGTTAACATTTTAACGGATTGGAGTCCAACTGACCATTATATTTTTTCCCCTAATATTCTTTTTTTTTTAAAGATTTTATTTATTTATTTGACACAGAGAGAGAGATTACAAGTAGGCAGAGGGAGAGGAGGAAGCAGGCTCCCCACCGATGTGGGGCTCGATCCCAGGACCCTGAGATCATGACCTGAGCCGAAGGCAGAAGCTTTAACCCACTGAGCCACGCAGGTGCCCATTCCCCTAATATTCTTTGTTTAATGAGAAAGGACCCAACGACAAGAAAAGTTATTTAGTCCAAGCTCCGATTTCCAATGAAGAGGATACATAAAGGTCCATCTTCCACCAACCTAAATTCCGTTCTTAATGTACAATGAGAACAGATGACAGACTTACGGTTTTGTAAATCCCGAAACATCAAGGAGACTTAGTTTGGCTTACACAGGGATAAGAATGGGCATGGATTTATTTCAGACTTTTAGAAAGAAGTGAAATAGAACAGGCTGGCAAAATCTTCATGAGAATATAAAATTGGTTCTTGAGCAACCCAGTCATGTCAACTCTTACTCTATACATGCTAAGAAGTATACAAGCAGGTAGTAAACAGTCTATTGAAAAGTAAAGTAACCCATCAGGTATCAATCAGCGCAGTAACTCAGATTCATTCAAATGACCTCATAGCGATAGATTTAGTAAGGGGGTGCTCCAACCTGCATGTAAATGATCAGTGCCTATAATTAGAGCCCTACTGTGAAGGAAAAAAAGCAAAATTTCAAATTTATATATAGCAGTCCTAGCACACTAGTCAACATGGGAACCTTATTCTATAACTCTACTACTCTAGATGTGAATAAAAGGCGTTGCAAATGCAGTATCGAAATCGTTATCGAAATTTCGGCTATTTCCTCTTTCCTCAGCGTTCTCTACTGCAGTAAACGATACCACCATTTGAGCTCAGGCCCCAAAGCTAGTGTCTACTCTGTTAATAAGTCCTCTTGTTTTCCTCCAAATTACATTTGGAATCTGACTACTTCTCACTACCTCCCACTCACACCCTAGCCTAAGCCACATCATCTGAGACAGCTCTGAGAAGCTCCGAACTTTTTTCTGCTTCCACCCTTGCCTCCCTAGAGCTATTTTCCACACTGTAGCCAAAGCGATGTTTGAAAAATCACAAACTGGATCATGCCACCCGCTTGCTTAAAGCCCGCAATGGCATTCCATCATCCACAGTAAAGTCTCAACTCTTTACCTTGGCCCCTCAGCTCTACATGGCCTGGTCTCTGCCTGTCTCTCCAGAGTCTTTTCCTACCATCTCACTCCACCATTTTTGCTCTCGTCTCAGGGCCTTTGCACTTGCTGCCCCCTGTCCTGGAAGGCACGTCCCAGGTTGTTGCCTGGCTTGCTCCCTTGATTCCAGTCTCGAGTCAAATGTCACTGCATCAAACAAGGCTCCCTGACCTCCCTATCAAAAACAGAGCACCCTCTGGCCTTCCCCTGCTTTGATTCCCTCCACAAGCACCTGTCACTAGTCAAAGTCGTATCACCCATTTCTTATTTATGTGTTATTTGTCTCTTCCACCAGGATATCAGAGACATGAAGGCAAGGACTTGACCAGTACCCTCCACTGCCCATCCACCACCTAGAATACCAGACACACGCTCGCTATGTAAAGGTAGTGGTTGTATAAACGGATGAGACTGGAGTGCTCGACGAAAAGCAATAAAGCTAAAAGTGAAATGGCACATTCAAACGATGATGCACGTACTCATCCGAAATTTCGATATTGAGCTTCTGTTTGGTTTGGCTGAGAGTCGTCCGATACAGCTTGGTGGCCATTTCAATCAGGTGATCACTGCTGAAGAGAAAGTCTCCTTTACTAGCTGCTTCCGAGCCCTGCAAGAACAAAGCAGGAGGCAGACTATCATAATTAAAGGCAGCTCAGGAGGTAAATGCTTACAGGCGTGGCTGAACACATATTGACAGTCTCTTGGAAACATCAGCTACTGGAGTCCACTCTTCCAAATAAACAATGACAACCAAAGCAGCGTTTCTTCCAACTTGCTCGGAGCACTCTTAGTAAGGTTACCTAACCTTGTGCTACCCGAAGTTGGTGGAGGGACCAGAGGCCCCATCAGCGTCACGTGGGAGCTTGTTAGAAAGCAGAGCCTCGGGTCCTGCCGCAGGCCCGCGGCACAGGAACCACAACAGGATCCCTGAGTGTTTTGTTTGTACATTCAGGCTTGAGACGTACTGACCTAATCTGTAGCTCATTCTGAAAAAGCTATTTTAAAAATTCCTCAGTGATTTGGCTGAAAAAAAATAAGAACAACAACAACAACACTCCCAACAAATATCCGAGGGCAGTGGCTCTTCGCCCAAGCAAAAGAGGGAGCTTGCAAAAGTAGGATGGTTGTACCCCACTCCAAGAAACTCTGCTTTGGTGGGACTGGGGGGGTGGGAGGGAGGGCACAGCCTGGGCATCAGCATGATAAAGTATAATCGAGGTTCAGAGTCACTGTCTTAGGACTGGAGATGCTCCTTTTAAGATCCACAGGTGGGAAAACAATCGAGGTTCAGAGTCACTGTCTTAGGACTGGAGATGCTCCTTTTAAGATCCACAGGTGGAAAACAGGCAGAACTGAGTATATGGGATTTTCCTAAGTGTAGAAGCATCAAGACAGGTGTGCCACCAAATAGACGCACGTCCCTAAATATGATTCATGTTTGCTGACACCTGCTTATTCAGGGACTATTTACTACAGGATAGGCACTATATACAGTATCTCATTTAATCCTTATAATAACATTATGAAGTAGTACTACTATTCTCTCCATTTTAAAGAGGAGAAAAATTAGGTAGGCCCATGGAAGTTAAATGACTTGGCCAAGGTCACTGTAAAGTTAGTGAGACCAACTCCAAAGCCTGCATTCTTAGCTATACCGCTCAAATGAGGAGGTCCTAGCTAAGCTAAAAAAGCACAAAAGCGTTAAAAAATCTTGAGGTCAAAATTATTAGGCAGTTGTTTTATTGTGGTTGCATTCTTTAATTAAAAAACTCACAAATTAACGATAAACAAAGGAACATTTACTAAGTTGGTATATATAATAAACAACAGGAGGAAACATAAAACATCCTGATATTTCTATGCATTATTTTCAAAGTGATGCACATCACAGTGAGTGCAAACCAAGTTGTTCAGTGAAATTAGAACTCAATGAACAAGTTAATAAATGTGATGAATCAAATGTAATTTCAGTTAATCAATTTTAATTACTGAAAAACCAAGTCTCGCATTTTACATAGGAGTGAATACAGACAAAATCTGTAAATCAATAAGAAGTTTATACATTATAAACTTCAAATAGTAACATTCTTCAGATGTGGAAAATTTTAATTCAGTGGCTCAGAGATTGGGCAAATGCAAAAATCTTTCAGTCAAATCAACAGTTGAACCTTTACCTCTTTGAGGTGGACAGCAAAGAAGCCATCATTTTGTGAGCTCATCGACACTTTGGTCACATCCACCAAGGGAACCTCGGACTTGATCTGCCCCGACTTTTGATCAGCAAGAAGGAGATTATTATTTGTTAAGAGGAAAATCCGGGATGTGCTCTAAAACAAAACAAAACAAAAGAAAACAAAACAAATAAGGATGCAAAACCAATGATCAAAAATACCCCAAGTGGTCCATGAGTTCAGAGCATTTGTTATTTGTTGAAGTGCCCATTTGATTCCGTATCTTTCAGCACACAAACCTAGGTAAACTGAGAACACACCGAAAACATAGACAATAGAGCTTAGGTCATAAGTTTCTGAGAAAAAGCAAAATGCCACCTAAACTTCAAGGTAAGGTGAAAGAGCTCCCTTTATAGGAACTCTGCTGAGACTACGAAAGGCCAAGTAGAATAATCAGAAAACAAAAGATGACTGTCCCAACTGATAAAAACTTCCTGCATGTCTCCAGGGTTAGCATTTTTACCTTCCCATTGGCACGGTTAATTTTGTTCACAACTTCAGCAATGATAATCTTTTCTTCAATGGCATCCTTGAGTTTCTTATACTTGGGATTCTTATTGATCTCCAGGTAAGCTCCTTGGAATGGCTGCCCGACACTACAGGAAAAAAATTCCCTCATATTAGAAACAGTTCCCGATGGAAGCATTACTGGACAAAGGTAACACCGTCAGCTGATTCTGAAGCGCGTAACTTTATCGAAGTTAATTTTATCCATTTTATATGTGTCTTAAATATAAGTTGGAAATGAAACCTGAAACCTATTTCAAATACACTTTTGACGGGATCATGGCATTTTATAGGTAGGACTTTGATAAAAATCTTTCCTTATGGAACAATCAAGGTAGAAACGAGTCACAAGAAAGAGAGTCAAGACCCACGAGCATGGTCCCATGTGAGGGCAAGGGCAATTCCTTCTAATCTGTTAATAGAAAGCTAACCGCTGCCCACAAAGGACTTTTAGTGCCCTTCAACAATATGTGGCAATGGGAAAAAGCACAGATCGTTACCTTCACCTGCTTCAGAGAGAAACTTCATTTTCTTGCAGAGAATAAGAAAACCAAGAGGCCGTCTGGGGAAGCACAGATCCAGAGCGAGCACTTTACAAAACTACAGAGCACTTAATATGATCATGTAACTCTGGCCCCAAACAGGCAATGTCTGAAAGAAGAACCAGGCCTCTCCTCTGAGGATATGGCCCTAAAGGGACAAGGTAAACATACGGAACCAGAACGCTTTTGATTCAGACAAACTCCATCTTGCAGGCGGCACAAACGTGCACTAAGATGCCCGTTTCCCTAAACGCTTGTGGGGTGATACTTTCAGGGAAGCCTCTTCCAAGACACCCCTCCCCCTACAAAAAACCCCACCTCATACACACATGAAAAACAACCACCCAAAAAAACAACTGTGGCTTCACTTTGAGCTATAAAGTTCTGGCAATTTGCAAATACAACTTTAAATGGTTGTGTTGTGGGTAGAGGATGAGGGGAAAAAATCCACGTAGGTGGTCAGTGTTTCACGGCTCCCAGCAGATAAAAGGCTGACACCCATGAGGTATGCAGCTTCACACGGTGGTGGGAGGGGAAATCATTCCACCCCTCCAACTGCTGCCGGCTGACGCGCCACCATCCCTGAAAATGGATAAAGCCACCCTAAAAGGACTTGGCTTGACATTAATGTTTTTTTTCCTGTTGTTCCCATTCAAACATGTTTTTAATAATAAAAAGTGCTAAGAGCCTTTGAATTTGTTTCTTCACAAATGTATTTGTTTCTTTCCAGTTTCTGAAGAGTCATCTACAGGGAATGTTAATTAAGACGATTACTCTACAATTTAAAAATCTATCAAGAAAGTTAAATAATGGGTTAGTTGCTGGAGAGAGTATTAGGCCATTTTCATGTCTGAATGTGCTTTACAGAGCAGGCACTTTGAACAACTTTGGATTTAGATACTACGTTCGACTTCGAGGGAGTAGAGACCAACACAAGCCACCAAATCAGCTGACCTAGCAAGTTGGGTCATTTAAAATATTTAAACCTCATGAGCCTGGCAACAATGTTTATTTCAACTTTCAAAAGAAAGGGACTTCAATTGTATGTAAAGACACCAAGTATATAAACACAGCATATATAATACATGTGAATATACTTAGCATATAATGCTTTTTCATTTCTAGGCCATCCTTTGGGAGAAGCTAAAAGTTGTTAGAGATTTGGCTTGAAATTGTCCAATCTAACTTTTTTTAGAAGCGTCAGATGAAAAGGGGATGGGAATTCTGGGGGAGAAATGAACTTGGGAGATGTAAGGCTATATTCAGGTAAGCAGTCATTACCAACGACGTCATTTGGCAAACTTAACAACTGGTGTCCCTTCCTTTATTGAGCACTTGGTGTTTACAAGAAAGGAAGGGATCTGACTACACAGGCCACACCAATGTGCCCAAGGGCTTAGCGAAGACTATCACAGACCAGAAAGAGATGGTTCACTCTTCATTATCATGCAAATGAGCCCCACCCAGCTTGTTCGAGTGAGACTGGAACTGGGATTCCAGAAGACTGACAACAGAAATTGATCGGGCACAGTCTGAAAATGATGGAAAACTAACAGCAATTTACAATGTAAATTTATTTTAATAGCCTACACAATTTGTATTTTAAAGGACTTTTTTTTTTTTTTAAGATTTTATTTATTTATTTGACACAGAGAGAGAGATCGCAAGTAGGCAGAGAGGCAGGCAGAGAGAGAGGGGGAAGCAGGCTCCCTGCTTAGCAGAGAGCCCGATATGGGCCTCGATCCCAGGACCCTGAGATCATGACCTGAGCTGAAGGCAGAGGCTTTGAGCCACTGAGCCACCCAGGCGCCCTTAAAGGACAACTTCTAATTATAAAGTGAAGTGTTCAGGCTAACGCCAGTGAAGTAAAACCAACAAATGTAATCTCATTTCATTAAAGTTTGCTATGAAAGCCATGGCTCAAATGTGTTTCTGTGTATTCGTATCTAGCTGATCATAAAATAATTCATAAAATTAAAAACCTCTCATGTATTACTAAGACCAAACTCTGCTAGAAACGACCTGCAAATATATTTGAGAAACTTTTAAAATTCTGACTTTTATGGGTAAAGCAAAAAGCCATAATACCTAGATGGGTATAAAGCCTTCTTGTCTTTGAAGAGTTCACTAGCTTCTAGTTTTTCTTCGTAAATAAGTTTCTGCTGGTCTGTGAACTGGTCCCTGTATTTTTTACACTGTGAGAAATGAAAAGGGGGGGGAAAAAGATAATCACTTATAGAAATGAATCTTTACTCGTTCTTAAATATGCTAAGTCCATTTAACGGCGCCAAGAATAAGACTGAATGTGTACAGAACACCCATTTAAAAAACCGAGAGCATTTTCCTGTTCTGGGTTTTAAAAGGTCAGTCTTGGAAAATGTCATAAAAACCACTGTTTGTATTGTGGAACTCAGGATGCTTCTTCAAAACGCACAAGGGCCTCGCTGCTGGGGCCCTGCCGGGAGTGCTGACCCTCCCGCTGTGACGTCAGAGCCCCAGAGCTCTTGGTTTAGAGCACATCCTTTAAACCTCCGGCTGTCACACTCTTTCACAAAGACTTGCAGTAAGAATAACACTGTACATCACAACTCACTGCACACATTTACACACACACACACACACACACACACACACACACACACACACACACACAGACAATGGACATAAAAGCTTCCAGGACTTTCAAGACTTTCAAGACATGTCCCGTACCCCATTATTTTCAACTCTACCCCATTTCATTTTAAAACCCTGGTCAGTAATCTACTAAACTGACTTCATGACTCACAAATATGCTACAACCAATGGTTGGAAAAATCCTTTTCCAAATCCCCCATTACCATCTTACAGTGTGGACATGGGACCTGGGAATTCTCTCCTCCACCTGGATTCTGAGATGGCACAGGAGGGAGACAGGGAGTGGCTGGAGGGGCAGGGCGAGGTTTTTTGGATGGACTCAAAGAAATTCAGTTACAAATGTAGTTGAGAACCACCGACATCATCGTATAAAGGAACGTCAGCATTGCTGTCCGCGCTGTCAGGGATAAACACATCGCTCTCATTCTCTAGCCCCAGTGCGAGGGAGCTATGGGCAAGCTCCAGGGGCCAGGAGCCAGCAGGGAGCAGGGGCAGAGCAGACCCCTGGCATTAGAGGCTTCCCATCCTTATTCCTGAAAACAGTTCCACCGTCAGACTCAAAAGGGGAGATGAGCACAGAGACATTGGTGAATCTCACCAAAATGACTCACTAAATGAGAATCTAGTTCCACATGTTGAGCGGGTACCAATATTACACTAATCCGTGATAACGTCACTCTGCGTATGTGATTCTGGTAAGGGACAAGCCTACAGTGGCTGGCGGGAAAGAGCTTGCTAGAAGACATGCCCATTAATCATTCACTTACTAAACAGAAGCCCTTCAATCATTGATTATATCTGATACTTGCACGTATTTAGTATATTCAATATATGAACTGACTGAATTATTACAATAAAGTCAACACCTACACAAGCATCCTCTGTACTCAAGCTGGGTAACACCTAAGTACAATGTGGTGGTTTCATCCAATTAAGTCAGCTAAAATATTAGGCACTATCGAAGAGATTTTCAGGTTCCCTTTAATTCAGGTCGAGGGAACCCTGCATCTCCTGAATGTCTTGTGAGGCACTCTAAGGCCTTCTTTGCAGCCCATCAAAAGGTGTGCACGTTCTCATGTGTATCTACGTATGTATTCAACAGAGCTCAGAAAGTAAACTCCTGTAACCTGCAGGATTTTGCTACCTCGTGCGAACATGTTCAGACTTTGTTATCTCTACCTCTGGCAGTATTCCTTCAGATAAAGATGAAAAACAGAAACCAATCGAAACAAAACAAAAACCTGAACTCCTTTAAAGCAACTGGAATGTGGCATGGAGCCATGCACTCTCCTTTCCAGCCAAGGATGAGAGCAGACAGCCATGGGAACCCCGGGCTACTCTGGGAATTTTCACAGACAGCAAAGTACAGTGCGTGCTTCAAAAGTACCGAAGGCCTCAGTACAGCTCCTCAAGGCCAGAGGAAGAATGTGGTTAAACTTTGCTTTTACCTAACACTTCCCAAACACTTGAAATATGATCAGGAGTCTCTGAAAAAAACCCAAAAAACCAAAAACCTAACAAGGCATCTTTTACCCTCCACAAGTGGAAAATCCTTTTTAGCTCCTTGTGAGTAGAATCCAAGAATAGGTAAGGTCTTGGTGGCCAATTCTTGTCTACTGGAGATAAGGAAGGCATCTTATTTTTCATCTCCAAGAAGTATTTCTGTACCTATGTTGGGTTTGACAAAAAAAAAAAAAAAAAGAAAAAAGGCAAGATGAGTAAAATATGCCTGAAAAGACACTGTTTTACATAAACCAGGATCAAACGGACCAGTCTTTAGTGGAATTTAGCATGTTTTAGTTGATAAAATGTTGTAACTCCTCTGGAAAATCTCTTTTTTACTCTCTGTCTTGGTTGGGAAAAATCAAAGCTCCACTAAGTGGTTAGGAGAAAAGAATGCTAATACTAATACTAATTTTAACATTAACATGAATACTTACACCAGAAAGCTGCATTAAGAGGTAGCCACTAGCTGCATGTGGCTATTGATATTTAAATTGTTAAGTAATTTAAAAAATTAAAAATCCAGTTCATCAGTTATATTAGTTACATTTCAAGTTAGCCACACGTGACTAGGGTCCCCTCTATGGTACCACGAGGACACAGAACATTGTCATCAGTGCAGAAAGTTTTAGCAGGGAGCACTGCTCTAGACTACTTGAGATGGGCCAGGCACTTATGAGCTTTCTACTATCACTCCACTTTACGGAAGACAAAAGGAGGCTCACAGAAGTAATCTGCTCACGTCACCACAAATCTGGCTCCAGAGCCTGCACTCTCCACCACTACATATACTTGTATGGAAGTCAGAGGGGAAGGTTGGAATCCACCCTGGCTGAGTAGCACAGCCTGGCTCTCCTTCACCCCTCCATCCACTGCCTTGTTTGCCACCCTTGCCCTGCAGCAGCTCATGGTGGCTTAGCAAGATAAGATGTTGGCATTCCCCTCAAATCCCTATGTTGAAATCCTCACCCCCAATGGGACAGTAAGAGGAAACGGGGCCTTGGGGAGGAAATTAGGTTATAAAGTCACAAGGGGCAGTGCTCCTGGGATTAGTGCCCTTTTCAAGAAGACCCAGGAAAGCGCTTGCTTCTCTTTGTCTTCTCCAGTGACGAAACCAGGAAAAGGCCCTCACCAGAACCAGACCGTGCTGGTACTCCGACCTTGGGCTGCCCCCGAACTGTGAGAAATAAATGTTTATTGTTTAAATCACAGGGTCTGTGGTATTTTCATTACAGGAGCCTGAACTAGGACACCTGGTTTGCTTGGGTTCACCTTCTCCAGACTATGTTCTCTCTGTCAAAGAAGAAGAACATTAAAATAAAATGGCAGAGGGGGAGGGAGAGGGACAAGCAGACTCTCCGCTGCACAGGGAGCCCAATGCGGGGCCTCGGTTCCATGACTCTGAGAATATGACCTGAGTGAAGTCAGATGCTTAACCGACTGCACCACTCAGGAGCCACAGAAGAACAATTAATTAATTATTTTATTAATCATATGTGGGCCACTAATAACTTCCTGACACAATTCTACCTGAATTTGGGGAGGGGGGAATGACAAAAAAAAAATCACAACCTCTCAGTGTCAGAGCTAGGATTTGTTACCAAATAAGTCACTTATTGTTGAGGTGATGCTATTAACTAATTAATCCAATAATGCTAATTAGCTATATAGAAAGTGTAAACTTACAATTCTCTGAAGCGTAAATTCATAAATTTTCTTTCCAGCATTGGCTCTGAAGAATTTCCTGTACTCCCTACGTACCTTTAAAAAGAAGCAGCAGAATACAGAGGTTAATGTCCAGACAGATGATGCCCCTCTATTAAAAATGAAAACAAGTGGAAGGAATAAAATCTCTATGTGATTTTTGGGAAACAGTCAAACAACCGAAACACACTGAGACAGTGGATTTTAAATCAGAGAAAAAAAATTAAGAGAATGCAAAGTGATAACACCAGAGTGTTCTGATGTTTTAAATCCTCTTAACCAATTTTTAAAGACCCTGATGATTTGACAAGAATGCTTTACAGACATAGATGCAAACTCATCACAAATCAAAATACATTTCAGAAAAAAAATTATCTAAGGTCATTTTCACTGTAGAGTGTTCTTAAAAGGTAAAACAATGCCCGAAGAACTCTACTGCAGTTTCCAAAAGCCTTGCTTAGTCCTGTCTTTGGTACTGCACACTGAGAACTAAATGTGTCTAAAAATAAGAATTTAAAAAACAGCTTGTGAACTACCATTACCTTCCATGCAACTGCATAAATTTTTCTCCAATCTCTGCTCCTGCCAAAGTTTCTACTAAATACTATCACAGCACTTAGGATATCATATTACAGTTCTAGTTTCCCTATTTGCCCCTTGCTACACTGTCGTATTCACTTGGCATACTAATGTCGAACAAATAAAATAACTAGGTGAGGTGTTTACCAAATAAATGAATGATACAGGTAAGTCTTGAAACTGGGGGGGGGGGATATTTAAAATATTTATTATCATCCAGCTGTAAGTGAGAACATTAGATTTTGGCAAAACATTAGCCTATTTGAGTAATTCAGACATTATGTACCTTTGTCTTTTGTCTTTTGTTTTCTGGGCTTAATTGCACATGTTCAAAATATTTCTGCATGAGGGGTTATAAGCTAGCCACCTACTAACCAAATTCAGTTTGTAGAGAAATGTTTTATATGCCAATTTTTAAAGTAAGAACTTCACATAGGAATTCAGACTGCGCATTTTTGTTAAAATTTTCTAAGCTCTGGCAACAGGGAGCCCCATTCCTACATAACGAGGCCTGCGTGGACCCCAGGAGCTATCGCTGCCTTTACAGGCCTGCTCCGAACTGCTCGAGGCCCCATCATTCCTAATCCACCTGCCCTCTGCCGCTTCCCTCATCCACATGACCTCCCTGGCCCCTCGGGGCAGGGGAGCACCAGACCCGTTTTCTACACTTGTTTATTATTCAGGTCTAAAATGTTTCCTCCGATCCACCATATAGGCAGGTTTTCCTTTTGTTCCTACTCTAGGTTACTGATTATCTAGTTTTTCTTTTAGCCAAGGAGTTGATAGATTCAGAACCATTTCAAATCTCAGACTAATGAAGTTAGAAGGGTCAAGGAGAAGAAAAATGAAAGCTATCAACTGGCTCCTGGAATTTTAATAGCATAGGAAAGCAGAGATGGCAGAGTGAGATTTCATGTAAACACATCCATAGAAATATGGTGGAAGTCCTACGATGTTTGGTTGAATGTCACTGTAAATGAGTTCACGGTAACATGCTTTTTGATATTCACAGGAATATATCTCCTGAAATATTCTCCGGAATCACAACTATATACAGAAAAAGGCCTGGTGACAACGTGCTGGCGTACGGAACGGGTTCCCCTCCTGGGCTCTGGCAGGCCTGAAAGGATCCGCTGAACTTTGTAATCAATCCCACAAGAACTTAATCACTTAAAAGGACAAAACTACTGCTCTTATCAACATCATTCTTTAAAAAAAGCACAAAATGATTACATTCTTGGACTTCAAAGGAGTTTCATCTTATTCCATAACAATGGTAACATATTAAAATACTTCTGTTCTATGGGGAACTGGTGGGAAAAAAGAGTTACATCTAGAGGAAGCCCTGTTACCTCCAATGCAAACCTACAATCACCTACAAACTGAATTTGATGTACAGGTTGCTAGTTATAAACCGCTAATAGAAAGTATTTCTGAAACCGTATGCAGTTAGTTAAACCCAGAAAACTAAAGATAAATGTGGTGTTGCTGGTAGAAATCATTACACAGAATAAAAATCCTGACTCAATGTTTTGTTCCTTCTTTTTATGAAATTCAGAATGCAAATTAGAACAAGTGAATAAAATGGGAAAGAAAATACTTTTAAAAAAGTAGTTATAGAACTTGTTCAGAATTCTTGAAACAGAACATCTTAAATTCCTGTTTAAGTTACATCTTAATCACTTTAAAAAATACTTGATGAATATTCAGTATCATCAAAAAGGTTAATCCACTAAGACTTTATAGGCTAAACTTGTAGGGGAAAATGCCGATTATACAGATACTGCTAATGCTGTTTAGATTTAGAGCCAATGGTTTCCTGGATGGTATTTAAATCTTTAGAAGAAGATGAACTGTTACACTATTATAGCAAAAATAACAAAGAGGAATAGAGTCAAAAGGGGGCCTAATTATCCCCAAAAGACAATAGGGATGGCACCCTACGGCGATCAGTTATTTAATACTAGGAAGACACAATCTTTACCCTGCCTAAAAGTTTTGTCAAGGTTTTCTGGGGCTCAGTCTTATTTACCGACGTGCACCTCTCTGAGATGAACCCTGCCCTTAATTAAAAGGCATTTGAATCTAAAGTTGTCCTTAATCTGAATGATCCACTGCCGGTCTTATTTGTCCAAATCTGTACTTTTATGCAAAATCCTTTGGGTTCTATGCTGAACAATGAGAACGGCAGTCACTTTGCAGAAAGCTCTGCTGCAGGAGCCATCACTGGAGCAGAATAGGCGGACAGAGGCAAACAAAAGCCTGATATCCCCCAGCTGTCCCCTGCAGATGGTGGGTCAGCTTGTAGCTCCACTACTGCAACTCTGTCTCATGAATTAAAAACAAAAAACACAACACAGTCTTCATCCTCATAAAAAGAACATGAAATAGGACTTGGAAAACAAAGTGTCTTCTTAGCTAAAATACGCTACGGGGCTATCTACGACTTTAAACTGATCGTTTAAAGAAACACACCACAATAAAATCAGCAAATATTAGTGCACAGGTTTGTTCTCCAAAAGAAACACAATTAGGCAAGATGACACTGTAAAAGACTGTGCAGACCGTAAGCAAGCATGTCGATTGTTTTCTCGGGGTTAGTAAGTGCTAGGCTTCGTTGAGTTCACCGTGGGCAGAAAGAAGGGGTGGGGAAGTACCTTCAGTCCAAGCCAGTAAGCCCAAATGACAGCAACTGCATGCTTACGCCTAGCCTCCTCCTTCAAGCGTTTCAATTCCCTTCGAGCCTAGAACGTTTTAGATAGTAAATAAAAGAGACAGCCCAATGCAGACAGCACAAATGACCAGGAAAAGACACCCCACCAAACAGAAAAGCCAATTTACGAATGAGGATTTCAGAATGATAGAGGAATCGGGCATAATCATTTAAACCCAAAGAATCAGCATAAGGCCGGTGCAGTCCCAGTCTTTTTGTGCACTGAGCCTCTGTTCCAGAGGAAGGCCATCTGCATGGTACCTAAGGTTAGCTCACTTCTGCCCCCCTACTTCCATTATTTTTTCCTTCTTCCTTCCCTGTTCTCTCTCTCTTCCACTTCCCTCTCTCCCTCTTCCACTTCCCTCTCTCCCTCTCCCTCTCTCTCTCTCTCCCCCCCCCTTATCCAAGCCCTCAAACTGTGAGTGGCAGCTCATGCCTTCAGCAGATTTCCCTCTGCTGCCAATACACGGGGCTGAAGAGGCTACGAATTTCTGTGTTCGTTCATTCGGACGGATAAAGACAGCTCTTGCAAACAACTGTTTGGAAAATGGAAGGAAAATGGGTTGTTTCTTTGAAGTCCCAACAAAAAAACGAAACTCAAAATCCTTTCCCATTAGAAAATCAGAAGTAGCCCTGATCAAAATTCAGTGTGAGCTCAAGGCCCCAAACAGTGAAACATACCGACGATAAAAAGTGAAACGACTTCTAGATTTAAAAATCAATCTTAGGGAAGAGTCAAACTGCAGCGTGTTACTGTGAAAGATGAAACAGGCAGCGATTTTTCATTACACGGTAGCACTGACTGGGAAATGAGCTCACTCAGCAGGGAAAAGCCCGGGGTGACTGTCAGGGTGTCCCTCTGCCTCTGCTTGGACATTTTCCTGCCCTTACTGAAGG
Source organism: Ailurus styani (assembly GCA_002007465.1). Classification (NCBI taxonomy): domain Eukaryota; kingdom Metazoa; phylum Chordata; class Mammalia; order Carnivora; family Ailuridae; genus Ailurus; species Ailurus styani. Next base: position 10,581,958 of record LNAC01000004.1, on the reverse strand, counting down.
AACTTGTCTGTTCTGCACAGAGTTTTCAAGGGGAAACACAAATGAACAACTCTGGTGAGTGTTCTGGGCAAATTAGGATCTTTATACAGGAAAATATTGACTTTTCTCATTTTTCTCACAAGATGGGCTTCTAATGCTGACAAGGTAAATTTAAAAACATAGGACTCTATTGATATTTATGTTTCTAACCGGAATACACATTTTTAGCAGGGATGACCTTTGATTTTCTAAGTAACAAAAACATCTAAAAGTCTCGTCCCTTGGGGTATGTGAAATGTTCACAGAGCCCACGACTCTGCCTGGGGATTAGTGAGGGTATTTCAGGAGGCCTTTGTTTCTGAACACAAACAGCTGATGCTGAAATTCTTGGGATTCTTTAGTGGCAATTATAGCTAGCTTTGCATGAACACAGCTTTCTGTCAAATCACAAATGATCGTTCTTTCCACATACAATATTTTGCTTATAACAATCAATGGCTGCCTACAACACAATTTCATTCACGGATTAATGTGTTTTAAGGCATGCGTTAAAGGCAGTCCTATTAACATCGTGTTGTGGAAGACCAACCGAAGCCCAAACCTTAATATTCCCAACATGCCCCCCTCCCTCCCTGCCAAACAAAAATACCTCAGGAAAACTGTCAGTAGATGTTGGGGGGTTGGAGGGAAAAAACAAACTAAACATGCACGTTACTTGAGAGTTTGGTTTTGTTTTGTTTTTTTAAAAGAGCAACTATACCAGTGCCTCATTAATAAGCCATTAGTCTTGTTGGCCTACACATGCTTAGGGACCCTAACGGGCACTACGGAACACTACAATCTCCAGGTTTATTAAATCCGGCTGCTAGGACATGCACCAGTGTGAGCCCCTGTTAGATGGAGTCATTCAGCCCGACAGGCTAGAGATCCAAACTGATTATGGCGGATTCCGGGACGGAGGAACGGGATGTGCAAATCAAGTACCTTAGATCCAAGCCAGTAAGCCCAAATAACTGCAATAGCATGTTTATTCCTAGCCTCCTCCTTCAGCCGGCTCAGTTCCCTTCGCGCCTGTGATGCATTTGAAAAGGAGTTACAGAAGAGTTTAAGGCAAGAAAGGTTACTGCTGGTTCCCAAAGGGGAAGAAGACAGACACCGGTCACCATCACACAGTTAACGCGAAAGCGTGTGCCGCCACCCCACACCAAAACGTTGGAGAGACAGAGAGGGAAAGGCGTGCTCAGTAGCTTAAGCCAGTGAAGCATGTCCGGCCCCCGGATGAGAGCGTCCGTGGCCGCGCACGTTCCTCCCGACCCACTGCCTTCCCGGGGGGCAGTGTCCGGCCTACCTGGGTACCATGCCAATACGCCGCGATGGTGGTGGCTGCTTCCTCACAGCGCTTCTGGTGCTTTAGCTCCCGCAGGATCTTCCGGGCCTGAAGAGAAGAAGAAGCACCCGGCAAAACAGAGTTAATAAAAAAAAATGAAATTCCTTAGCAATTGGAAAAAAATACCTCAAGAGACAGTCGTCCTATCCATTCTCAAGTGAAAACAAGAGCTTAAAGAGAGGAAAAGGAGAAATTGCTGATTAGGCCTCAATGGATGAGAAGGAGGTACATGAAGACGCCCTTGAGCATGAGAGCATAGCCCCCACTCAGACTGAGACAGCAGCTCCTGGGCCCTAACCTGTGTCAGCGAGACCATCTGAGCACAAGCAGTAGAAGCTGGCGCGTCGGGTGGAAGGAACTGCTCTGAGAACATGGCTGGAGGATCTCCAATGAGCCACCAAAATCTATTTATCACTTTTATTATTGTTGTATGGAAGGTAGCTGCAGTTGTGCTTTTTATTCAAAAAAGATGTTTAAAAACTTGCTAAAATAATTTCACTGGTCCAAAACCTGTGGCTTCTTCCCGGTAGCTCCCAGAAACTGGCTTTGTGGGAGTCAGGGGGCCGGTCACATGGTTTGGAGGTGGACTCTGAATGTCTCAAGTCTCTAGACTGGAGTCATGGCCCCATGACCCAGTAATGAGGCCAAAGAAGAACTGGCAGGAGTAATTTCCCTTCCTCTATGTGCTTGGGATTTATATTTTGGCATTCGCTATGAGACAACTACCAAAGTGTCCCAGAGGCCTCCACAAAGGTCAGTCGATGTTACTGAGTCCTGGCCCAGGGCTCTACCCTCTGAAGGGGCTCTGGGCCTGGGAACTACCTTGGAATAGGCCCTCTGGATCCAGCTCACTCCACAACATCTCCCAACAGGAAAGTGGTCAGGACAGGCTGTGGAGGATCTTCGACCTGGAGCAGGGGTCAGTAAACTTTCTGCAGAAGGCTGGACGGTAAGTATTTCTGGCTTCACAGGTTTTATGTTCTCTATCACAACTACTCAATTCTGACATTACAGTGCTAAAGCAGCCACCCACAAGATGTAAATAAGTAAGCAACATTTCATACCAATAAAACTTCATGTGTATGAACTTTGTATTTATATTTGTATATATATTTATACAAAATTTGTATCCCATATAATTTTTAACAAGTCATGAGGTGGCTCTTTTGTTGTTGTTGTTTTAAACAATGCTTTAAAAATATAAAAGCCATTCTTTGCACAAAAACAGGCATTGGCTTGATTTGGTCCAGGGACTGTGGTTTGCTGACCTCTGAACCAAGCTTGCAGGAAGGACCTGGAACTAGGTGATGGGTGCACTGTGATCCCCACTAGAATGGCCAGAGCTCAGGATGTTTTGATCATTACGGGCCGGCCCACAAGACGGTCACCAGGAAGTTATGGAAGGAGCTGGGCTGGGGGTGCTGAGGTCCGGCAGGACACACAGGTGCAGAGGCAACAGTGTGAGAGACAGCCCTCTGGGCTACACTTCCTTTGCAAACAGGGGGCAAGAGGATACTGAAATCATGTACAGTATTATTTCAAGGACTTCCTGCTCAGAGAACAAAGCTCTTGAAAAGAGAGGCGGTTGGAAGGACGCAGCCAAGACATGGTCACAAGGGCCCCAGCATTGCCCATAATATTTATTCTTTCTATCCAACTGTTTATAGGGTAGGCAGGAGACGAGGAGCTCTCCCCTGCAGGGTGACCTTAAAGACAACATCCTTTGTGAAGAACCTGAAAACCCCAAATAAATAAGGCTCACTTCTTTTAAACTTACCTTCCAACCCCGGATATAAGACTGAATTACCAAGGCAGAACTCTTGATCTGTTGATACATCTTTTGTTGCTGTAGGATGAAGGGGAAAGGTATTAGTGGCTCTGTTTACATATCTGTAATACACAGTGCAAGGACGGAGAAAGAGGACTTGCTCACTTAGTGCAATTAACCCTTGATCTCCCATATTCCTTCTGGGAACCAACATGTAACGAAAGTAAAATATTGAATGATCCCAAATTATTACAGTTAATCCAGCAAACGCTCCAAGGATGCTAAATATAATTCAATGATCATCACTGTAACAGAACTGTGAGGATATAAATGTGACTCCAACCCCACTCCTGCACCCCAGGACATGCTGTGGACACCAGTTAGCAACATGGAAGAGAAACAGCATCCTGGCAGAGTCGAGTGAGCACCAGCTAGGTTCAGGTACAGCCGAGGCTGCCTCGGGGTCCGGAGGGGTAAAGCAAACCTAGCGAGCCTCCAGGAAGAAGGCCTCAGGCCAAATGTTGGCACAGCCATCTCAATGCCCGGAGGCCCTTTGTACTTCTAGGGCTGATGCCTCAGAGAATGGAGGCCACTGGAATTCCACCCCGAGAAATATGAACTTTCCCTGTATTTCACGTGGAATATTCACTGGCATGTGGGCATCTGGGATGAAATTTCACAGGTTTTCAATGTACTGTCGTCATACTGTGCCTCTTTCACTTTGGAAACAGTGGGCGGGGGGCATGGGGAGACATGCCCTCCAGCACTCTAGGCTGTATCTGGGAAGCTCAGAGGACACAGTGTGATGTTATCAACACATGAACAGCAAAGCAAGAGAACGCCAGAGAGAAAGACCTTGGACAAGTCACTACCTTTTCTGGGTCTCTGTCTCCACATCTGTCAAACGAGGAGCTGGAAAACCTCCCGGATTCCTCACAGAGGAATATTCCATGTTGTAGAACAAACTACACCCACCATCTCTGCCATCACTTCTGACATCTGCTTGGTACCTCATTGTTTTCTTCTGAAATCCCTAAATGGCTTGAAAATAACTCTATCTAATTTAAAATTCATCTCATAGAGCCATTAAATAGGATAGAATACAGATTTTAAAATAATCAGCAACTGAAAATAGGCATGGAGAAAATGTCTGAGTTATCTGGTTGAGGAAAAATACTGAGTTTAATCACTGGCTTGGCTAACATGTAGTTAACTGGTGGAGGTATTTAGTTCAAATTCTGAAGCAGATATAACACTAGGGCAAAATTAATATTTTCCCTGAAAATTAGGCTATTGTTTGTTTTTATTCTCCAAATCAGTATTTGTTGTAGCTCTCACCATCGTGATTTAATGATATGTTACACATGGTGGCTCTTTCTTTCATCTGGAGATACAACAGCTGTAGACAGGGAAGAAAGGTGCCGACGGCACCTGCTCTTGGTTCATTGCCTTGTCTGTTTCTTCTCAGCCTTCTGATGAAATGCCCCCTTCCAGAGGTCTTCTTGACCATGCTGTCTAAATTTATATCCTAACTCCCTGCTCTTCTTTATCTTAGTACTCTTGTTTCTTTCCTAGCACTAACTACCATCTGTAATTGTTCTGATTATTTACTTGCTTACACCAGTATTGTCCCTCACTAGATAGAAACTCTAGGAGGTCAGGAATTCGCTTGTTTTGTTCATGGTGTTCTCCCCAGAGCCAGTATTGCAAGAACATTCGTAGGGGGGCACCTGGGTGGCTCAGTGAGTTAAAGCCTCTGCCTTCGGCTCAGGTCATGATCTCAGGGTCCTGGGATCGAAGCCCGCATCGGGCTCTCTGCTCAGCAGGGAGCCTGCTTCCTCCTCTCTCTCTGCCTGCCTCTCTGCCTACTTATGATCTCTCTGTCTGTCAAATAAATAAATAAAATCTTTAAAAAAAAAAAAGAACATTCGTAGGATTTCACTACACTTCCAAACTTGGATTTTCCTAATGGTCTCAAAATGAATGATAAAAAGGGTCTGTGAGGACTGGCAATTTCTCGAGCCCCCTTTCTCTGGCAAATACAAAACAGAGCAAAATGTGCAGACATGCCAAGTGCCATTGTTCTGTGCCCAGAAGAGAATCCACCACAGCCAGGTTAGTGACAAGTGTCCTCTGTGCCTTTGCAGGACACACAGGAATGCATCTATCATCATGGCTGGACAGGTTCATACATCCACACCCATACTAGTGGTTGTACCTTTTCGGCTAGAGGAAGCAATTTTAAAGATACTCTCTTAAAGATCAAGTAATTTTTTTTTTCTTTGGCTTAATCATTTAAGTAGCTCCTTAATTCCTCAAACTTGGACATGTTACGCTAAGATGTACAACGCGAGACTAGGTCAGCAACAGCACGTCTTGGTTATACGTTGCCTCCTAGTAAGACGTTTCTATAGCAGAAAAACAGAATATTCTAAAGGAGATCTGAGTGCAAATTCCATTTGTCTTCCGAGTCACTCTCTAGAGCAAACGCATAGAATGAGGAAGCATTTGGGATTAGTGTTTTTATCTCTAAAATTCATTTGTGAGAACATAGCCCAGGTTGATGCTAGCCTAAAGTGAACCTTCGGGCTGCTGTCAAACATGTTACTCCTTCAGTGAAACATCTATAATCAAGTGAGAAAGAAAATCCCAAAAAGAAACACCATGTCCATTAAGTAAACACACTTAATTTTTGAGTCTTTTCCCCTACTTAATAGGACCAGCAATCTGAGGACTAAAGGAAATCCAATTCTTTCACCGAACCCAGAATTCTCTTCAAACAGGGTATCAGTTTTCTGGAATTAAGGCATTTTCAGTGCCACTACAATATATGGAGAAGAGCCCATTATTCTAGAAAACTGACCCTACCATATGAAGAGAGTTAAATGACACTGCCTCTTCCAATCTGATGAGCAATTTCAAGATTTCAATCTCCCACTACATGGAACTGTATCAGTGGAAGGCAGCGTCGTGACATACTAAACTTGAGCTTTAAAGCTGTCCTGGGTGCAAACCTCATCCTGCCACTTAGTGGCTGTGTGACCATGGGCAAGTTACTTAATGACCCAAGCATGCCTCGGTTTCCTCTTCTTCAACAAAGGTAGCGCATGAGCACTTGGTCCATGAGGTGGCTGGGGGAACCGCATATGTAACTATGACACACATAGTTAAGTACATAACAAATACTTGCAAAGGACTGAATTACAGACTGAAAAAGGTCGGAGGCTCTTACCGCGTATCTCCTGTACCAGGCGGCTATCACGATTTGGCTTTTTCTCATTAGCAGGAAGTGTGTGCGGCATTTCCAGCCCCGATAAATCTTCTGAATGAGAGTGGCCAAGTCCTCAAGACGCTGCTTCCTCAGGTCTTCTAGTTTGAATAACTAATAAGAAATGATAGATTTATCAAAAGTCTACCAAAACCTTATGACATGCATGAAAGACATTCCCAGGAGGAAAAAAGTCATGATGTTGAGTTAACCACATTGAGAGAAAAAATGAGTAACTGTCTTAATTAGAGATGATAATAATAATAAATTATTATTATCCCTCATTATTATATCCCTTATTATTATTATTATCTTCTCTTCCTGAGAAGACTTATTTTGACGAATTTGTACAAGATCCACTATTTACAACAGGGCAATGCAGAATTTATGACAAATCAGGGAAGGGCTGAACCGGAAGCTCAGATTTTCCTTCACGCTATCCACAGGAATGCAACTACTAAGAGGACAGGGAGGTGCTGAGAATCTTTCTCTCTTGAACAATTCAAACATTTTCCAGATTCTCCAAATTTCCAAATTACCAAAGACACTGCTGCATTAATTATACCTCATGCCCGTCTATATTCATTTATGAAAAACATTCCCTTGGAGTTCCTACGTAGAATTTTAAGTGTCCTTAAAAATGTTTTCAATAGGAACGCTTTTATGTACCTCAAAGTAATAGGGTTGTTTTTCCCAAAATTATTGCATAATTCAGCTATAATCAATATAGGCTGAATTTACCCCCAATTCCTATGAATTAGGGAGGTTAAATAACTGTTCCTTTAGTAAGTGTTGTACAATCTATCAGTTCAAAGATTTTGATGTTTCATAAAAAATACACACGTTCTTCTACTGCCCCCTACTCGCCCATCCTCCTGGACGTCTGCAGAAAAAACGAGAATGTGTCCTCCTGGCAGCATCTCGGGTGATGTTACAAAGTTAAATATCCTTTAAGGATTTGACTATATGATTGTAACATAAGTTCAGAGTGTCAAGGTTTTGGTTACATACGGTTCTCGGGTTCCGGATGAATATCTTTGATCTACCAAAGGAGTATTCTTCCACAGGAATCTCTAATTCATTAAACAGAACCTCCACGCCAGCCCTATAAAAATAAATAAAAACAGTGAGTTTTCTGAGTTACGAAAAGAGGTTATCTTCTCTTCAATCATGGTATCGAGTTCTGAGCAGCATAAAAAAATAGCTTTATTTCCAAGGATAATTGGTCCTTCAGTAAGCAGGCTTTTGTCAAAGATTTTTCAGACTGAGCTCCACAAATTAAACCAAATCCAGTAACGTTAAGAGTAAATTTGGGTTTGGAACTATGTAGTCTAAGAAAATACGGTATTAAAGCCAGTACCTTGATTGCATTAGCAGAGGCAATCTTTGTGTCAGAGGTACCCATGACAAAGCACCAACCAGGACCAGGCGGGGGTACAAGAAACTCACATCTATTTTGAACCCACTCAGTTAAGTTCTTGAAGATATTTTTAATATTGCGCTCATGCCTCACAGCACGGGCAGAGCCCAAGAGGTAATGCTAAAGGCCAGACCAACGGGGTGTAATGAAGCAGAGGCCTTATGTGATGGGAGCAAGGCCTGAACTGGGCTCTGACTTCTCCAGCCTGGACCCCACTTTCAACATCAATCTTTTTTTTTTTTTTAAAGATTTATTTATTTATTTATTTGACACAGAGAGAGAGATTACAAATAGGCAGAGAGAGAGGAGAGAGGAGGAAGCAGGCTCCCTGCTGAGCAGAGAGCCCGATGTGGGCCTCGATCCCAGGACCCTGGGATCATGACCTGAGCCGAAGGCAGCGGCTTTAACCCACTGAGCCACCCAGGCGCCCTCAACATCAATCTTTAACCAAACTTCACCCCACCAACTTATGGACCAGGTGCCAGGCAGGGAGTGAAGACATGTTTGTGTCTTACATGGTAAACACTGACCATAATACCCTGGCAATTAGCAGCAGAACAAACAGTACCCAGATCCGACATTATCTGAGTACTGAACTGTGCATCAGAGTCCCCATCAGATATCTGGAGTTCACCTCCCTGTAATACAGGGTGAGTGTCTAACACTACTGATGTTCCTATTCCAGGCCAGGTCCAGTGAGAATGTGGAGGCGGTATCAGTACAGAGACGGCAAACCCCTAGCTCCTGCATAGGCCTGTAAAACAGACACGCTGGCCTTCCTGTGCTCGTTGGGAGCTTCTACCTCCTGCAGAGCAGGGCCAACTTCTCTGACTGGCGAGAGCAGAAGAGCGAGCACCGGACAGCCAAAGCCTACTCTCTCTTTTGCAGCAGCCCTCCAGCAGCATCTTCTGCACATGGAGAGCTCACAGGGGCTGCTCCGTGGGACGGGCCTACCCTGGTCCGGCGCTCTGTCTGGGACTAGATGGCTGAGTACTATTCAGGGAAGACGGGCTGAAAGCCGCAGGACCCAGATTCTGCCATATTCTCCGATCCAGCTTTATCAGCAATAACACTGACTCTGAGTCCTATCTGCTCCTGCATCTGTTTCTGAGTTGGTGCAGACCCAGGCGAAGAGTAAGACCCTCATCCCCACTCATTGTCTGTCTCTGGGGTTAATTCCCCAGAGGAGAAAACAAAAAGCAGAGAGCAGTGATCTGAGATGCCTCTAACTCCTTTTATGATTCTACACAAACATACTTAGCAATTACAAATCCCCTCCTACGAACTTGTCACAGCATATTTTTTAAAATTCTACTGACATCCAAGTTACAAATGTGGATCTGATGAGCCCTGTTCAGACCTTACAATCAAGGCCTCTATAATCCATCAATCATTAGCACAAAATGGTACCCTGATGGAAGGGGGTCCAACACAGAGGATGCAGCCAACTTGCCAGAGAATTCTGTTCTACTAACAGCATGTGAAGAAAATAGCATGGGATCTGTACGCATTAAAACTTCATGAATAAATGTGATCAATGCATTTCTTACCTTGCTGGTCCTTTCCAATGAGGCCATGTTTGTTTACAAAGCATTTTGTATCTTTCTAGGCATGGTTCATAGGCCTGCCTGAAGGCGTAGCCTGCCCTTCTCACTCGGACATTCTCCAAAAGACCCAGGTACCTGATCTGATGACATACTAGAGCCTCGTTGAAGATGTGTGCTGCTTTTTTATCATTTGGTTTGATGCACCTAAAAGATTACAGAGATTTTAGGTTTTGAATTCCATCTCTTATGGATTGATCTGTATTTTACAAAGTTGAGTATAGAATTATTTTGTGATAATTGTTTATTCTTGGGAAACCTAGTCATATCTTTTGAAATTATTTTAAGCGATTTTACAGAAACCTAAAAATGAATATAATATGACATACGTGTCAGTTAAAAAAGAATATACTAATATATACAATAATAACATGGATGAATATTACTGACATTTTGTTGATCAAAATAAGTTTGACATAAAAGAGTCCGTATTTTTTAATTCCATTTATACGAGTTCAAGAAAAACAAATCTGTGGTTAGAAATCAGTATTGCTATTATTTCTGGGGAGGGGTAGGGGTGCAGATGGACAGAGAAGGGACACAAAGAAACCTTTGGGGATGATGGAAATGTTTCATATCCTGGTCTGGATGGGGCTGCACAGGTGTATACATATAGAAAACTTCAAAAAGCTGTACAAAATTAAGATTCATATCCTTTATTGTACTGTATAATATAACTCAGTGAAACCATTAAAAACACTTCTGTCTCCCTATTGCCCGGTATCTCCCTCCTTTTTAACAGGGCGTTTTGCTGCACAAGGAATGACTACATTTCCCAGCCTCCTTTGCAAGTAGGCGTGGCCATGTGATCAGAAGTCTGGCCACTAGGCTCACAACAGAATTAATATATGGCACTTCTCAGTGTGTCCCTTAAAAGGAAGGGACTTGCACTCCCCTTGCTCTTCTCCTACTAACTGTTGGCTGGTAATGTAGAGCCATGGTAGAAAGCTGTCTTTGACAATATGGATGAGGGAAACACCCTGGGAATCAGAGCCACAAAACAGAGGAAGATGCTAGATTGGCCCTGAAGACCTTATACTCAGAAGTTACATAAGAGATGAGTCTTGTTGAAGCCATTGTTATGTCTGGATCTTATGGGCACAATCTCTGTATCTTAATTAATATAATGTTAAACATTTATGGTTAAATCTGCCTACCTACAAGTGTTAAATAAATTCTACACACATATATAATATGTGAACAACTAAGTCTTACTTAGTTTGACTTTGGTGTTTTTATGCTTCTCCTTTTATATTTACAAAAATAATGTCTACCCTTTGACTTAAAAATAGACAACTGGATCAGTGGAACAGCCCAGTGAGTTACACCTAGACACACGTTTTCAAATGATTTTCAATAAAGGCATCGAGATAATGGAATAAAAAATAGAGATATTTTTCTTTTCAATATATGGTGCCAGAGCAACAGGATATCTATATGGAAAAATATGGACCTGAATAGGAAATCGGAAACTACAAAGACTCTTGAAAAAAAATATAATATATTCACAAGCTTATAGTTTATTAAGACTTCTTAGAGATACAATAAAACCACTAAAAGGGAAGGGGAATGAAGGAACATTCTGGGGTGATAGAATGTTCCCTATGTTGACCAGGGTGGTGGCTGTCAAAGTGAGTACAATGGTGAAAAAATAACTGAGCTGTTCACCTAGGATCTGTGCACATCACATCATATAAATTATTATTAAAGAATAACTTTTTAAAATTCCATTTAATTGAGAATAACAAAAGCAACTGACCACAGAAAATTTCCTGTTTTTTTTTTTCTTTTTTTGAAACTGGGATCTTTACCTATTATATGTTCCAACCTGACTGCACTCAAACCAGGGGGTTTTGACTATTTATATTTATTATGAATATAAATATTAAGTAAACAAACCACACAAAAATGTTTTTCCCGCAAGGTTCCTCACAACTGCATTTCCAAAGACAGTTATGGAAGGGATGTATGGGTGTGTGTGCGCTATAGGAAACCTGACCAGTTAGACACACATCCCTCATTATCTAGTTCACCAAATACACACACTGAAAACTCCAATCCTCAAAGGTCTTTACTGAAACTTGAAATCTAAGGTGCCCTGGAAACAGGAAAAAAAGACCAGATGTTCCTGAAGGAATTCTTTCTGTTGCTTTGAAAAATTTAAGATTGTTTTGGGAGTCATTCCCTTCTTCAAATCTGTAAGACTCACGGCAAAGAAAAAGATATATTTTCTAACACCAAAGTTGTAACTAAAGCCCCACTTGCTTTAATGCTGTGCTCTAAGTTAATGTAACAAGATGAGTCCCATAGAAGAGTTTTATGCAAAGCCTTTACCAGAAAAATGCTTACATTTCTGAACATTCATGAAACAAAGATACAAAAAGTGAAAAACCCTATGTGCCAACAATGCAATTTCATTAAATATCTATTCCCATTCCCCACCATGATTCTCACCCCCCCACCTTTTCAAAATTCCTTGCTTGAAGGGGTGGGAGGAGTATTTTTTAAGCAAACCCAATACCACATTATTCGACAGGTAAGAACTTGGGTTGTTCTCTGTGGGGGCTTTATTCAGATTTAGGCCAACAGGGAAATGATCTTCCTTGAAAGTACCTTTTTAATGAACCTGTCAAAGAATGTTATGTGCCAGAAATACCTAATGTAGTTTGGATTCTTGGTCTGGAGGTTCTTCATCAGTGTGGCCACAGATGCCTTGAACTGAGAGCCTGCTGTAGGAGGCCTTTTCAGGTTGATCTTGGTGGGGTTCCCTTCAGGGAACAAAGACTTGATGAGGGTGTGGCCGGCCTTCCACATGGCTTGGGACAGGTCTCGATAGAGGAGATCATTGTTTTTGTCAACAAATCCTTCCACCTGGTACAGCACCTATGAGAAGCACACGAAACTCAACAGCTGATACACTGCAGTCCTGGGTGTCACACAACTGTTAAAAATATTCCAAGACTATCTATAACGCAGCCTCTTCTTTCTCCATCAAACCACCCCCCCACCCCAGCACATTAGTCACACTCCTAATACCGAATTAGCCTCCAAGTTTAAATTCCATCTGTCTAAATCACAGAAGAGTTCAAAATAAATTCTATTACGCTTCAGGATTTGCAAGAATAAACTCCAAAAATGCTATCATAACATTTTCAAAGGATTTTAGGCTTTTTTGGTGTTGGAGCACATTTTTGAGGTTTTACTTTTCTTTCCTTTCTTTTTCTTTTTTTTTTTTTGTAGTTCACATGTGCCAATTCTAGTCTACTTAAAAGACAAGAGAAAACAGAGAATAGCACGGATATTTTCAGACATCCTAAGTGGGCAGAGAAATTGACCAGAAAAGTATCCTTTAATAACATAAGCTAACAAAAAAAATAAAAATAAAAATAAAGAAGTACCAAGTTCCAACTTCTTGAAATAAACAGAAATTCGGATACTATATACTTAATTTTTACTTAATATACAATTAAGAATGTCTTCCTCTTTGGAGTTTGCAACCTTATGTAAAAGAAAGGAGGTATTAACCTCAACTGATACTCTTTCGGGACTCTAGAAATTAAGCTATTGTCAAAATTGGTTTTATCTTTATAGATCTTAGGTGGCATAAAATTAATTCCCTCAAATATTAAGCAAATGAATAAGTGCTTTTTTAAAAAAGTAGGTATTTTCCCCACTGCTGTTCCAAAATCTCAATCTAAGAATTCATTGTTTTTGCTAAGTGATCTGTGCTTGTAAAACCTTACTGTCAGTCTTTAGTGACTCCTGATTTTTACTAGCAAATCTCCTTTTATTCGTGTTGACAGATCTATTTTTATAGGATAACCGAGAGCCTGGAAACAATAAAACTGATTTTTAAAATACATTCCCGCTCTTTCATTAAGTCCACTGGCTTTTCCTTTCAGCTCTCAGTTAAAATTTGGCTCAATGTGATCCAGATTCTACTTCTATTGGACAACTGACTGATTCTGTGATTTCGGCAACTCATCCTCGCAAGTTGGCACTGATCCAAACGCCACCTCTGGGGCATGGCCTCCTCAAGGGCCGGACTGCAGCCCACTGGGTACTCGCGGGTTCTCCGTACCTTGCCAGCATAGTGCTGAATTCTGAAACAGCTGTGAGGCAGGGATGTGTCATTGAGAAACCTAGAGCTCTTGCTCATCCTGCTCTCAAAGTGCTGGTGGGTGGCGCAGACTTGGTTGAGCTTCTCCAAGAAGGTCTCGTCGGTGACCGTGCCGGGTCTCAGGCACTCCTCATCCAGCATGGCCAAGATCCCATTTGTGTTCTGCGAGAAAGGAAGTAAAAAGGGTTTCCTTCCTTCCTCACTGTATTGTTTAAATAATTATTCCTAATTACACCGTCAAACACAATTAACTTAGTCACAAGAAAATTCCATTCAGTTACAACAAAAAGCAGAGAATCAAAACAAGTCACAAAAAGCCATAGAAGTCGACCCCCTTCCACAGTTCCAGGTGTGCGTGCCTGCTGGGGGGAAAAGGGGTCTCTATCAGTCTCCCTCCCCAACTCTGACCCCTACTCCCCACAGAACATGACTTAGGAGTCACCTCAGCTACCTCAGAGGCTGATGACTGAAATTCACATTGTTCAGAAAAGGCAAGTCAGACCTCATATTCCAAACACACTCAAACACAAATCTAAACGTCAGAAACTAAATGTGACAATGCAATCTCTATAATATGTGGTCGTAAAGCACAAAGCACAGTCTTCTAAGGCCATTATTTGATTCATAGCTTGAAAAGGAAATTGGTTTCAGATGTTTTCAGATTGTCCCTGTGTTCAAAATACAGTTTATTTTCTAGCAAAAAAAAAAAAAGAAGAAGTGATTGGGATCAAGGCAATCAAGCTGTGTTTCAAGAATATCTGTTTGGAATAAAACTCTTCCACATAAAATTTCGAAACGAATGTTGAACACGAGTGAGAATTTATTGTGTATTCAGACCCTCTGATCGTATTTATCCCAAGAGCAGTCATGCCAGTTAAACTGAATAAAAAATCCGAATCTTCTACTTTGCTAAATTAAGCCTGCTGTTCCTTTGATTGCCCCTATGGGCCCATATGTCTCCATTCCAAAGAGAACAATTCACTCTACTGACCATCAACCCCACCCACTTCCACCGGGCCAAAGCTCCCGGTTCCTCTCCCCTTCTCCTCTCAAGGCCGTGACATCCTCTGACCAGCATTTGCTCATTCCACACAAAACCCCAGGGGAAGTGTGGACTCTCAGGAATCAAGTGTGTTCACAACCGCCCCAGAGTAAACATTATTGTTAGGTAATGCTGGAAGGAAACATTTCCTGTATGTACCCAGGCTCCTACATGAACCTGAGTTTCTTCAATCATATATGCAAGGGGATTTGGAGCTGAGATAATCTAGTTAAATTAAGTGTATTACCATGGTTCTCTCTCTCTGTTTTTCCTTCTTGAAGGGAAATAATTCAGTTCAACGTTATATTTATGAGGGAAAAAGGGCTAGCCCTGACTTCCCAAAGTTAAAGTTCTCACAGCAAATTACTTTGGTCACAAACTTTACAAGGAAAAAATTTCCAGTAAATTCACTGGTTTTTTCTGGATATTAGATTAGAGTTTTGAATTGGTTTAGGTGGAATGTTAGCATTCATCTTCCAACACTGTTCAAATATTTCAAAACAAAGTTTATTTATTAATAGAAAAACAGTCATACTTCAGAATATTCAATTTAATGTTCCATTTAATTCAAGGTGCAGCTTTCAGGAATATCTTGAGAACTGAGGGAGGAGATACTAGCTAATTACATAGTGTCCAAAGGTCTTGTTACAGATGAACAGAAAGTGACTTGCTGGACATTTAGAGCCTGTGATTCTATTTCAGCACTCACCTACCACTGACAGCTAAAAAGACTGTAGGACAATAAAGTCTACTCATTGTTTCAAGTAAGTTTCAATAACTTTGATATCAAGGTCAAGAGTGTGAGTAATCTTAAGCATGAAAAAAGGGTTTCCAGGTTTTCAAATACAAATCAATCTTCCTGCAACCAATTCATTTATAATAAACTCCAGACTACGATGTAAAAACAAAATATTTAGTAACCTTTTGGAATCTAAGATTTATCTACTAATTTTTCATACTTTAAGCCTTTTCACATATATGCAGACATAGCTGGTCACCTGAAAATTCCCATTGCCCTTGGCTACCTGCAAAGTTACACACACACAATATCCCCCACACAGTTGTCTGAACCAGGGCTGGGTCTATACTGGAGCCACTCCTGGGGTCCCACTTAGCTCAGCCCCCACGACTGTCTCTTTATTCTCCTTATCTTAACTCTAAGAACATGTTTTTTGTTATCTTAACTTGAAGAACATGTAACTGGAAGAGCATGTCCCTTTATCCTCCTTTACCTTAACTTGAAGAGCATGTTTGTTGTTCTTTATTTATTTCATTTTAAAAATGTCTTCTAGCCTTACTGAGATACAAATGACATAGAACACTGTGGAATTTTAAGGTATACAAGGCAATAATTTGATGCACTTGTATATTGCAAAATGATTACCGCTATACACAGCCTTAGTCAACACCTCTACCATGTCACACAGTTACCATTTCCTTTGTGATGAGAACATTTAAGACCTACTCTCCCATTTTCAAATATATAATATGGCATTGTTAACTGAAATCACCATGCTATACATTAGATCTCTAGAACTTACTCATCTTGTAACTACACTCTGATCGACATCTCCCCATTCCCCCACCCAACCCCTAACAACCACCATTCTATTGTTTCTTTGGCTTTTTTAGCTTCTACATATAAGTGATATCATGCAGCATTTGTCTTTCTCTGCCTAACTTATTTCACTTAGCGTAATGCCCTCAAGGTCCATCTGTTTTGTCACAAATGGCAGGATTTCCTTCTTTCTCATGGCTGAATAATATCCCATTCTATATATACACCACATCTTCTTTATCCATTCATCCACAGACGGACACTTAGGTTGTTTCCATATCTTGGCTATTGTTAATAATGCTGTAATTAACATGGGAGTGAAGATATCTTTTCGAGATCCTGATTGTGTTTCCTTTGCATATATATGCCCAGAAGTGGAATTGCTGGATCATACAACAGTTCTATTTTTAATTTTTTGAGGATTCTCCATCCTGCTTTCTATTACAGCTGCACTAATTTACACTCCCACCAATCGTGCACAAAGGTTCCTTTTCCTCCACATCCTCACCTATAATTCTCTTTTTGATAATAACCACTGAACAGTATATTGAGAGGTTACCGAAATTTTAGAAATGAAATGGTTATTTGATTTGGCAAAACGTTTTTTCCGAGCCTCCTGTGACCACTGCTCATAGTCCCAGGAGCCGCAGGCTGGTCCTGGGCCCCCGGCACCCAGCAAGAACGATGTGGCTGAGGGCATGGTATCTGAACACCCTACATGGGCTGTGTGATACTGCAACGGGCTGAGCACTGGAAATCCCAGCCAAGTATCAAAACGTCCAGCTATCTATGTGTGTGCTTGGGAAGTGTGTATGATCACTGATGGCTACAATACAGTCTCCAGAACTCTGCAGCTCTGTGAAAGTGTCAAAATAGCAAAAATGCTACAGCTTAACATCGAAGGCTGCGAGATCTTTCATAAGCAGGAAATTATTACCAAGCAATTTTTTAGGAAATTGTACCCAATACTCACATTTTCTATTAGGTCACAAATGATAGCATTATTGAAGTAGTCAATGTGTGTCCATTCTATGCCCTGAGAAACAAAAGAGGACAAAATCAGATTTCATATGATAAGCCCACACACCACCGTCTATAAAAGAGCCATTGTGCCATCCTACTGTGCTTCACGTCCTCTCTGTTTCCTTTATAAAAATCAGTGCTGCAACATGTCATCTTCTGGTTCCCAAAACTTCCTTAATTTCAGCGGTCTACCACTGACATGATGTGACTAAAGTGCATGACCTTGACCTGTTCTGAGACTGCCTCCCATTCCACTCTCCCATCTGTGGCAATTTCCCATGCACTTCATTGGCCCTGCGCCAAACATTTACTCAACAGGCCCTTGGGTCAATATTACTTTGTGTATATTTACAATGTTTATAAGGAAATAAGTCAGAACTGGATCCCAGGAATCCAAGGCCCACATTTTTTCTGTTCTTAATTTGTAATCACAAGGAAAAAAATTAATTTTAGAGTCAATTCCATGTTGCAGGGCAGTTGACTATTTCAAATGTAAAAATATCGCAGTGCTAAGACAAAATATTTCCAACATAAGGAAAGACATGAAAATCGACCCGATGGTTCTGAAGCTAGCTACAGAGCCAAATTTGTGAGGCTAACTGTCATCATTCTGGATCTGCTTATACTCTGCCAGTAAGTGTAAACATTTATTTTTCTTCCAAGGGGAATTTAATTCATACAGCAAGCTAGGAATCTTCCTATATATTCTTAGACGTGTTTTAGACAATCTGTACCAACTGTTTCAAGTTACAGATCAAAGTTTGGGCAATCTCTTTATGATGAGAAGACAGGAAAAGAATGAATCTGGCTTTTAGGATGTTTACGTTAAAAAAGGTGCCAGCCAAGTATGAAATGTTTCTAAAGCATGGTGAGCATTCTAAAAGAAAGATGAAATATTTATGATTTAGCTTTCGAGTACATGGTTATTTTACTAAGACACGGGGAATAACAATCACATTAGAAAATTCTGTACTGAAGCAAAAAAGAAAAAAAAAAGAAAAAAGGATTCAGTGTCTTTAATGATTTACAATAACACTATAGAAAATGAAGAAAAATAGGCAATACCATTATTAAAATATTAAAGAACGAAAAGAAACAAAAATATAATACAGACACAATACAGTAATTTCTTTTGTCTGAAATAATTTTATACTTCAAAAAACGTTATTTAAAAAGTGAACGGGTGAAAACCACATATGGTTTTACAATTAAGGATGAAACTTTATAAACATTACTTGTGATTATTTTCAAATTACATTAAGTGAGGTAATCCACACAAAACACTAGTACAACACCTGGCACTATAGTAAGCATCCAACAAATATTACCCATTTTTATTATAAAATTTTAGAAAATCAACACTTTTCAAGATAACAAAGAACAAAGACAAAGAACAAAGAAGACAAAGAACGTCTTAAAATATTTTCAAGTTTATATAAAGTGACACTGACTTTTCAGGTATACAGTTCTCCTAAGTTTCGGCAAATGCATCATGTCCTGTAACCACAACCAGCCTCCAAAATCACTTTGTGCTGCCCCTTTGCAGTCATGCCCTCTTCACAGCTCTCGTCCCTGCGCAAGACCGATTCTTCTGTCTCTGCCTTTTCTTGAACAACATATCACGGAATCCTAAAGTATGCAGACTTTTGAACCTGGCTTCCTTCACTTAGCGTAATGTATCTGAGATTCCTTCATTTCACTGAGCTTATCGATTGCTCCTTTTTTTGTTTTTTTGTTTTTGGACAGTGGACTATTTTATTTTTTCTTTCACTTTTAGTATGTTTTATTCTGGAGTAACCATGATTAATACTCTTCAGATAAGCCCTTGATCAAGTATTTGTTGGTTTTAAAAAAAACTTCTTTTGAGTATAGCTGTGTGACGTTAGTCTCGGGGGAACAGCACAGTGATCTAACTTCTCCATACCTTACGCTGTGCCCACCCAAGGGCAGCTGCTGTCTGTCACCATGCGACACGATTACACTCCCACTGACTGTATTCCCTATGCTGCGCCTTTCATTCCTCTGGCCTGCTCATTCCATAACTGGAAGCCTGTATCTCTCTTTCTCCTTCACCCGTTTTGCCCATTCTCTACCCCGCTTCTCTCTGGCAACCATCAGTTTGTTCCCTGTGTTTATTGGTCTGATTCTGCCTTTCGTGTATTCACCTTGTTTTGTTTTCTAGATTTCATGTGAGTGAAAGCACATGGTATTTGTCTTTCTCAGTCTGCCTTATTTCACTTAGCGGAATACCCTTTAGGTCCATCCATGTTGTTGCATATGGTGATTGTTCCTTTTTAATCACTGAGTAGTAGGAGCTGGTGTGGATGTACCACTGATATTGGCTCATTCTTCTGACTGTTTCTTTTTAACACACTATTATTTTATATCATTGCGTTAGAATCTACTAAGACTCAAGCTGGTCGATGGATACTTACTGAGCACCTACTATGTGCTGGGCACTGTTCTAGGCACAAGCAGCAGAGCAGCAAGATAATCCCAGATAGCTTAGATGTTGTAACCAACGAACTTTTAAGATACAAGACAGTTAAACTTAGATAAATCCGATTTTAGAATCCCGTTTATATCGACTTCTGAGCCCACAATTGTTATGATGAGTAAAAAAGGAACCTTTAAAAAAATGTATGCCAACATTACCTCCCGTATATACTCCTCCTGCTCTTCTTTAAGAGTCAGTTCAATGAAGATTTGTTGTAGCTTTTCATTACAATAATTAATAATGAACTGCTCAAAGCTGTTGTCCTACATGGAGGAAAAATGAAGACAGCCTTACAAACCATTCCATTAGCTCCCCCACAGCAGTGACGCTCTTGCATCTCAATCCACAAGAAACACACACACATACACACACCGTCTCACAGATTTAATTGCGGCCCGGCGCACAGCTCCGGGGACACCCAGGCCCAGCACACAGAGGCTTGCACACTGCAGGCACTCGAGAAATGGTTCACGAGTCAAGTGGGTGAATGAAGTATACACAAGTTATGCAGTGTTTTGAAGATGAAGATTTTTAGTTGACAGAGAAGCACCCCACACATGGTAAAAAAAAAAAAAAAAGTAAAAAAATAGTTTCCCCCAAAGGATCCGTAAAGGAACAGTGAGATTTATAATCTCTGTCACCCAAGTTCTCAATCCGCCATTCTCGGGTGAAACTCTACAACTCAAGAGAGTCTTCTTGACCTGACCTCTTGTTCCCCCATCCAGGGGGGAGCTCTGGGATATAGAGATACTAGCACTTTCTAAAAATTCTGACTCTGAGATACTAGCACTTTCTAAAAATCACACTATGTGTATATGCATGTGGGCCTGGGTGTATGGGTGTATTGATTAGTTTCAGCCCTATCTGTCTCACTAGATGGGCAACGGCTGACCACGTGTCTCTACCATTCACCAGTGTAAGCCCGTGCCTTGCACTGTGCACCTGGTAAGTCCTCCACATGTCCTGATGAGTGAATGAATGAGCAAAGTGCCTAAAAAATATAGAGACTCAAGGGAATCAGCACATCAAAATCATTTCCCTAGGGAGAAACTCTCTTCTCAGAAGGCTCAAGTACTCATTGCTTGTCTGCTTCTCAGCAGCTTCTCCTTCCTATTAGAGTTACCTCCTATGAACTCTGGTGGAAGAGCCACATCTAAATCATCTCTGGACTATCCACAGGGCTTCATGTGTTGCCATAGATACCGAGGGCACAAAAATGCATGACCGTTGAGTGAATACATCTCACCAAGAACCCCACCATCCAGGAAGAGGTAGATCTGGTACTAAGATGTGCTATTTTCACCTCTGTCGTCTGTCTTTGCGGAGAGGAGATGGTGGCCATGGGAGCAAGGGACAAACGACCCCACCACTGATAACCTGACAATCCTCCTACCGAGGTGGCCGGTCCTGGCCCTAACAAGCCACGAGCATCCCAGTGTGAAACTGAACCTTGCTGCTTCTCGTGAATACACAGAGCAACTGGCCTTCGAATCTCTCTGTAAATGACGTAAGCAAAAAAGTCAAAGAGCTTTTTGAAAGCTGAACTTTCAAAATCAACTTTGTTCCTATGTAGGACAAATTTTAAAATGAGACTTAAGATGCAGTATCTGACTACATTCTTTCCTGGAATTCAGCTAAGGGTTTCCTATCACCAATGATGAACTCATTAATCAGGGAGAACTTTTAACTCTAAACCATGAATGACACATACATACTGTCGTTGGCTAATCTTTTAATGTTAAGTCTGGTCAAAGATAAGAGTTTTTCGTTTTTAATCATGAAGGTTTTTACTAAAGGGAACACATTTATTTTCAATACTTTCAACAAACAGTCTGAGACACAAAGGGGAAACCCCAGTACTCATTTTCACATAAAGTTTTAAAAGCCATGTGCTCCAGTCTTTAGAGCTTAATAATTTTGATTAGAAGCTGACGTCAATCTGGCCTAGATGCCTTATTATGATTCTGATCAGGAGAAGGCCATTTCTCTACAAGAAGTCTGGCGTTCTTTGTTTGGTAAAATATATCCCTATAATATTACAACCCCAAAGTAAAAACTTATAAATATACTTAAAGTTTTAATGGTTTATTTAATGGTTAAAATCTCTTTTGTTATTTAGTAAGTCTATGCTCATGGAGCTATTTAAACAAAATTATGCTAAATCTTCAAATGGTAACTAATGACGAGAAGCAAGAGGAGAATAGTATCCTTGGACACTTGACATGGCTATGAACAGCTGGAGGTATGCTTTGCAACAGGACTATGAAATACACACAAGCAGGTTAGAAATCAGAGGCAAGGCTTTGAAATGACAGCACAACTTCAGGGGTAAGTTAGACCGCTATTAGATTTCCCCTCAATATTTAAAAATTCCTGTATGAATTCTCTATTTCATATCTGCACAGAGTTAATCAATGGCCATTTACTGCAAAATCCACACAGCTGGAGAAGCCGTTAACACAGGAGCATGCAGCAGACTGTCACAGCAAACACTTCATACTTACTGCATTCTGGTGCAAAAAGGGACAGATTATACAAAATGCAGTCAGTTCTTAATTTGCAATAAACCTCTAAAAGTAAACACTTATTGATGGTTATTCATTGGTGCAAATGACAGATTTTACCATCCAAGCTATGTTTCTGATTGAAACTTGAAATCAAGACACATGTCCAATTGGTTAAAAACAAAAACCAAAACCAAAAAAAACCAGGCTGCTGATCCCTACATGCGGTGTCTGAATTGTGGTTCCGCTAGGTGTGAGCTATGCAGGATAAAAACAGTTTGACTCAAATAATACCTCATATAACTTGCATATGTCCCAAGGCTTCTGGAGCTAATGGTTCTAATTCTAAATTCTCAGGGAAACTTAAATGGCATATCCCCCCCTCCCCAACCCCAACCAAGAGTCAGAGACAGAGGCAACTGGCAGGTCACGAAAAGAGTGAAGAGATCCAGCAAAATCCAAAAGCACCTCTTCTTTCTCACCACAGCAACCCACCCAGTGCTGTCCCTGTGAGGTCTCCCTTCAAACATAAACAATGTGGTAAGGAGAGAATGTTCTGGAGACAGCCTAAGACAAAAACTTGTCTCTCCTACCTCATCCCACTGTCTAAAGAACAACAACAAGAAAACAGAATAGTACAACCATCAAGGCAGAAACCGGCTGACTTCCCCTCAGAAATATCTCTGCATCTATTGCAAACACACCTCACAGCCCGCAAAACATGTTACGAATCACCAAAGCAATCATTATTGCCAAACGTGAAGGCAACCCCATTTCTCAAGATCTATGTTTACATCGTTGACATCGCCCAAATGTTTTGGGAAACAGGACTTCACAAATCCTTAAAAATAACATACAGACATTTGCAAAAAATTAAGGAACAGCCTGGTTAACAGTCTGTATAGCTGCAGCTTGCAAAGGTCTAGAACATGCCTTCATGTATACAGGCAGGAAATATCACTGGGTTTTCCATTTGGGTCATTCTCCCCTTTAGAAAATAGCTCAACTGGGTCTAAGAACCAACCCATGAATCTAAAGGCCCCAAAGCAATGTGGTATTTGGATACTTCTATGTCAAGAACTGTGGGTGGCCAGCGATCCCTGAGCCAGGCGCTGTCTCCCACATGTCAGTCTCATGAATCGGAAGTCCCCTCGGGAGGAAATGGGCAGGAGCTTGAATGACTCATCTCCCCCCCGCTCTCTCCCGTGTTCTACCCATGTCCCATGCATGGAATGTATCTCCACTGGCTAACTCATATCTATCCATAAAGGCTGAGGTTATGATAAAACTAACACTTTGGGGAGCATCTCTGAACAAGCATATCCAGAATTTTCCATCATACAATCTCCCTGTGTGAAGCCCAGAACCATCGCCACCCTCACTGGACTGCTCTACGGAAAACAGGTACACAGCAGGGCGTCTCGGTTCTGTGCTGTTCTACATTGTGTTCACTAAGTGTAGACTGTGGTGGGAAGAACTTGCTAGGTTTAGAAGTAAAATAATAGACCAAAACTTCAAAATCTAGGGCTTCTTTCAAGAATTCCTGAGTGTGATTTTTTTTTTTAAATCAAACAAACAGAAAATCATACTCCCAGTGACGTTCACAACTAGTTTATACTCTTAAGGGTCAATTATGAACTTCCCGCTTAGAAGGATTTTGAAAGATGGGTCAAAAATACTGGTCAGTTACTAATGTATCTGTATTTTCTTGGCAACTGAGGAGGCTAATGATACCTTAAGCTCTTTAACACCGGTAGATATTTAAGTCTTACACTCTTTAAATACATGACATTTTTCTCCCTAGTACATATTCAAATATGGTAAATCTTAAGAAAAACAGCATTACAGTGCTGTTCTTAAATAATTTAAAGTAAGCTTTGATTTAAAAAGTTAAAAAGCAAGAGTAATGATGTACAGATACATATTATGAACCTTATTATTTCCCATCATTTCCATTCTAAAATGTACTTTATTCTCCTTCCTCTTTAAGTTCTCTGGCACACCAAGAACAAAATTAAAGGAAAAAAGCTGGTACAGAAGGTATTGCCTATTACCAGAATCAATTTTCTTTTAAAAACAATTTAGAAAACAAATCTCATAATCATGAGACAGACTTACCAGGCTACACTGACTCTTGTTCGCCTATTAGGTTCTTTTATTTGGAACAATCATCGCATCTGGCCTATCCTATTCTTACTGTATGTGGGTCACTTACAGTGAGTTTCGTAGGGCAAGATAAAGATAAAGGGTGCCTGATTCAAAATAACTAGCCCTCTGCCTGTATGAAGCTAGCTCAACTGTATGAAAAGTGAAAGATCCAGCCTACTGTTCTGCTTTGGTCTAAAGCACACTAATAATTTCTTCAATTTTCCCAGTAAACTACCTGCCATGTTTAGTACTTCTCAGATAAGCACTTAGAAAAAAGCTGAATCAATTTAGATGGCTCAACTTCGTTTTGAATTTCATTGAATTTTTTCATTTGTTATTTTATGGTTATAGGCTATAGATGTTTCTCAGAGATCAGCTGTAAGAACATCCAAACTTAAATGTGTGGAATTGGAGTGTCTGGATTATAGAACTCTCTTCCCTGGCAAAACTGGACTTAGGTTCAACGAGGATTTATAGCTAGATTTTTCTTCTCTATGCGTTTTTAACTCCCTTCCTCTTATTTTTGGTATCAGTATGTTTCACTAATCTGTTTTCCAAACTGAAAATGCTTTGCAGTCAAATCCATGGGTCATTATTCCATGGTCTAATGCATCAGTTTCTCTCTTCCATTTACAGACAGACCAAAATGAATGAAAGGTTTCCACCAGCTCAGCTGAAAAACGTTTTCATGGGAACTGTCAATGGGGTCATGAGGCAGAGTGAGGAACATTAAAACAATTTTTTTCTGAACCTTCATGGCCCAATTGTTAAAGTGATGCCCAGGGTGTTCTAAAAGGCAGAACCCCTTAATTCTTGCAGTCAAATTTCATGGAAAAACAAAGGCAGAATTCTCTCTCTACTCCATTAGTTCTTTTCACTTGGGTAAGAAAATATCATAGAAATTTTCATTTGTGTATTGATGAGGATTCAGAATACTTCTTCCCAAGTCAGACCTTGGGCTTCTAACTTCAGCTTCTGGCACTTTTAAGCCCTTAATTACCGACTCCCTCATGTTCAGTATGATAGACTTCCTGATGCTTCCATGAATTCCTAATTTTGCTGAGAAGCCAGGAAAATGTAGGATGGCACCTGGGGTGTACATGTGAATACATTGGAAAAAAAAAAAGGCTCTCTAATTCTGTATCAAAAAGCAGGTAAAAGTATCTAAAAGGGTGCAACCAAACCTCTATTCTGACTTCCCCCAACTAAATTTAATTATAAAATAAATCATTAAGCAGATTATTAATAATCAAGATGTTTAGAAGATTAATCTGAGAAGGTTCAGACACTAAAATGAAGAGAACAATTAGTTATAATGAAAGACAAATCTTAATTCTCTCAAGGAACTGGGGGAAAAAATCAAAGCATTTACTGGAAGAGGAAAATTAATTTCTCATGATTTTAGAGGCATCATAAATCGGCTATAGACATGACTGGTTAAATTTGGTCTTGGTTCAAAGTTCTGGTTTGGGGTTTTTTTTTTAAGAAAATTTTTCTATTTGAGGGTAGTTCTGAGTATATTCAAGCAATTCTCCTAACTCACAAATTGCAAATTCTTCCTATTACCAAGAACCCAGAAGCTCTCCTTAGCACGGTCTGCTAAAGGGGCGCCCACACAAGCAGGCACTGTGCTGAAGAGCATCGTCGAGGGGCAGGATGGGGGGAGGGGGGCAGCAGGTGCCCCCACGGGGCGGCCAGCACACCACACAACCACACATGCTGGCCAGCTTGGGATGATGACAAGGGCACAGAAACATGGGGCATCAGAAATTCATCACATTTGGGGTTTCTCCTTATTTCCAGGTGCTGGGGCCCCTGGGAGTTTGGGGAGAAAAGTGTCCTACTGGAGGTCTTTTATTATTTATTAAGGAGGCCTAGGGTTTAGGTCCTGAGTTTGCCCTTTGGTAGCCATGTAACCTTGGGATAACTACTTGACCTTCAGAGACTCACCTCCTCACCTGTAAAACAGGAGAAACTGCAGAGATTTCATGACATCTTTGTGAAAATTAAATCAGACAATATATGTACCACTTACCACAATGCTTACATACAGGTAGCATTGGACTCAATATGGACTGTGGTCAAGCAGGGAGACGGTACTATCACAGAAATAAACATTGTAAGAAAAAGACATTTGCTAGAAAGGCCTGGCCTAGCACAGGGAATGGGCTGGTGTTTTTTTTTTTTTTTTTTTTTTTCCTATTCTGTGAACCTGATAATTTGGAACATATGAAGGCTTTGGGTGGTCATTCTGGGCATGGCCTGCTTATTTAAAGGAATTCACAAATCATTACTTACAGGGAGAATAAAGAAAGGAGGAGCCTGATCTACTTGTTATTTTCCCAAACCAAACTAAAATATCACTCCTAAAAGTAAGAGTAAGTGCTTTAAAAGGCCCTTAAAATGGGGGAGGGGGCCAAAAAAAAAAAAGTCCTTAAAATGGCTTCTAAATGTCAAAGCTACCAAGAGGATAAATAGGAAATTCTAATTTAAGTATATAATGTTTAAATATTTAATCTGTAATAGGCATGGAGTCTTTTTAAAAAATTCATTATGAATTTCCACAGAAATTCTTTCAACCTTTACAACAGAACTCATATTGAAAGACTGCGGTTGGATGAGACCCAACAAATCACCCAATCCAGACCCTCTCTGTCTGAGTCCAACAGGGATGAAGTGACCAGCTCTGGCCAGGCCGCAGCTGGTATCTGGCTCTTGGGCTCCACGCTATCTCAGGGCGCCATCTTGCTTCCCTTCCTTACAAATGAACGAATAACTATAGGCACAATGTCCATATACCTTGTTGGCAATGTCACAGTGAGAATTCTGAATTTGCAAATACAAAAGTCAAATACTTATACCAGAAGTTCTTTCTCTGACAGCACTTCTTCCAAAATGCTCTCAGCACTCAAAACACACACACACACACACACACACACACACATTTTGTTACATCTGCAAAAAGCTTTTTCGTAGAGTCGAAGTTATATTAATTATATTAAATGTCTATAGAATATACAATTTAATTTCCAACTGTTCTGCATTAATAAAGATAATACAAAAGCTAGAAAAAAGCTTACCTCAAAAATTTCAAAGCCATAAATGTCCAAAACACCCATGACCTTCTTTCTCACTTTGGTCTGTGCCTTAAAAAATGTTTAGAATTAATGGGTTATTTAGGCCTGAAATAGAACACTAAATGCATACTAAGGAATATAGACATACTAAGGAATACAGACATATTGTAACTGCGTTTCATAACTAGGAGAATAACTATAATTTAGTGTAGTTTTGTTTTTTTAATGTATGAGATAGAATATTGGTATGGAATCTTACAGAAATTTAAATGGGTGACTTATTTAAAGATCATATTAGTTATGCTTTATTATTAATAAAAGATCACTCAATGTTATGATATAGGTAGGGCCTTTCAAAATCACAGTACTCCAATACCCTCATTTTACTGAAGAACCAACGTATCAGTAGCTAGAGAGGTCAAGTGACCTTTTCAGCCAAGTATGTACAACTACTTAGATGAACCACAACCAAGACCTGGGATGCTCTCAAAATAACTCTGCAAAATCCATCAGGCCACTGATGGGTGCAATTTCTTAGAACATCCCTGGCCAAACAAAGTAAACAGAATCCCGACAAATTTCGGTCCTATGCAAGGTAAATTCTTTTCAAGGAACAACCTTTGTAAGTCGTAATCAATTAACTAATTATAAAATTAAAGTATCTTTAACTTAATGTTTACACTCTAAATACCATCTACTACAACTGATTTATCCAAAACTGATTTATTGAAATTCAGTACCTTAATGCTTTCATTGATTCGATTTACCAACCATGAAAACAATCTGCTGTAGAGGTTTTTAGCCAGAGCATCACGGGCGTAATATGCCTATTAAAAAAAAAAGAAAGAAAGAAAGAAAGAAAAAGTCGGCACCCACAATTGTCACAATGCTTAATTTCAATAAAATAATAGAGGTATTTTTTAAACATTTAAAGCTCTTTTATCTCAAATGTTTTTTCAGAGCCAGTCTTCATTATACTCTGAACAGTCAAACCGTTAAGAGACTTGGGCAAATTATTTATACCCAATTATTACACTTTTTTGCATCCCAGGAAACTAATTCAAAATATTGCAAACACTTTCTCCAGAAAGATATCCCACTCAGTATTACAATTTTAGTATGTGTGCTGCCGAAGCGAGTATCCAACTCAGTATTATAGAAGAGAGGAAAATCAGAGGCAATTTAGAAGTCCAACAACAGGGGAACAGTAAAATAAATAAATGAATGCCCACTAAAAGGGAAGTCACACAGTTATCACAGAATGATCATTATGAAAATTAGGTAATAAAATGGAAAATGCTTATGTTTTAAGAAAATAAGAAACTGCGTTTTACATGAAGACTATCTTTTTAACCCCTACACATGGGCAAGGAACTCAAAGAAAAAACGTGAAAATGGTTCTGACTGAGGTGATCTCTAAATTTTTCCTTCATTCAACGTTCTAAACATCTAAAAAAAATATTCACAATACGCTGTTGGACAATATGCTGGATAAAATGAAAATCAAAGGCTTTATTGGCTTCTTCATTTATTTGAAGCTGTTCAGAGGTACTTGACAAAGAAGAGGCAGAAGACCGAGTCTCGCTGAGCCAGACCTAGGATGCACGCACTGGAGAAAGGGAGGCCTGCCGGGGCGAACCTAAGAGCCCCTAAATGTATCAGGTGCCATGCGGGTGCTGCAACCGCATACCAACAAGAGCTGTGTGACGCAGTGCTCCTGGGGAGGACGGCACAAGAGCGTCAGCCGCCTCGGGGGAGCAGATCTGGAGGGTCTGCTGCTGTTCCTAACGCTCGGGCCCTATGTGTGCACTTCACTGCTTAGGAGGAGAAATGTGGGCATGATTATGAAAGGAGACCATTACATTTTTATTTTATAAAGAATTGGGTTATATGGAAATTCTTTTTCCATGTTTCTTTCTAAATGAAGTGTAACAACTTTAATCATACAGTCACCGTGCTGGCAACGTACGAAAACTTCAAAGCACCTTTTCCTTTCATCTGACACTTCCATGCTAACCCCAAATCTTTCTCCCTACGCCTCAGGCAGCCACTGCCATGACAGCTAGAAAAATCCACCCAGAAGTTGGCAAATAGAACCCAAGTGCCCTGTGTTGTCTTGGAGAGTGGTGGTGGTGAATGATCCCATTGGAGAAAATGCATGTAAATGCTGAAATAGAGAAACGAGCAGAGGTTTAGACAACTACCTTTTCTCTACCCGCCTTCCTTCTAGGGTTTACTTTCTTAAAATAGGCCGTACAAGTGCCTAGAACAGTGCCCGGCACACAGTAAGTCTACACATGTATTTATATTATGATTTCTGAAGTATCCTCTTCCTCTCCCACGCGTGAGCCTAGAGAACTCTTTCCTCATCCTTTCCACTTTTTTCTCATAAATTCCAGTTACCTCAAAACACCGCATAATCTCCAAATATCACCTATTTGCAAACAGAATGTCATCATAATGGCGTCTGGTTTTTTTAGTGCTATGTTATCTGCTTCCAACAAACCACCATTTCAATATGCAACTGAACTAATAGTGACAACTTAATTCTGGCACTGCTTTGTATTTTTTTCAAGTGTATTCACCACCAATATATATAATCTTCTTTGCTTCCTTCAAACAAGTTACTTATTCCACAAGTCTCAGACTCAAATATTCCCAGGGACTGCCTGGCAGACATGAGTGGCAAGCAGTGGGATCTGTGGGCATTAAAAGATACATTCCACCTTAAAGGCACTCAAATTCAAAATTTAAAAAGCAAACAAAATGAAACAGAACCACAACAACAAAACTACCCTTTCATCAAGTAAAATATGTCTACTGAGCTCTACCTGGCCCCAGGAGCTGGCCATCTGCCAGGTCTGACTTCCTGAGTCTGACTCATGCCACCTCATTTCCACAATAATGTCCTCCAAGGTAGGGATGTTTATTCTCACATAAGGATCACGAACGAGGTGTCTAGAAATAAGGAAGACACCAAGTGCACTGATTGACCACCTCAGATACTAAGCACAATATGAGGAGACCACACATTTCTGCGGCTGCATGAAGCTCACTAAGAAAGATCCCCAGTGGAATGGGCTTCAGAGAGGACTGCTCTTAGTCTGTGGCCCAGGTGAAGGAGATACTCCATGTGGCCTACCCTGGAGTAGTGGAGATCAAACCAAGATGAGTGAAACAATCAGAGAGCAAGTGTCCAATAGCAGAAGAGAAAGGAATTCAGAAAAGAGAGAAGACGCAGCCAATGGGATCTAGGAAGGCTTCCTGGATGAGGTGTAATTAGATGAACCATTCAGTCAGGCAGGAAGAATTAGCTATGGCATGTGGGTAAGGGAGAAGTAGGAGCAAACGCACTGGGTAAAAACAAGTATGGCATTTAGAGAACTCAGAAGGGAATACACTGAGATCAATTGTGTAGGGTCAGATTACCAAGGGCCGTGGAGGCCAGGGAGGGAGGATGTGGCAGAAGCTGCATGACAGCTCTGTCTTCAGTTTCTATCATTTCACTATTAGTCCCTGTATCTGAGGAAAGATCAAAATGCCTTGGGGAGAATGAGGGACAGGATGATAAAGATGATAATGGGGCCCAAGAATTGAAGCTATGAGGAAATGTTAATAAAACAAATTACTTCTCGCTGGAATCGAAACCTTTTAGGCAGTAAGATCAGTAGAAACCTAATACATCAAAAAAAAAAAAAACTTGAATAAGGAGCTGAAAAATCAAGGATCTCAAGCCAAATTCTTTTATG
This sequence comes from Ailurus styani, assembly GCA_002007465.1. NCBI lineage: Eukaryota > Metazoa > Chordata > Mammalia > Carnivora > Ailuridae > Ailurus > Ailurus styani. The sequence continues at coordinate 10,550,814 of LNAC01000004.1, read as the reverse complement.
TCCAAGGTTAAAAGAATGTGGCAAAGTTTAACCCAGGGAGGCAAGATGACTCAAGCTCATAAGTTGGAGGCACCTGGGCCTGGTTTCCGTAGAGGATGATTGAAAAGCAAGAGTAAAACACACAATAAAAACATCACAACATATCCACATACATATTCCATGTATATCCATATATATGTGGATACTCCTAGAGGGCCTTCTTAAACAGCAGGCATTTTCTCTTTGCAATCGCATATACTTAACGATCCCCACTCTGGCTATTGAAAACGTCTAAACTCAGTGTGACCTTCAATACAGTGGTTCTCAAAATGTGGTTTCTGGACCAGCAGCGGCAGCAGCACTAAACTTGTGAGACGTGCACATTCTTCAGTTCTATCGCAAGACCTACTGAACCCAACCCCAGAGGCACCGCCTGCAAACTGGGTTTGGCCAACCCTCCAGGAGGTGCTGATGTGCACTCAAGTTTGAGAACTGCCTCCAGCTTAACCTTTCTAGCCACGTTGCTCTGAACCCATTTCACAAATCTAAAGCTATAGCCGAGCCTAACCAACCTTCCCCCGGATATGGCCTCCTTTTCTCACTGTTTTCTTTTTCAAATGCCCTTTCGCCCATTCTTGATACATCTAAATCCTTTAAGACTGGCTCAGAAACCATCTTCTCCATGAAGTCTCCTTTCATCCCTTACGCCCCAGCTAATGGTCTACACGGGGGCCTGTGTGAGCAGGCTCAACCAATTTTTCTTTTTTTTCTTTTTTAAAGATTTTATTTATTTATTTGACACAGAGAGAGAGATTACAAGTAGGCAGAGAGGCAGGCAGAGAGACAAGGAGAGGGGGAAGCAGGCTCCCTGCTGAGCAGAGAGCCTGATGCGGGCCTCGATCCCAGGACGCTGAGATCATGACCTGAGCTGAAAGCAGAGGCTTTTAACCCTCTGAGCCACCCAGGCGCCCTCAACCAATTTTTCTAGATTAAGTCAGTCCCTCACCATCTGACTTTGCATTAGTAAGGCTGCCCTGGACAGACAGGACAGCAGAAGTAATAATTTAGGAAGAAGGACACGTAACAGTTATAGCTAGAAAATTTACATATACACAAAGGTATAGTATTTTTCATAGTCAAAACGGCTCACCTAAAATAAGAAATCAACATTGAAAGAGAGCTACAGACACACAGGCATCTTTGGGTCAGTAGCAAAGACCTGTTCAGAGCAGCCAAGACAGAGAGTAAATCCACCTACTGCCTTATGGATACTTAAAGGCCACTTACAAAGAGGAGGAGAACACGGTTGGACCATGGGGCGAGAATAAAGTAGGGCTCTGTGGGAACAGTCCCGAATTAGTCCTTTGATTCCAGCCCAGATCAGCACTGACAGGTGGGAAAATGTCTAAGCCGAAGAACAAAGCGTTCCAGAAGGGCCTGGGTGTAACACGGACACACGCCTCCATCCATCCATCCCTCTATCCACCAAACTTAAACGGAAGGAGAGAAGAAATCACCCACTCAGACCTGTGTCTTAGAATGACTTTCCTGGCTTCAGATGGACAGTAGACAAGAAGGAAGGCAGGGAGGCCAATTTGGCCATTTGACCATACACTGGCTTCTCCCACAGTGTCCTCCAAATCGGTGGATGGCAATTCTATTTTCCCAGCTGCTTGGCTGAAAAGTGCTGGGAGTCACCCTTGACTCCTCTTTCTCTCATACCGCCAATCAAGCCTGCAGCACATCCTGTGGCCTCTACCTTCAAATGATACTCCACGGTTATGACCTGGTTAAGCCACCATCATTTCTAGGTTAGCACACATTCCTTGGAGCTCTCCAGTGCCATGAACTGAATGCATGTGTAGTCCCTCCACCTACCCCAAATTCTATGTTCAAGCCCTACTCCCCAGTGGGATGGTATTTGGAGGTGGAGCCTTTAGGAGAGAGTTAGGTTTAGATGTCAGATGAGCTCATGAGGGGAGAGCTCTCATGATGGCATCAGTGTTCCTTGGATGTGGATACCCACACGCTTTCTCCCTTCCTCCATCCCTGCCGTGTGAACAGGACACAGCGAGAAGGTGGCTATCTGTCAATCAGGATGGTGGCCCTCCCCAAAAATGCGACCGAGCTGGCCCCCTGATCAGACTTCTGGCCTCCAGAACTATGAGGAATAAACGGTTTTTTGTTCGTTTGTTTGTTGAAGCCACCCAGACTATGGCATCCTGTTACAGCAGCCCAAACTGAGACACCGTGCTCGTGGCCCTCCTCCCCTACACTCTGCTCGCCACACTGGAGCCAGAAGGACCCCTGGAAACACAAGGCAGATCACGCCACTGGCGTCCTTTCCCACTCACTCAGACCTGACTGCCCTACCCCGGCCCTGTGGGTCTCCCTTCCGCTGCTCTACTTTTCCTCTCTGTCTGCTGCTAGCTTGCTGTAGTTATTTACTGACTAGGTCTACTGGCTATTATCTGACTCTTCCTCCTGCCAAAATTTTAAGCTCCACGAGGGCAGGGATCCTTATTGACTTAGTTTGCTGCTTTGCTCCCAGTGATCAGAACAACGCCTGCAACCACAGGATAGTTCATGTAACAGCCTGCAAAATAAAATTTTTCATACCATTTAAATAAAAATATCACAGACTTTTTAAAAACTCGGTTCTGGACATTATGCTTCACCCACCTGAGCCACGTTCAGTGTAGTTGAAACCTTCTCCTGCTTGGCCTCAACCGTTCGGAAACTGAATGCTCTTTCTAGAACTGACTGATCAATGCCGGTCAGCTCACAGATTTCCTTTAACTCTGTGGGGGGATGGACACAAAAAGTGACGGCCTGTGTGCTACTAAAAATCATCTGCAAGGCTTACGGTGTTCTTTCTAAATCACATTCAAATCAAACAGTATAAAATGTATAACTGGAAAGACTTAACACGACTCAGCTCTAATTACGTTTCTGTTCAGTTTCACGGGGAAGTGTGTTCGAACCCACGAGAAACAAGTTTTACTTTCTAGATTGAAAACTGGGCAGAAGTTCAAAGCAAGTTTGCTAATAAACATGGCGGAGTCTCCACCAACTTACCGTTTTTGTCTTTGATTTTGCTTTCATCTAAACCATTCACTCGAGATTCGGGCTTGAACTCGATGTTCCCCAGTTTCAACACTGCAGCCACCACTTCCAAGACAGACTCGGCTTCATGATCCATAAAACCCACAATCTGCATGGCGTTCTGGGGGGGGGGGGGAAGAAAAACAGCTGTTTTCTTTCTGTCATTCTATCTATCTATCTATTTATTTTTAGTGAATCTGAAAACAGATTTGTTTCTGAAAAAAAAAAAAAAGCAGTAATGAAAAGACCCAGTGTTGGAAAATAAGCTCTCGGAAAGGCAAACCTACTAACGGACCTGATGCAGCACCAGTGTGGGGGGCTTGTTCAGTGATTTCATGCTCTGATTCAAGGATCCCAGGGTTATTCTCATGCTATGGCAAGGGAGTGCAACGGTGCAAAGAGGAAGATGGAAGAAGAGGAGGCTGAGAGGCAGGCCTGGAGGTCTAACCCATTTCATCTGCAGCAGCCCAGTGTGTGTGTGTGCGTGTGTGCGTGCGTGTGTGTATACACGCAAATGTGTCTATGCACGTGCATATGTCTTTCTTTATACTGGGTTCTGACGCTAGAAAGGAAACCAAACAAAAAGCTTTTTGTAACCTCCGACATAAAACCCTCCTCGTTTACTTTACCTGAGAAAAACTGGTTTGCAAAGATAAAGTGCCTGACCCAAGGCATTACAGGTGACAAGGAACATTCCATCGGTCATAAACTTTTATTGAATGCTGATGATTTGCCAGGCAAAGCATTACAGAACCAGACTTGAACCCAACTCTTAAATCATGTCCAAAAATCAATAGGCTTCCCATAGGAGGATGTTCACAGAGTTAACAAATTACACACTCAAGGAAATACTTTCTTTTTGAGAACAGCCTAGCTTTTTTGTTTTGTTTGTTTGTGACAAGGCTACCTAGTGATGGGAGTCATGTGAGTTTTTTCTCATGGAAAATTTCAAACATATATAATAATAGGGAGAGCAGGAAAGAACCCCATGTCATTTTCACTCAGCCTTGAAGATGAACTGATGCCAGTCCAGTTTCAGCTGATCTGACCTCTTCCCCCCGTCCTCACCACCACAGCTGTCCCCCTGGGAAGTAAAGTACAGTTACTACAGCATGTCCTACTAGGAATAATTTTTAAAGTCAAAGTTTCAAATTTCAAAAATCAAAGAAAATATCTGTTTAAATACAGCATTAAAAGAGTCAGGATAACATAGTAAGCAAGCTCCTTTTGATAAATAGTAAAATCGCGTGCTCTAGGAAAGCGTGGGCCTTCACAATATTGTATGATTTTAGTAAGAATACAAGAAATTCTTGTATAATTCTAAAACCTTGGGGTGCATGAGTTAGCCCTCTGAGAAAATGCAGAATTGTTCCCAGTTCCAAATGAGCATTACACAGTGTTGCCCATTTTAAAGACTAATGAAAGGATTGTGTCTTGCTTACCCTGACAGTTCTGAAATTTGCTGCATCGTCCACTCCATTAACTTTGGCAGAGTCCAAACTCAGGTAGTTATATCTGCTGAAATCCCTCTCGAGTGTAAGTTTATCTATTGAATCACACATACAAGTTGATATGTTACTTCAGTAAATCTAAACATCTTTAATATCTCATTCCTTAAAACCTTCAGATAAAATGACTTTTGTATTAGGTACTCAATCAAAGAACAAAAATTGATATCTTAATACTAATAGCATTTTTCCAAAATGTACCTTTTCCATTGTTGTACATATTTCAAACTGCTTTTCTTACATATATGCGTAGTAAGGCCCCTTTCATATTTTTATAATTTAAACATCTTCAATGCACTATTTTATTATAACATATGATGTCTGCCTAGTGATTCCCATGGCATTGGACACGAGGGCAGTGACAAAGGTCTTCTTATAAAGTGTTCTTTGGATTCTTTTGAATTACTTCATTGGGATCTATTCCAAAAAATGGTGTGCCTGGGCAGTGGGCTCTGACCATTTTATGACTTATTTTGGATTGCTAACTAGTCCCCAGGAAGAAGTCCTCACTTTGAAGTGACACCCACAAGCTCTAAGCAGACCAGGACCCAAAACCTCTGCCACTTTGTCCTTTTCCATGTATTTGCTAATACATACACAGCGAACACATCAGTGCTATTTTAGTTTATGCTCACTGATTATTAGTGAGGATGATTCTCCCCAAAATGTCATTTACTTCCCATAGTTCTCGTTTGGACTATTTGTTCAAAACTTTCATCACTTAGCTATTAGCTTATTGGATACTATTCTGATAAACTTAAATTAATTCCCTAAAAGAGCCAAAGATCAGATTTTTAACTTTTATCAATTACAAATGTTTTCCCACTAAGCTTAATTTTCACTGAGCAATTTTTTTAAAAAAATAATTGTTCTCATCTATTGCTCCCTGCTAATTTCCTCTTCCTGAGTGGAACAATTATATGCTTCAATTTCATTAAATTTATGATTCCCTCTCCCTTACCTCCCTAATACTTAGTAAGCGCTTCGAGTGAGCCATCTGAGACCCGTACACAGCATCTGGTGAGGTACAGGGATATACAGCCAGCAAATGCTGGGGCAGGATGACAGAAGCAAGCAGACCACGTTCTTTACCTCAACCGCAGGCATGGAAAAAATTTAAGAACATGAAAAAGAATGCTCTGGGAAATGCTGTGACATTAAAAAATTAAAGGGCAGGGACTTACTGAGGAGCTCTTCAGAGGCACCAGAGAGCAGCTGATAGAACACATGGAAGTTTCTTTCACCTCTTGGTTGCTTCACAACTCGAGACTTCTCTAAAAGATCTAAAGAGGAGAAAAGAGTCAAATCATATATTATTAATTTTGCTTTTAAATTCAGCATGGTTCTCCTTTTCCACCCCCCCTTACTTTCTTTTTCACTTTCTGTTTTGTATTAATGAAATAATAACAGAAGCTACATTTTCTACTCTTCCTTCAGGAAGAAGCCCAGCTCTAACTAAAATCACCAAATTAAACAAACTAGGTTCTTGTCAAACAATCGCAAATATGCAAAGTAAGTTCAACAATACATTCGACGAGCTGATTAAAGACAATACAGTTTGTATATGAAGGTTCTCTTGGTTTTATGTAATACCTGATGACCGTAAGTTCTTCAAAACACAGCAATTACAAAGCTAAGCAATGGAATCCAGCCATTCAGTTATGAATCCACTTAATAATTATAAAATTAACGTTTTCGAGATCTTATTATGTGCTAAGTGCTTTATATCTCATTGAATCCTCACAGCTGTTTTATCAAATATTTTTTAACAGAAGGGAAAAAACAGTCCAAGAGTTTAAGTAGGATCTGGAATCAGGCCATCTGATCCAAATGTAAAACCCACCTCATCATATCCACACACCCTGACACCTGGGCAAAGCGATGCACATTTTCTGGATATTTCAAAGTCTTAGAGAATGAAAGGTGATTTTCATCTCATGGAATTTGGTGTTGTTATTTGGCAGCATACTTTTCTTGGTTCCAAATACTTTTTCATCCAATAATTTGATGCCTTATCAAGTTTTGGAACTTTCGTCCAAAACTGAAGGAAAGAAGGGAGGGAGGAACGGAGGGAGGGAAGGAGGGAGGGAGGGAGGGAGGAAGAAGCCACCCAACCAGAAAAGAGCCACTGTGGTAATATATAAGAGATGCTAAGGTACGATGGCAGAGATATTCCTCCTGAAATCCAGCTTATCACCGACCAGTGATATAAAAGAGGGTCTGGATCCTGTGGGCAAAAGCCAAATTTAGTTGTAAAATTCCAAATCAGTAACCCCATTGTTAATTCTAGAGAACAGACACATTTGATTTCTAATCAGGTTGAAATCTAAACACGATCAAAGGAATGAGGGAGAGAAGATGTGCAATTTCTCTGGGAACGGTCCCTGAACTTCTCAAAGTGTGTGTCTGGAACCCACGCTCACATGTAAAGAGGAGGCTAGGAAGAGTTGCGGAGTGCAGATTTGATGAACGAGAAGTCCTAGGGGCCTCCCAATACTCAAGGTCATTTTTAAGAATGAAGAGATGGGTTGCAAGGACACATAAAATTAAAAATGAGAACAAAAATACATAAATTCAAAAATGATAGAACAGGATGCTCCAGAGTTTTAATTTTCATCTCCAGCCCTCATTTCATTTGGATGACAGCCAATGCCCTCAAACCATACAGGCGGAGTAACGAAGACTTCATATTTAGCAAAAAGAAAGAAAACAGAAAATGAAAAGCACGAGTGAGACAAAATTTCAAAAAGAAGGGATTGTGTACTATTCATTATCTCTAAGGACTGCACGTTTCAATTTATAAGTAAATACTGACATACAAAGCAGAAGACAGAATAAGCAGGTAAGACAAAAATGCAGTATGACTGTACTTACTAGCAAGTGACCAAGATCCTATGGGGTTCTAGGGGTATGGGCACAGTTTTAGAAGAAAAAAAATCCACAGACCATGAGTAGATTCTCACTGCGAAGCTAATCCTTAGAGGAAATTCCTCAAGTGTAGAAGCAAGTAATTCAACCACGTGAAAAATATAAGCAAATGCTACAGTTCACTTTATCTGTCCATGTACAATTCCTTCACTTAATGTCAGTTCACTTAATGCTCACCCACTATGCGCTGGGAACAATCTGGAAATGCACCCAGCATGATTACAAATATGAAGACCTTCTTCCTCGTGGCCTATAGGAGTCACACACGCTCTGATTACTCCCACCACCCAAACCAATAGTAGCAGTTCTTTCCAAGGTGGGATGTCTAGGCCCTCAAGAGAGAGCAGGACATGGGGGTGAAGAAGGCAGAATGACCATGCCTTTGGGTCAAAGCCCACAAACCCCCAGGCTCTTCCCATAGCATCAGGAGTCCCGCCATACACCTTGCAAGTGTTGGCAGTCCGCTGCTCTCTCCTTTCACGGGGGCACCTTAATCATGATGACAAACAATTGTTCGATGGCACTTACCCAATCACATTCCAGCAAGCCAACCGTGGTACTTCAAGACATGCAATAATGCCCTCAAAGGGCCACATTGTGCAAGAGCCGCATACTGGCCAGCCTCAGGTTTGGCACTTTTTAAACAAATGCTCACAGAAAGTGGAGAGTCTGAAACAGCAATGGCTAGAAGGTTTAGTAGACAACAGCCACCAGGTTAAAGAATAATATTTGTGTGTGCACAGTGTGGAAAGGAATGCTGGCCAACGTACTTCTTGAACCACACATGCTGATATGATCAGTGATTACTATCATATTCAAATGTGAAGCATAATACGACGTGTGTTCAAAAGGAAAGGTACAGAGGGGAAGGAGGAAGGGAACTTTCACTGACCTTCTGCTATGCACTGGGTGCTTTTCATTCATTATCATATTCAGCCCCAACACCTCCCCTGAGGTTAGTTTTATAATCCCTATTTTATAGATGAGAAAACGAGGCTCACATCACATTGTTACCAAGTGACAGAGCCAGAATTCAAAGCTTTAGACGACTAAGATACCATGCTTACGTTGTTTGTAATCTTCCAGCAATGAAAATGCAAAATGTATAAACACCAGGAAAGGCTGTACTTTACATAAAATGTATGACTTCACTTAAGCAACTCAATCACAAAATGAGAAACTTTTTATTACAGAGCAGTTGAAGGTTTTAGCACCTAAAATGCTTAGTCTATTTCTCTAGAGCCTCCTCATGTCTTTATTATGACTTTACTTGCATGTTACAAGCTTTCAGGTAGAAAAGTAATCAGGGAAAAGGTCTGCCCCAAAATAATTTACTAATGCTTAAAACCATTCCCTATTCATTTTTAATGGGCAGGCAGCAACATAATCTAAGAGTATGAAGCCATATCAAATAATTACTCAAAGTACAGAACATATAAAGACTTGCCACCTGACCATTTTAATTTACTGAACAGTTCCCCTGAATTAGACAGAGCAAACACGGGCTCAGCCTTCTCTGGTTTTCCATGCTTCTGCCACCACTGACTGAGCCTCTGCTAACAAGATTTAGTAAAGAAGAGTGCAGGATATTCGGAGTATTTAGTAGAGCAGAGAGGATAAGTCTCTGTGTGTTCCGATGCAGATACATTTCCCTCTCAAAATACAAATTCAAGTTCATATTACATTTCATACCAACTTAAGTTTTAAGGCAGGAGATAAACCTATTAAGCCATTTTAAAGGGGAAAACCAACAGATGGGAACAGAGAAACTCTGGAATCAGAACTTCCCCACCAACGCCACCATGCCACTGCCACCTGACTATTACCAGAACCAGGCCATCATTCAGGGGCTTTCCTAGTTTTGACTAATTACCAGCGAGTCGAGGGCGGGGACGTGTGCCCGTGCACAGAAGAGGCCGACCTCCCCACAGTAAGAGACATGAAAGGAGTAACATGTGCGTGTTTGCACCTGCTGGAAAAGGAAGTCTTTTAACTGGCAAAGGGATAGCAAGAAGATAAAGTAGCGGTTGGCAAGAAAAAAACTTGACATTACTTTAGAACATAACAGATGAAAGATTAGATAGTTTGATCCAATTTATTTTATGTATAGTCTCTCCTTCCTGAAAAAATAAATAAATAAGTAAATAAACAGTCCAAGTGCAAGGCTTAAGGAATAATCGGCTTGGTCTCAGTTTTGCCAAGACCAGAATGACAATGGAACACCATGATGCAAACTCTGACCAAGCCCCGGAGATCCTGTGCTCCTCTGCAGCGGCTCAGATATAAATATTACGAAAAAAAGTGTCTGAACGGCATTCAAGTCTTTCCGATCAATTTACGCCCCTTCCTTGCTGCATTAGCAATAACGATGGGCCTATAATCTAAGTAACTGGCAGGTTAGTGAGCACAGCCGAGGGCGGTTTCAGTGGAACACGGACTACGAGCTGAAGTCTGCTCATGTGCTGGGCATACATTCTAAAGTCCACCCTCTACTTTTTCTGGAAATAGACAGCAAAACCCTCAAGGCTGACAATCAGGAAGTTGCACGAGTAACTAATAACAAATTTCAAAGTCAAAAAGATGGGGTGGGCGGGCCTGGGTGGCTCCATTGGTTAAGCATCTGCCTTCAGCTCAGCTCATGATCCCGGGGTCCTGGGATCGAGCCCTGCATCGGGCTCCCTGCTCAGCGGAGAGTCTGCTTCTCCCTCTGACCCTGCCCCTCCCCCCGTTTGTGCTCCCTCTCTCTCTCAAATAAATAAACAAAAAATAAATAATAAAATCTTAAAAAAAAAAAAAAAGACGGGGCAGAGGTCTTCTTACAAAGCACCAACTGCACATGTGAGTTTTGGTGAACCAGCGCCCCTGCGAACAGTCGCCCCGGGCTCTCTGTCCGTCTGGGCCTCACGAGGAGCTCCATCTACCTGCAGGTCACTGGCCTTGAGGCATGTGAACCACCCCGCGAGCCTCGACATTACAATTTTCCCTTACCTCCACCTCCGCTGCTGCATGGGAATTTTTAAGAAATCAGCTTCAAGTTTTACTCAAAAGTCAGTATCCTAAAGTTATAAAATCAGCACTAAAGATAGTGGACCTGCTCCATGAGAAGCTGTGAAAAGGTGTCTGGTGTCTGCACATGAAACATTAACTGCGGCTTTAAAACACCAGGAAAACGGCTTGTTATCTACCTAATCAACTACCGTTTTCCATTAGGATCTGTTTCTATACATACAGCAAATAGATGTATTTTCACAACAGATTTCTTCCTAACACAAATTTAATGTTTATAAAAATGTACTCATATATGTACGTATCTGAATCTAAAATTCCACACCAGATCCTGAAATAAAATTAATGAAATATAGCCCATAGTATCATATTATTAGATATGCCATTCTAATTAATTTAGGTATATTTAAAATCTGACGTCTTCTGTATTTGTATATAATCTTGTTTCGTGGTAAACATATAGTCTTTTTTCACAGTAAACATATTTTTGTAATAGGAAAACCACCAAAGTAAAATTGAGATGAAGGAAAGCATCAATTTTTATTATTACAAAGCCATCCTCTACAGAGTAACAGAACTGCTCTTTGAAATTGTTTTATTGCTATGGATACTTCACAACCAATGGTGGATTATTTTTGCCTTCTGAATATTAAAGTGGTCTGAATACTGAAGCACTAAGAAAGCCCAGCCCTTTGTCACAAACTAGACAATGCATTGTCTTGGTCTTTGGTGAATTTTGATCCTAAAAAAGACAGGTTAAAAACAGACATTGTTTATTGATGAATATTCCCTAGCTTTTGAGAACTGACTCACGTATGGGTAGTCTCCAATGCTACCTCAGTCTATACGTATTCTCAGAAAACAAAGCAGTGCTGAGTTTCCTTTACGAAGTGTTCCAACAGGCCGTTTTGCTCCTAACTTGTCATCAATAACATCAAAGATATGATATAAAAGGAAAAACAAAGCTATAAATCTCAAACCATTTAAAAGAGCAAAATTATATTCCATATCCTACAAATGGCATGGATGTGTCATATATATATAATCATGTCATGAGACAGATAGCACATAAAAGTGTGAGCCAATTGTATCATAAATTCCAAAGAAATACAGAACAGGAATTCAGAGAGATTCACTCCATCCCCCATATGCCCTGTGACGGGTGGGGGTGGGGGGGTGGTTGTTTCCTCCTGTTCTCCTGATTCCTTGTGGGAGGATTTCCTTAGACTAACTCCCTAGCCTCTCTCAGCCCTTTACTCACTTCTCACCTGGGCAGGGGGAAGGACGTCTCTGAGTAGGGAGGCTGAGAGAGGGAAGTGCGCAGGCATATTCTGTTCAGGCCTCTAAATCCCCACACTGCAGTCACATTCAGCTCAGAGGTCTAAGAGAACTGGGCCAATGCACATGAGGAGAGGCCAAAGGTTGCCTGATTCTGTCAATGCCTGCCTAACTGCCAGACTGCCAGAGGACTCCTCATGCACCTGCTTGGGAGAGAAACCAGAAGCCACCTTCTCCGACCTTGACAACCAGTAATAAAGCTGCTTCCTCTCCAGCTTGACTCCTGTGCCTATTTCTCAGGACGCCAAACTGGGTGGGAGGAAGTAGATTATCTATTAGACCAATGGATCAGTTAGTTTTGCTGCATGACAAATTGTCCCGACACTCAGCAGCTTAGAACAATACCATTATTAGTTCATGAGTCTGAGCATCAGCTTTGTAGTTCTGGTCTGAGCCAGCTCAGCGGACCTCTCCTGGACTTGTTCATCAGCTGGCAGTTGGCCGGCAGCTGGTTGATCGCGGGTGCCCCCACTCCTATGTCTGGGGGTTCACTCCATGTGGTCTCTCACCATCCAGCTGCCTAGCCCCAGGTTCATTCGCATGGTGGTAAGGACAGCTTTCCCAAGAGGAGCACAAGAGGACAAGCTCCAATATGTAACCAACTTTCAAGTCTCTGGTTGTGCCATATTTACTAATTGTTTTATGGACCAAAATAAATCGCATGGCCAAACTCTGAATCATTCAGAGAGAGGGCTACCCAAGGGTGTAGACACAAGGGGAGAAATTATTGTGACCATTTCTGAAGACGATCCGACAGACTGAGGCTGTTTAAAATAAAACGGTCACAAATTATTTGACACTCTTCCCATTGAGAGGTGGAATCTTCGTGCCCCACCCTGACTCTGGGCAAGCTTGTGCTGACTTTGACTTAATAGAGCATAGCAGAAGTGACACTCTCTGATCTCCCAGGCTACTGCAGGCTTCCTCTTGGTTCTCTGTCAGGATGTTTCCTCTTGGAACTCTCTCTCTCTCAGAACCTAGCCATCTGTGAGAAGCCCAAACCACATGAGGCCACACACGGGTGGCTCTAGTCAACAGTCCCAACTCAGCACACGCTCTGAATCATCCTCGCCCAGAAGCCTCATATGTGACATATGATAAAGCTTCCAGAAGACTCCAGCATTCACTCATGCAAGTCACCCCAACCATATGTCTTCCCTGCTGAAGCCCCATATATCATGGAGACAAGCCAACCCTACTGTGCCCCTTCTGAATTCTTGACCCACAGTATCCAAGAGCATATAAGAGGGCCACTTTTTTCCCTATTAAGTTTGGGGTGGTTTACTGGGCAGTAATAATAGGGGGATCATACACTAATTTCAACACTTGCTTTCTTTCATAATTCACAAGATATTATTTCTTTCAAGCTGAAAAGAAAAGGCAGTGACAGACAAAGTTTGAATACCAATAATTCTGTTGCCTTTCTGGGATTTAGAAAAAGCATTTTAAAATGATTAGCATAGAATATTCAGACATATAAAATAAATCAGTCATGAGGATGTCCTGTACAGCATATCAACTATAATTAATAATACTCTGCTGCATATTTGAAAGTTTCTAGGAGAGTAGACCTTTAAAGTTCTCGTCACAAGAAAAAAAAGTTCCTGTAACTACGTATGGTGACAGATGATAACTAGACTTACTGTGGTGATCATTCTGCAATGTATACAAATATGAAATCATGATGTTGTACACCTGAAACTCACATCATGTTGTACATCAATTACACCTCCATAAAAATGGTTTTAAATATTCAGATAAAATTATCCAATAAAGCAGGAGTTTTATTTCTCAATAAAGTTTCCTATGTCACAGTTATGTCACTTATTATTCATTGTGTACTTGTATCATTATTAATTAATCCAAGAAATATATCTCAGGGGTCAGACACTATTTTTGTTGCTGTCTCTGAGCAAAGAACCACACAAACTAAATCTCTGTCCTTATAAGACATATATTTGGCTAGGGGCTGGAGACCATAAACATATAAGTATATAATAATGACAAAGCAGCCAACACTTATTCATTGTTTACTAGATGCCAGGCACCATTACAAGCACTTCAGATGTGAACAATTTAGACCTTTTCATAACCCTGTGAGATCAGTACCATTATTATCCCATTTCGAAGATGAAAAAATAGAGGCACAGAAAAATGAGTCACTTGCTGTCTCGTTTAGACATTTAAAACCACATGAGAAGAGTTGCATAAGCAACATCATAGGTATGCCCCAAATAATGGAGCAGGGAAAGGGAGGACCTGCCCATATACAACCAATTCTAGCCCCATCCCAGCATTTACTGAGCACTTACTGTGTACTGGGTATTCCACTAGTCTCCTGATACACTACCATGAACAGGAAAACCATACCTCCAGCTTCAACTGTAAGGACGGGTATACATGCACACTTGAAACCAGAAGGCTTTCTCACAGCGTATCTGCCTCTGTGCTGTCCTCCTTTCAGGAGATAAGATCCCTAGAGACTTGTAACACATTTTCTCCACAGTGAAAACTGCCATCAAGTGCCACAGTCATAAGAAAGTACCTGCGACTACAAATCAAAGCAACAGGTGTCCAAGGTTTCCAGCTCATAACACGAGGCCCCAAATCCTCAAATACAAATGCATAAACCTTATGAACTTACAAGCATTAACAAAGCAGCAGCAATATCATCTCACAGAAGCCAAGACGTGCTAGATGTGCTTCCACATTTTATCTTCTCTACTGATGCGTGCACGCTGTTTTCTATTTCTGCTACACCACTGGCCGAATGATAGCAACCTCAGGGATACACGGTTTATGGATGAATTCAAGACTTGTTTTCCAGCACACTCTTTGAGAAAGAGAGAGAAAGTTCCTGGACTTTCTCCTCCACTCCCTGGTAACCCAGCCTGCTTGAGTGATCATGAGTCTTCTTCCAGGTAATCAGGACAACCGACCATGATCAATGTTGTCACTACACAGCTGCTGGAAATCGAGGCAAAATACACTTTCCACAAAATGGCAAATCCTTTCTCCTTTTCTAGACTCCCAAGAAGCTGACTTTTGGCAGCTTAGAGAGAACAAGAATGGGTTTGCCCAATGTTCTACACCCTTGAAGTCAGCAGCCAGCAACTCCCGCTGACCACCTATGAGTCAGTCCTGTATCTACGCAGGGTGAAATTTCCTGCTCTTACCGCAAACGTATTCCTTTCCTTCCCAAAGCAAAGGGTACTCTAAAACACAGGGTGTTCCCACTACCACAAATTTCCATATAATTTCATTGTGGGAACAAATGGTAACGAACACCATATGAAATCCATTCATGATGATATATTAATCTTAACTGGAAAAGAACTGAGTGTTTAATATTTATTCTCCATGGATACTGCAAGAATTAGTTAGGAGGCAGGAAGACATTTGTACTTGGAACTTAAACTTCAAAATGTAAAACCTAAGTTATTTTCTAATACTTACAATAAAGTAATCCTTAAATATTTTCCTAGAGTCCTCAAAAGCAGTTTTGATTCAATCATTCCACAATGTTTAGATGCATTACTCTCATTTTAAAAAATAGCATATTAAAGTAATAATGAGAGCTAATCCATCTTGTAATAAGTAAGTGCTAACGACTTATGAGTATCTTTCAGAATAAAAGTTAATCCTTCCTTAAAATGGCGGTCTTAAAACTGAGGCCCACCTTTTCCCTCACACTTATCATTAGCTGTTCCAACACCGTGCAGGAAGCTTATGAGGTGATCCTCAGTGTTTTGGGTTACTTAACACACGATGTGCAGGAGAGCTTTTCCTTCCATATTTGATACATAACCTAAGTAGCAACATTCCAGCCAATTTCATTTTATAGTAAAGCTTTCTTTTCAAACGTTTCTCGAACAATTATAAATTTTTACAAATATGGCTAATCCGAAGGCATGGCACACAACGTGGAAATGAAAATGGAAAATTAAACTTATTTAAGAACTACAGAAGAGTGGAAACGGGAAGAACCACAGAATTCATCCAGTTCAATCCCACTGTTTCAGAGATGAGGAAACTCTAGTCCTAGGTTTCTCTATGAATTATGTTTTAAAAACTTAAAAAAAAACTCAGCAGCATATTTGCTTCAAACCACTTAAAACACTGATCTTCAAACGGCAGCCCTCTGGTTCTAGAGTTCCCCAGCAAAGATCTCAGGGGCCACTCAGGGGCCAAGGGATTCTGGCTACTTATCTTCTCCTTCAAACAGGTCAGATCTCCGTTTCTCTATTTCCTATTTGAGGTTCAGCATGAAATTTCATTTGAAGAGGAATGCCACTGCTATACCAAATCTAATGAGCCTGCGTTAGATACCTCAGCCAATTTATTACTTTTTTTTTTAGTGCAAACTTAAGATTTTTTCAATCCCAATAGCACACTGGGTGGTGAGGAGGCCAGCAGTGATGGGAGGTTCCATGGTGTGGCCTCAAGAATCGCAGGAGAATTCAAGAGGATAACCAGGCTGTGGTTCCAGGAGGAAGTGCACAAACCCTAAGGTGTCATCTTCAATCTTCCAAACAAACAAACTACAAAATCGACATGAGCAGAAACGTCATGGCGGGTTGCACATAGTGCAGGTCCAAAGTATTGGTGACAGGGCTATTTTTACAAATACTGACCATCATGTCCACTTTAGAAAACTTTGGACCTGGGTTTGTTCAGAAGACTCACCTGACACTGTTCATTTTTTCACTTTGACAAGAATATTTCACTTCCATAACCACCAATCATGACTGAAGGAAGCTAAGAAATCTGTATTTCTACCTATTAGGTTTATCACCTTTCGATGACATAAATACACCAAGACAAACAAAATTTCCCACAATAAAATGTGAAGTACAGGTCCACTTATTTTATTGAGTATATGTTACCCAAAGAGTTACTAAAAAGTTATTAAATTAAAATCAACTATTTATATTTTCTTTTTAATCATAAAATAATTTTGTTAAAGAAAATAACCACTGGAGGATCCTTTAATAGTGAACTGACTTAAAAACCTATAGAATATAAAATACAGTAGGACTAATTCTTATTTGTTTAGCAAACTTTTAAAGATTTGCAATGGTAAAGACTTTACGTGATCTTTAAAAAAGATTTAGGAGGGGCGCATGGGTGCCTCAGTCAGTTAAGCGTCCAGCTGTTGATTTCAGCTCAGGTCATAATCTCAGGGTCGTGAGATCGAGCCCTGTGTAAGGTTCTGCACTCATCAAGGAGTCTGCTTGAGATTCTCTCCCTCTCCCTTCGCCACCCACTCGTGAACATGCACGCGCACGCGCTCTCTCTCTCTCTCTCAAAAAAAAAAAAGATTTAGGAATTATAAAACAATCTGAAATCATAGTCTAACACATAGTCTGAAATGTACTATCTAAGGAAAAGAAATTGTTGTATTATGGGTATCTCTTAAAGACTCGAGTGTCTAAAATATTCTAATACATGTTTTGCTATTCTGAACTTCTTCAAAAGGATTCAAGGAAAATACTCACAGTTACTTATCACTCCTCCCAGTGGGTCGCCTTTAAAATCAAATTCAATATCCATATATTTGCCCTGCCAAAGAAAGACCTTGTGAGTTTTCAAGTTTATCTCAAAATAGTCAGTCAGCATATCTCCTTAGAAAATAGCATGCTAGGCCCTTTATACATTTGTGTAAATGTAATTAACACACAATTTATGTAACCATGAGGGAAAACAATATGCCTCCATAAATAATTCATACTAAATACCACATTAGCTCAAAGCTAACATATCATGTTGCTAATTTAGGACAGCTTCTTAGTCAGCATGTGACTTTTTCATTTCAGTTACGTGTTTCAAACGTCTCAAGAGTGTGTGTGTATTCAATTCAATAATAAAAACTGGGAAAAGTAAGTATTCCTTGTTTATGCACTAGTTGGGAATATAAGTTATTTCATTTTTGTAAGCAAAATGTGTTTTAAGCCATGGCTAGAAACTCTAAGTATACTGGACAGTGGATAAAATGGAACACATAAAATTCTATTTTTGTACCTACTCAAATCAAATGCATGATTATATGCTGTGACTGATCTGGAATCAAAGACTGATCATTATTACTCTCTTTGGCTTTTGATCTAGATTATACAGCAATACATATATCCCAGGTTCCTATTACATTTTATAGATGGTATCTTCAACTTATAGAAACACACATGGAGTTTGATTCTGTGATTTTTAAAGAATTGGTCTATAACTGTCTAGTTAAAGAGTAACAAGCATAACAGAATAACCCCAACAGCTGGTTTTTGTTTGGAAAAGGGTGTGTTGGTCTAATAAGTGGTCTTTGCTTTTGTTTCATGTTCTACTTCAGTAATAGTCACATAGATGGCTTGTAAATAAGTCTCCCAAAGAATGACTACTTTAACGCCTTCTATTTTCAAAATAATAGTAGGGAGTCAGAAACATGATCACAGGGCACTCAGTCAACAATGCAGTCTGTGACTTTTTATTAGCTTATACGTGCTCTCTTGCCTCTCCTTTCTTCATTGTCAAGGGTCACCTGTCCTTTTTCTAAAGTCTTCTCGCATTCATTAAGCAAATGTCTATTGAGCGTTTCTTTGATACTTAAATTAGGCACCAGGGAAAGCAAGGCATCGTTCCTGCCCTCAAGGAACTTCCAGCCTGAGGGGAATGGAGTCAGATCAACAGGACACTGCTGTGTATGGAGACAGACCCTACACAGTGTGGCAGGGTGCTATGCAGGAAGAATGGAGACAAAGGCTGAGGTCCACCCTAGATCCAATGTGAAGTATCAAGGTTAAGTCAGGCAGCAGGGAGGTGAGAGAACAGGAAGGAGTGGGCCTAAGAATAGGCATCCGTGAAGCTGGTGGGGGAAGTTATCACACCTCATGGCATCAAGACACTTTCCTGACAGCAAAGTCCTGTCATTAAAGATTTCTAAACAAGGAAGCCATGATCAGACTTGCCTATTTACAAGATCACCCTAGATAATGTGGGATGGACTGGAAAGGAGCAACACCAGACAGAGCCGACAGGAAATGGCAGGAGCCACGGAAGAAATCCTGATGGCTATGAGCAGGAGTGAGCAAAACTGGGAAGAAGAAGCAAAGCTGAGAGCTCCCCAGGGAGTCACCATGATGGATCCCGGCTGGACAGAGGACGTAAAGAAAGGAGGAGTGCAGAGATCAGGAAGTCCCGGAATGTGACCCAGGCAACCAAGTAGAAAGCTGTGCTCTCTGTGCTGGCGGGGACAACAGAGGCGAAAGAGTAACTTCCGAGGAGAGTCAGAGGTTGACCATATGAGAGGAGGTGATTTTGATGGAAGGTGCTTCCTAGACATAGGAAGTGACCAGATCCAGAGCACAGGTGGAGCGATTAGCGAAGGATGGGAGTTGAGAACCTCCCAGTGACAGGAGGGTATCTCTACAGATTCAGGGACAGGTGAGGCCCCAAAGCTGAGGATGCGGATGAGGAGGAGGAGAGAGGTGATGATGACAATGATTTCCAGGAAGTAGGCCTACTGCCATCAGTTGAGAGTAAAGGATAGGGGGTCTGCGGACAGTACCATAAACCCCATGCAGAGTAGGAGTGGGATAAACAAAAGGACAGCACTGAGAATTCAGGTCATCGTGGAATGGCATTCTTCCCATGAACTCGTCATAAGGCTACTCAGAGAAAACCAATGCCTTCCCACTGCTAGAAAACAAAGTCTAAGGTCCTGAACCTGATGATACTCCAAGCGCTCCAGGTGAGGCCCCGAGCCATGTCTCCAGGCCTTTGGCCCATGGCTCCCTTCACAGATCCTCTTGTCCAGCCACTGACTCGGAGAAGAGCAGGTCCACTCTGGTCTCTCTCCTCGGCTTTCCCATGCCAGCTCTTCCTGCTTTCTACTCAATTTTGGCACACTTCAATCTTATGGCCCCACTCAGAACTGTCCCTTGCCCCAGACTCCTCCAGTTTCTCTATTCGGAACTTCCATAAAGCTATTTTGGGAACTTGCTTACTCATGGGGAACTTACTATTTTCTGTGTTGTATTATAATGACTTCTAGACATGTCTATTTTTTCTGACTTGTCTATAAGCTTCTGAAAAATACTCATTCATCAATGTTTTCTGAGTATATACTCTGACACTGGGCACTCTTCTAGGTCCTGGGGCCACCACAGTGAACAAGAAGGCTGAGCTACTTGCTCCCATGGCTCCTCCTCTCTAAGGTCCATGATCAGAGAGAAACAGAGAGAGTGAATATAACCATTCCAGAGACTAATGAATGCCTGAAAAAAAATTAATGCATGATGAAGTCAGAGTCTAGAAAAGGCATCATAGAAGTGATATTTGAGGTGAGACCCAAATGACGTGAGACCGTGGCCATGCAGAAATCTGGACGTAGAGCGCATCATGCAGAAGGACCAGCAACTTCAAAGATCTAAGGAAAGAAGGTGCTTGGCACCCCTGCCAGTCACAAAGGCCTGTGCTGCCGAGGCCGGGCAGGCAAGGGCGGGGCAGAGCAGGGCGCAGCTCACATGGGCAGGTAGGCTCGGGAAGCTCCAAGCAGGGCCTATACCGCACTTCAGGGGCAGGAAGGAGCTACTGAGGGCTTTCAGCAGAGCAGTGACGAGATTTAAGTTTGTAAAGATCACTCTGGATGCCAGTAGGGAAAGGTCTGTAGGCTGCAAGCAGAGATGCAGGGAGACCCATGCTTTATTAACTACTTAAAAAAAAACAAAACAAACAAAAACCCAAAACCAGAGGTTGCAAACAAATGAATACATTGTATGTTTTATTTTTTATTCTTACTGAATGAAAGTTTTGGTAATGTAATTTTCAGGACCCTATGCATTCTCGCCTAGCTTGGCTCTCTGCAGATACTAAATGCTCCACTATTACTCTTCTTCCCTCCCCTGAAACCCTTGATTGAGAATAGTGACTTCCAAAGTCTTAAATGTCTCTTTTCAAAAACAGTCACTTTCTTACCAGAAGTTCCATATGTCAAACTAGAGGTACTTAGGGGGCAGAGAACACTGCGAGGCACCTCCATGAGATCACTAGTCTGTTATGTCAGTGGCAATGAGCACGCATAACTACATCACTGCACTGTCTACCACACTGCTCAGCGAAGAAACCAAGAGGCTCATCAGACACAGTCAAAGGAATTTCCCCAGAGTGCAAATGTTTAATACATAAACCACTGTTATATACAGTAGTGACTGTAAATACAGCAGAGTCCTATCAAATTATAATGTGGATTTGAGTATATCACTGGTCAAGTCACAGACTACCAAGCAGAGAAACTGCTAAAAACTGGGTGTGAAATGATTTAGTCTATAATCAAGTATTAATCTCCTATCCTAATACCCACATTATAATAGGATTTCTCTGAAGTCACTTATTAAGCCAAATCACCTGCCAAGCCTTTCACTAGATTTCAAACATGACAAAGTAGTAATGACTCCTTAGGCAATTGGTTTTCTGCATTTTTATAGTCTATAGACTAAATATATTTAGATCTTTTTTTTAAGTGTATGTGTATAATCTGAAAATAGCAAAAAAAAAAAAAAAAAAAAAAAAAAAATCCCAAAAANTCTAACTCTATTTATATAATGAGATTAGCCATGTTACCACAACAGGAAAAGGCACGGCTCAAATCAGCTCTAACCACGTAAGGGGCTAATCCAACGGAAAAAATTCACAAACGCAGAATTAGGAACCTCAGCCTTTCACTTTCCAAGCTACCAAAACTACCTCTACCTGAGGTCACTGTCTTGCCTTAAGCACTGGATAACTCTAACGAGAAAAAAAGCAAAAAGGGAGACTAAAAGAAGTGATGGGGAGAAAGGGCAGGAAGGGTCTCTGGCAGAGAAGCACAAAAATCATCCAAAATGGTCCCAAGTAATGTATGAGAAGACAGGTTATAAAGTAAATGACCTTTTATTATAAAATTTATAAGATTGGTTAAACTATATTAAAAAGGGGCCAATTTCAAAACGTCACCATCACACTCAACGTACTCCCCCCGGCCGCCACCAAGCAGTGTCTGTGTCTCCATAAAGACCAAAAGCAGGACAGAGTGAGCTCAGCTGGAGAGACCCCAGCAGGCGGCTGAGCGCAGTCCATGCTGGGGAGAGCCGAGCGCACAATGCATGCTGGGGAGAGCCGAGCACGCGGTGCATGCTGGGGAGAGCCGAGAGCGCGGTGCATGTTGGGGAGATCTGGGAGATAAGGCCAGGAAGGTATATCTTCTTGCGGTCAGCACTTGAAGTCAACCAAACTCAAAACAGCAATTAGCTGCAGTTTTTACTATCCAGTCTTCCTTGCCACCCCCTGCCAACAACTGTCAAATATAATGACTTCACCTCAGTTTCAGCAGACCCTTCCATCCCTAGTCCCACTGAATAAAGGACAAAGTTGTAGGGTATACAAACTCAAGTTTATCCACCGAGTTTATCCTTCCTTCTACTTAAATCTGATTCCTAATTGTGGTTTCTAAATGCCAAAATTCAGATAAGAAGAGAGTTCTTCTAAAGATCCTCCTTTCAATTGCCCACGGAATTCTATGATAGATGACAAAGCATGAAAGAAAAGCTTGTCACTCCAAAAAGAATTAAAAAGAAAAACCCCAGAAAGCAAAAAATAGTCCTTAGAGAACTTTCAGAGTCTCAACAGCAACGGTGTTCTTATTTTTCAAATGTGTATATTAAGAAATACTAAACATCTACTGGTTGTTTAAACATACACGAGCTAAATATTAGTGTTAACACTTATGCTTATACAAATACTTACAAATCTAGAGGAGTTGTCATTCCTTACAGTCTTGGCATTTCCAAAGGCTAGTAAGAAAGAAACAGATGCATGGATAAAATTGATAGAAAAATCATTTCAAGCAGAAATTTAAAGCAAATGGTATATTTAATAGCTATAAACCCTAGAAAATACAACTTGTAGCAATGACATCTCTGTCTGAGCTTCCCATAGAAACAAACTGAACACAAGTCTTAAGAAAGCTTCCCTGTCTTTTTATAAGCTCATAGAAAAAGAGAGTCATTCCTATAATTCATGGAATTTTTTCAAATATTACTGTAAATGTAATCTTGTCTAATTAAATATCTTTTAATGTTTTAAGAGTAGTCAGTTGGGTGGATGGCAAGCAAGGCTTGTATTCTCCACCATTATCATCACTGTAAATAAGATTATTTCAGAGATGACTACTCAACATTACCAAAGGCTTCATGGAACTTGATGAGGTTTCCAGATGGAAAAAGACACAAGAAACTTTTAATTATTTAATTAATTTTAAAATAAAGCTCCAGAAATGTGATTACATATGTAACTGTGAAATACAGAAAAAGTAAGATATTTGAAAACCAACATAATTTCCAATAGGCTAAAAATACTACATGGTTTCTTTAGTTCATACCCCTTAGGCCTAAGGGAAATGTTCCAGAAAAGAAAGAAAATCAAATTGGCCCATAATGCAGAATCCAAGTTTATTCCAAACTTAGCTGCTGTGAGGAGCTGTCTCCCACAGGAGTCCCTTTTAAGAAAATGAAGGCACCTAAGAACCACAGGTTGATGCCACCCCAGGCACAGAATGTTCCTGTTTGATATAGGTAGTTCATGGTGTCGTAAAGATAAAGGTCTGCTTCACCAAGCTTGGACACAAAGTAGGGGCAAATTAATCTGGGCCACCATACTAGGGAATTAAGATGAATAAATATAAGGCTACATGTAAGCAGAGGGATCCCTGTTTGATGCTTTGGAAGAAGCTCAGCAGTGTACCTTAGACCTCAACGAGCAAACCAGTCACCTAAGGATTTTGTTCAATGGGTCTAGGGATGGTCATGAAATTCTGCATTTCTCCTAGTACTCCCCACCCCACCACCCCTGGTACTAGGATCCCTGGGCCAGCTGCAGCTAACAAGGACTGAAGAGTACTCAGTAAAGTGGCAATCTGAAAAATGAATCTTGAGATTAAGAGGCCAGGCATCAAATCCCTGGAAGCCTCCCTAACTTCATTAAATTAAACAGAGGGAGATTAGAGTAACACGAGCTCAAATGATTACTAAGGGCTATCGGCTGATCCAGGTTTTGAAAGCAGTCACATGATCAAGGCGCCACCATACGTTTCCATTAAAGTTCACTTGGGATATTCAGTAGCCAAACCCGATGCATTATATTTCCCATTAGCCGGCTTTTTTGTGTTTTTGGTTAGTTCCACCTCAGTTCAGTCAAAATTTACAAAGTTAAAACAGGGAAAGTTCTTCGTATCAGTGATTAGGCTTGGGAATGGTAGAGTGTGGTAGGTCCCTGATGCCAAATTCTCTCTTTAGTAGAAAAATCAGCTGAGAGGCCCTACTGAGTGGGGAAACCTACACACAGAAAATACTCAAAAAAGGATGCTTACTGAAAAGGCTCACATCATTATCCAAGCTCCACCGCCAGCTAAGAGGTTTCAGTAAATGCAACCCTGAAAATGCGGAGTGTTGCCTCAGCGGTCATGAAGACCATGACATTTCTTGTGTTTTCACAGGCTAGTCTTCCTGGTGGGTGTGAACATGTCGGCGGGCCAAGTTAACTACCTTGTGTAGCCCCCAAGTCCAGCTTGAGATGCTGATGCATAAAGGACAGTTTATTGTGGCTTGAAGGTCAAGGGCAAGTGAAGGAATTGCTTCAAAAAAACTTTATCCAGGGTGCCATTTGCACACCATAAACCATCTTTTCATCAAACAAATCTGAGTTGCACACACAGCTCTAAACACTAAAGTCTTTTATTGTGAGCCACAGAATCAAAAAACAAGCGTTTCATTATAGAACACTTGAGACACATTCCTCAATTGTTTTTTTAAGTTCATTGTTCTCAATGTTCATTTACAGTAGCAGTTCCAGTTAAAAAGTAAAGCATTCCCATAAAAGATAATACATGCCCACAGCAGACATTTCTTCCATTTCCTGCACTGGGGCCTAGTTCCAAATACCACCAAATAAAGGGTTAGATTCTCATCACAGATGCAAGCTATAGCATTCCACAGTGCTTCTCCTTTAGATCATAGCATTCTTAAAATAAGCATATACAGAAATACACGTACAGCACCCCAACTTAAAAGCAAAAGACAAAGTAAACAAAAAGTCAAATACTGGAACAATAAAATGAAGATATAGCACTTTCTGTAATAGCTTCTTTCGTCATTGCGGTGCCAACAGGGACGAAAGATCGGTAACAGTGGTACAGATGTTTCAGCCTCTGCTTTTTGCAAGTTAGAGTATTTTCACTAGTCTTATCTATCTGGGGGATGAAGGAAGGGCTAGGTCTAGGTAACAAGGAACGCGGGTAGGGTTTTGTCCCTCCACACTGGGGGGCATCCTACTCACCCCAAAGCAGCTCTGTTTCAATCCCCATTAAATCTTAACCCTCCATGACTTCAAATAAAGAGCTAAACTACTCTTCTAGATGACAGACTCTAATTATGGCTGGTCCTGACCCTTCCCCACCCGGGTACATTTGGAAATGTCCGGAGACGTTTTCAGTGCTACCAACCAGGGGCAGAGGTGCCTCTGGCAACTAGTGGGAAGAGGCCACGGATGTGGCTAAACATCTTACAATGAAGGCACAGGACAGCACTCCACAGCAGAGATTTATCCAGTCCAAAATGAAGTTGAGAAACCCTACTCTATCCCAACAACTGTATGAGTGACAATAAAGACAGGCTTACAATATAAAGCAAAATTAAGGGCTTGCCATTACTAGGGAAAGACTGATTTACTGTTTCCAAAGGCAAAGAACGGTTAATGCCTATGGTTTATGCCAACCTCCATGGCATTAGGGGGACTCATCTCTGATGACAGTATGGACTACATGTATGTGTCCCCCACCAATTTTTATGTTGAAGTCCTAACCCCAGTGTGACTATATTTAGAGCTGGGGCCCTTCGGAAGTAATTAGGGTTCTGTGAGGTCATGAGCCAACCAGGGTTCCTGCCCCCGAGCACCACACACAAAGAACAGGTCATGTGATCACACAGCAAGATGGTGGCTACCTGCAAGCCAAGAGGCCTCCCTTGCCAGCACCTTCACCGAGGATTTCCGAGCCTCCAGAAGTGTAAGAAAATAAATTTCTGTGGTTTAAGCCATCCGGCCAATGGTACTTTGTTAGAGCAGCCCAAGCAGTCTAACACAGACAGCCAACCACCTGAACTCCAGGTCAGGTTAAGGCTTTCTGTGACCCTGAAAAACACTGTCCTTTACATGTTTCTCTGGCATGGCCTTTCTGACAACAGAAATAAGCAGCCACAGGTTTTACCCAAATAATAAAATAGCACTGTTTCTCACGTGGTGCTTTTTCACCAAGTTCTTCCTAGCTAACAAATCAAATGCAAATATCAAGTGATTATTTTTAGGCAAAAGAGCAGT
The DNA here is from genome assembly GCA_002007465.1 of Ailurus styani. NCBI lineage: Eukaryota > Metazoa > Chordata > Mammalia > Carnivora > Ailuridae > Ailurus > Ailurus styani. The sequence continues at coordinate 10,524,556 of LNAC01000004.1, read as the reverse complement.
GATTCAAATAAAAATTGAAAGGGGAAAAAAAACGAATGTTAAGTGGGAAAGCTCCTTTTAGATGAGTAAACTGTTTCCTTCTTTAAGCACCTGAAGCCAAGAGTTCAAATACCAAGAGTTCTTAGGACGCAGCTCATTTGCTTAGCAGGTCTGGGCCTGAACCTTCCTTCCTCTTTCCCCGCTCCCCCCAGTTCCTCTCCCCGCCCACCAGGTACCTGAAGAGCCCTGCAAACTGGATCCACTGTACGAGTCACACTGACCCGATATACACAGGAAATCCTACCTTCCAGGACTGGGTTGGACTGTAAAAGCTGTTCTTTGACTTGGTTCACTTCTGCTCCTTTTCCACAAACGGCTGCTACGTAGGACATAACAAGCTTGCTGGCCTCTGTGGGTGAACACAAATCATATCAATAAATTAAGCAGATATCTAGACACAAATTTTAGGGGAAGGAAATAGGGTATAGAAGATCCACTAATAATGTTTTCGAATGCCTTTATACCTAGGATCAGATAGTGTTTTGGAGACTTTTTAAAATATGTGTGCTTTCCACCAGTCAGAATGGCTAAAATTAACAATGCAGGAAACAACAGGTGCTGGCAAGGATGCAAGAAAGGGGAACCTTCTTGGATAGCTGCTGGGAATGCAAGCTGGTACAGCCACTCTGGAGAACAGTATGGAGGGTCCTCACAAAGTTAAAAATAGAACTACCTTACAATCCAGCAATTGCCCTACAAGGTATTTCCCAAAGGAGAGAGAAACACTGAATTGAAGGGATACATGCATCCCAATGTTTATGGCAGCACTATCAACAATAGCCAAACTATGGAGAGAGCCCGTGTCCACTGACAGATGAATGGATACAGAAGATGTGGTGTATACATCCAACGGAATATTACTCAGCCATAAAAAAGAATCAAATCTTGCCATCTTGCAATGACATGGATGGAGCTAGAGAGTATTATGCTGAGCGAAATCAGTCAGTCAGGGAAAGACAAATACCATATGATTTCACTTGTATGTGGAATCTAAGAAACAAAATAAATGATCATAGGGGGAAAAAAGAGAAAGGAAAATGAAGAAACAGACTCTTAACTACAGAGAACAAACTGATGGTCACCAGAGGGCATGGGGGTTGGGGGATGGGTTAAGTGAACTGGTTGTGTTAAGGAGTGAACTGGTTGTAATGAGCACTGGGTATTGTATCTAAGTGTTGAATCACTAAATTCTATACCTAAAACTAATATTATATTGTGGCATTAATTGGAGTTTAAATAAAAACAAAAAAATTAAAAAAAAATTTTTAAATACTTATGCTTTCTACTCAATGACATGTCATTAATTCAGATGTAATAGGAATGGTACTTAAAGATTATCACCAGGATGAAAAAAAAATTTGCTGAGGAATATAGCCAACAACGTGTCAGGAGAACTATCTTCTTAAAACAATCATTCACACATAATTACAATATTATACACAGATAATTCAAGTCAAAAATAACCTGGTAACCTGGGTAGCTTTACAAAAGTATTTTTAAAGCTTAAAAGAACTGTCCACCTCAAAAATATTTTCTAAGTCAAACCAGTCTGCTCACAACTAGACGAAATTAGTTACTCTTCAACTCAATTAGGATTCAGTGACAAGAAAGCTAGCTTCTTCAGGACACAGTTGTTTCCAAAGGTTTCACCAGTAACTGAAAGGTAAGCTGCTAAAAGAAGCCAGCCACCTGAGGCATACAAAGAATTCTTAGCTCAAAGGTGGGCAAGATTTGTTTTTGGTGGTTTTGTCCATTGGTGTCTATCAGTCTGTATCCCCTCTCGACATCTGCCTCTTAGGACCTGATCTTCTGAATACTGCCTTCCGAGGAATATTAATAGCTTTTCAGGGAAAATGAGGTCCAAAGTCAAATGAATTAGATGAAGTGAAGTAGGTTTCTTTTTAAAGGGCTTCTGGGAGGATCATGTGTATGGCAGAATTCTAGAAAAGGCTCCAGAAAGCTACACTTCCCAGACTGGTTTGCCATGGAATCTGCTTCTCACTGAGCTGTCCTCATTCTGATTTTCCATAACCAGGGAAGGGCTCAACTATTAACTGTCGGCAGAATTCAACACACACCTTCATTTGGGCAGTCGAGGTAAGGAGACTCATCATCAGTCTTGCTTTCTCTAAAGTCTGTGCATGGGTGCCACCGTCTGAGAGCAGGCAGCCTTCCTCAGATCTGCGTGACGATCCCTCTACTCGCAGGTATAAGGGGGCAGATCCCAACACTGCCATTTCTCAGACAGAGACCTACACAGGACTTCCAGTCCCACTGCCCACCCGGAAGAAATAATAAATGAATAAGTGGAATGCCACTGAGGGCACACTGCCTGACACTTACTTTAGGGCATTAGAGCGACCCAAAAGCACTGACTAACTACGGAGCACCAAGAATCTACATCCGGTCACAAAGTTCTCCAGGCCTGACAGAGGAGCAAACAGGGCCCAGGGAAAGCAAACAATCTCACGGAGCCCTGAGAAATGAGGTGGGAGGCTGGGTACTTCGGCACTGGCTGCAGTTCAGTCTTCCTCCAATGAGCTTTCTGGGTAATGAAAATGGGTCCTCACAGGTTCTCTGGTGGTCTGTGATGGCTGATTTCTGTTGTCTCCTTTTAGGGGCTGCAACTGACAAATGCCAATCTTTTCATCTTTGTGATTGCCTTCCTCCAAAGGGCACTGTCCCTTCATACACCTTCCACTGTGTGAAGTTTCTGAACTCTGTTTCCCACAGTTTTCAGGGTTTCAGTATCTAAAAACTGGTGAATTATATGTGGACAAAGAGTTTATATGCTATCACATGTCATTTGACTTCCTGGTGCCGCAATCCCCTCTACCCATCAGTCTAAGCTAGAACTCTTCTGGTCACTTCAGGATATTTTCTTTCTAGGTTCTCTGGCTTCTGAGTTCAGGTGAGGTTGCCCTCCCAGGAAAGTCCTGACATCCTGTGCTGTCTGGTCTCCAAGTCTGGGCCACCTCTCCTGAGTTACCCATGCATCCCGACTCCACAGTCTGGCCTATGAAGCAACTCACCCCCAGGCCTGCTTTCCCATCATTCCACTTCCTCATTGATAACTTTTGGTCCCCATCCTCACCTCCACCTTCACATATGTTATTATATCCCTGACAAGAATTTCTGGCCTATCTCTCTACCCATTATACTATGACAAGACTGGAAGCATTTATAAGCACAATAACGGTCTCAAATAGTGGCAAATGCACACACACCCACACACCCACACACACACACACACACACACACACGTTTAAGATGAAAAGGTAAATTTCCTTTTAGGTAAACTGACAATAAATATCAAAAGTCCAGACCAGGATGTTTTACTTATTCCCGTGATTATGGGCCAAACCTCAAACTTCAGACACATGACCATGCTGAGTTCTCTGGAAATACTGTTTTGGGCTAGGATGGACACTTAGGGACAAAATGCTGGGGGTGGATTGGGCATGGGGGAGGGAATCAACCAAGAATCAAAATTCTCTGGCAGCTGCTGGAATTGATTTGGCCTCTCAGAGATTTTTAATGACCAATAGGAAAAGAATCAAATTTTCTCAGGGTCAAATCTGTTTTAAAAATGGTACAAGGAGCAGAACTTTGGGAATTTGGATTGAACTTACATCTGGCTGTTAAAGTACATATAAACCCACAATATCTACTGAGATAGAAAGAGGAGTTAACTTGATTGAAATGAGGAATGACTTACATTTACTTTAAAATCTATGCAAGTAATTCAAATATAATTTTTAAATATACTTCAAGGATACTTATTCCTAAGTTGTTAAAAAGTTTGTACATTCAATTCTTCACTATCTTCAGGAAATCTAATCCTGGATTCATCTTGCTAATTCATTTTTGGAAGCCAGGATTAAGAGTAGTTTTCTTTAAACAGTCTCATTATCTAAAAGAGACAACTCTTACAATTTTTTTCCCTTCACATAATACTTGATCTTTAACTTAAGAATCTCATGAGATACTCACTACTTCAGAGAAATAAGTAGAACAGTAAGGATAAGTTGCAAGGTCCAAGATAGTTTAGAAGACTGTTCTCATAACAATTCATCATGTTAGAAACAGGAAATAATAGTTATCTCATGAAGCTTTCTGCTTCATTTCCTTTTGGCCCTTTGTGCTAAAGTTCAAATAAATTTGTATCTTTATTCAAGTATTTAGATATTTATCCAAATCAAAACTTCATGTAATAACCTCTATGAATGAAATATATTTCTAAGAATCAAGAATTATCATCTTCCATATTTCAAAGTCCATTTTTTGGATTATGTTGATTGTTATAGAAACCAACTAAACATGACCTTGGCAATCACACCACACAGTTAAAGGCACTTTCCAAAACAACACTCTTGAACAGACTGTGGATACTTTAATCCAGTAATCATACTCAATGACAATGTCTTTCATGTACACTATAAAAATAGAAAATGATTCTACTTGAGACAAAAAGGTGTATTCTTTATGTGTACTCAAAACTCTGAAAAGCACAGCTATTTTAGACCTAAGAACACCAGCATTTAAAACTGGCAAAACATAACAGCATTTGCTCAGAATCAATTCTTAGTTCATCATCTTCTCTCACTCATAGATACAACACATACATAAATTTACGTACACGTATATGTTGGAATGTAACGTGAATCCTAAAATTCATCAACAGTCAAACAAAATATTAAGTCTTCAAAGTAAAAGTGTCTTCTCACCAGAAAATGGTAGAACAACTAGGGTTTAACAGAGAGTCTGTGCTAATGGGCAAATGGCCTGTCACACAATACTTTCAAATCAGAGTATCTAGATTAGAATTCATTTCAACAAAGAATGGAAAAGGGGTTATAGAAGATAGATTCTGGGCATTTTAAATTTCTGGTAAGGAAAAAAATGAGAACTAATTCAACTCTGTATTCTCTGGTAACTTGTAAAGGATTGTGAACAATATATGTCATGTTATTATGCAATTATTACATAACCATATAATTACATAGAAATTTTTTTAATGAAAGAAAGCACTGCGAAGCAGCAGTGAGTGACAAAGGAAAGACATTTCCGTGAACCACATTCGTTCATGAGGACAACAGGATGGGAATCCTGCTGCTAAGATAGTAAGACCTGTGCGTGTTAACTGAGCAGGTTCCCATGGAGTCAACCATGGTATCAGGAAAAAAAACCCAAAATGCATGGCTCTAGGCAAGGCTCAGCCGCGTTTTCTTCACAGAGCTCATCAATTTATCCAGGAGTTAACGGTATCCGTGTGTGCATTCAACACATCCAGGTCATGTATGGATCATACGACACACATATATGTCATACAGCAAACAGAGCCACACATTTACACACACATACATACTGATACATTTATCGGCTTCTATACTTCCCTATCTCCTTGGTTAAAATATCCAAGTTTCTCCAGGCGCCTGGGTGGTTCAGTTGGTTGAACGTCTGCCTTCGGCTCAGGTCATGATCCCACGGTTCTGGGATCGAGCCCCACATAAGGCTCCCTGCTTATTGGGGAGCCTGCTTCTCCCTCTCCCTCTGCCCTCCCTGTGCTCATGCTCCCCCTCCCAAAATAAATAAATAAAATCTAAAAAAAGAAAAAAACCCAAGTTTTTCTAGGGACTGAGCTTACAAGGGTCTCACAGTCCAGGGACCTAAAGAATAAGACTACCTAAATCAATGAGGTCACCTTTGGGTACAATGAAAGACAAATTCTGCAACATAAAGGAACACCCCTTCTAGCAGCCACAAGTCTGCAAGGCTGTGCAGTAAGCCAGCTGCAGCATCTCCAGACTAATCAGACAGGCAGCCTCAGGCTGCTGCATTCATGGTACAAAAAGCCTAGGTCTTGCAATGAGAAATGCAGCCTTTACTCGAAGAGGAGTCATAATGGGCAGTGTTTTTACCAAAATACAATGCTATATACAAGTTGCTCTGCTTCCTCAAAGTTGGCCACGAGATCCCTGATGATTAATTTAAAACATGTGTTGGGTGCCTGAGTGGCTCAGTGGGTTAAGCCTCTGCCTTGGGCTCAGGTCGTGATCTGAGTCCTGGGATCGAGTCCCGCATCAGGCTCCCTGCTCAGCAGAGAGCCTGTTTCCCCCTCTCTCTCTGCCTGCCTCTCTGCCTGCTTGTGATCTCTCTATCTCTGTCAAATGAATAAAAAAAAAATAAAAAAATTAAAAAAATAAATAAAACGTGTGGATCAAGAGACACCTTTCTCACACGGGGAAGAAACAAAACAAAAGCTCACTGACTTCCAGGCTTCAGTGTGCTCAGCTATTCTGCTTGCCTATGACGCCTCAGTAAGGAGATGTCAAGTCATACAGATACCAAGTCGTACAAGGTCATTTGGCGTTCAGAACCAAAGGTCTTAATGAGCAAGGCAGGCTTCATAACTCTCTTAGCAGATGGCTGGAGAGTTCCTGGAAACTGATGTAACTATAAAATTAGAAACCAAATAATTTATACTGTTTTCTTGATGTCTTTGAAAAAATGCAGGAAAAAATGGTTCTTTCATGTTCTGCCTCCCCTGCCCCCATCAGGGCTTGAATGATTCTCCACAAACTATCTGTATTCACAGTAGTGAATTCTGAGTTCACTGCCTAGAAATACTTGGGCACTTTTATGAGGCATGATGAATTTTTTATTTAGCACAGCAGTAATGAATTAAATAGGACCCCAAAGGACTCTAAGAGTTCACGCCTCTCCCTGAGTGCCCACATTCTAGAAGCAAGCAGCATAAGACTATCTCCACTGTTTAAGGTCAATAACATCATCATCCACCAAGGAGGTTTACAACCTCGTTAAATTAATTACTTCTTGTAAAATAAGCCCTAAGATACTGCAGGGTAGTCCTGTATAAGCTATCAAGTAAAGATTCTTACCAAAAAGAGATATTGTGTGTAAACTATACAGCACATTCCGGGTCCTCCATAAATGTTAGTTCTCTTCTTCTTTCATTTAATTACCAACAAAATCTTTAATAACAATGTGTCCTCAAAAACAATTTTAGCGGACAAGATAAAGTGACATTTCAAAGGTGGTCTGACATCCCTCTTACCCACAGAACTGACAAAATCCCCTCTCCCAATTCCTCATGTGACCATGTGGCAATCTCCATATTATTTTCCATTATTTCATTTTCCCGTAAGTAATCTCCATGAAACAGAGACATTAATCAACACATAAATTCTATGCTTTATTCAGATGGATAGTCTAATGACAACTGAAACCGTAATAAAAATTGAGGTAATTTTTGTATCACTGCTTTCGATATGAAAGAAAAGTAGAAAAAGATGGAATAAGTAAGTGAAGCAGGAAATGTCCCTGGAGATAGAGAGGTAGGAGATGCTGCTGGGATCTATAAATTAAAAGGAAGAGCTCATTAGCAGCTACCAAAGAGTGTAATTGAGTGGATATTTTAAAAACAGCAGCTCTCACTCAGGACGAGGGTCCACTTCCCAGCACTAGGAGATTTAATGACAATGGATAGCCGAAGCATCACGAGATCCTGGAATCACAGTGGCTCAAAAAGAAACAAATGCATCAAAAGACCTCTAGGCAGTGCTATTCCAAGTAAGATCCAAAAACCAGGACTACTCAGAGCTGGTAGGTCCATGGATGACTACCAGTCTACACATGAGAATAGGCTTTCATAAGTTTTTATAGCAACTTGGTCATTTATTTTGTCTGTTTAAACTAAAAACAGGGGCGCCTGGGTGGTTCAGTCGGTTAAGCGTCTGCCTTCGGCTCAGGTCACAATCTCCAGGTCCTGGGATCGAGACCCACACTGGGCTCCCTGCTCAGCGGGGAGTCTGCTTCTCTCTCTGCCCCTCCCCCTGCTCATGCTCTCGCACGTGTGTGCTCCCATTCTCACTCTCTCTCAGGCGAATAAATAAAATCTTTTAAAAAATTTTTAAAATAAACTAAAAACAATTAGAGATTGGTTCTTCTATGTCTTTTTTTCTTTCTTTTTTCTGATATCAGTCAGGAACAGATTTGGGGAGGAGAGAGACTGGTGTTTCACTGTGGAAGGTCTGAGAAGCACTGGTCTAGAATGGCTGTGGTTCCCTCCTCCAGCTTCCCCCCTGAAGCAGCACCTAGCCTTGTGTGCTGTAAACAAGACAGCCCTACCAGAGGAAAAAAAGCAAAGACCGAGAAGCAGCTATACATTCTCATGACAGAGGGCAAAGATCCTAAGAAAGATGAAATCCAGGGAGGATGAGAGGGGAAAAAAGGATTCTAAGTAGTGACTGGTCTACTGAAAGCCAAAGGACAAGTTATTATTGTAACAAAATATCAAGAGAAGAGAAAACTACAGAAAAGAAGAATGAATTCCATCCCACCAGATTTCTACCAGAGGAATGATGTGTTTTGTTTTTCTCAGAAAAGACTGAACACCAACCCCTTTGAAACGGTACCAGCAAGCTCCACTTAGCTTTTCAATAAGGAAGACACGTGAGCCCACCAGGAGATGGAATCTCACTGCAGGAGGGAGCAGTGTGGTTTACAACTCTCTGAGAAGGAGGTGGTCATGCACTCTGGATGTATGTTCCAGAGGAAATGAAGACTTGGCCAACACCAGTCTAGCCAGTGACCACAACCCACTTCTGATGACTCACTTAGGAACACAGTGATATAATCAGATCCTCAAAAAATGTCTCTTTAGTCATGATGAAGAATGAGTAAAAACCTAAAAAAATTAATAGCCATAGGAATAGTTTCATCTAGTCCTCCCTCATGCTTAAATAAAAAGAAAGGTGTGAAGTGACTAGGCTTATAGATACAGTCAAAAGGATTGAAGTAAGGAGTAGGGAGCATGAGATACACCAACATAAATACCTCCTGTCAAGGGACATAGTTTTTAACTTGCCTTGCTACCATGTCCATTGGTCAACTTGGAAAGAAACAAGAAACTATACTTCTTCTAAGAATTCAATTGTTTCATAAGAACGAACCGGTTATGACAGAAGAGAGGCAAAAACTTTCTCCCAAGACACCAGTGTCCTCTTAAAGTGCCTACTGTAAAGAGGGGGTTCTGAACAGCTAAAGACCTCCCAAATTTCTGACCAAATAGAGGTTTAGAGCCCATACCCAGAGATTCAGATGAATGATCTAAAAAGGGATGGGAAACTAACAATGAAATACTGTCTGTATATAATAGCAAAACTTTTAATGAAAAGTAGCTCAAGCTGCAATATTGAAAAGGAGAAAAGCACAAGAGTGAGGTGCAGAAATAGGTGGGGACTAGATCACACAGAACCTTATGGAGCAAGCGCAACGGACTTGACATTTATTTTAGTGCAACAGAAACCATTAAAATGTTTATATAAAAATATCTTGAGACAAATGAAAATGGAAAAACAATATATCAAAACTTAGGAGATGCAACTTTTAGGAGGAAAGTTCACAGTCACAAATGAATATATTAAGAATAAAGAAAGATCTCAAATAAACCTAATATTACACCTCAAAGAACCAGAAAAAGAACAAAATAAGCTCCAAGTTAGCAGAAGGAAGGAAATACTAACAATTAGAACAGAAATAAATGAAACGTAGAGCTGGAAAATACAGAAAAGATTAAAAAAACTAAGAGATGGTTCTTTGAAAAGATAAACCAAGGGCGCCTGGGTGGCTCAGTGCGTTAAAGCCTCTGCCTTTGGCTCAGGTCATGATCTCAGGGTCCTGGGATCGAGGCCTGCATTGGGCTCTCTGCTCAGCAGGGAGCCTGCTTCCTCCCCTCTCTCTCTGCCTGCCTCTCAGCCTACTTGTGATCTGATCTCTCTGTGTCAAATAAATAAATAAAACCTTAAAAAAAAAAAAAGATAAACCAAACTGACAAACCTTTAAACTAACCAAGAAAAAAGAGATGTCTCAAATAAATAAAATTATAAATGAGAGAGGGGACATTCAACAAATACCATATAAATACAAGAACCTTAGGAGGCTACTATGAACAATTACATGCCAACAAATTGGACAACCTAGAAGAAATGGATAAGTTCCTAGAAACACACAAACTACCAAGACTGAATGGTGATAAATAGAACAGTAACAAGTAAGATTGAATCAATAATCAAAAAAGTTCCCGAAAAGAAAAACCCAAAATTAGATGGTTTCACTGTTGAATTCTACCAAACATTTAGGGGGGAATTAACACTAATCCCTCTCACTCTTCTAAAACACTGAAGAAGAGGTAACACAAACTCATTTTACAAGGCCCAACTTACCCTGATGCCAAAACCAATAAAGATACTACAAGAAAACTACAGATCAATATCCCTGATGAACAAAGATGATAAAATTCTCAATAAAATACTACCAAACTGAAATCAAAGGCTTACTAAAAGGATCATACACTGGGGTGCCTGGGTGGCTCAGTCAGATAAGCGTCCCACTCTTGATTTTGGCTTAGGTCATGATCTCAGGGTCCTGGGATCAAGCCCTGCATCCAGCTCCGTGCACAGTGGGAAGTCTGCTTCAGGATTCTGTCCCTCTCCTTCTGCCCCTCCCCCCACTCACAGAAACGCTCTCTCTCTCTCTTTAAAAAAAAAAATAAATCTTAAAAAACAAAAAGGCTCATACTCCATGATCAAGTGATATCATCCCTAAGATGCAAGGATGGTTCAATTAACATATGCAAATCAATAAATGTGATACATCACATTAAGAGAATAAAAGATAAAAATCATATGAACATCTCAGTAGATGCAAAGGCATTTAAATAAATTCAATATCCTTTCATGATAAACACTCTCAACCAATTAGGTATAGAAGGAAAGTACCTCAAAATAGAAAAGGACATAAATGACAAACCCATAGCTAACATCATACTCGACGGTGAAATGTTGAGAGCTTTTCCTCTAAGATAAGGAACAAAGTTGCCCACTCTCACCACTCCTATTTGACATAGTAGTGGAAGTCCTAGCCAGAGCAATTATGCAAGGAAAAGGAATAAAAGACACCAGGATCCGAAAGAAGTAAAATTGTCTCTGTTTGTAGAGGACATGGTCTTACGTACAGAAAACTCTGAAGATGCCACCAAAAGCACTGTTAGAAGTAATAAACTAATTCAGTGAAGTTGCAGGATACAAGATAAACATACAAAAATAAGTTGTGTTTCTTTATACTAACAACAAGGTATCTGAAAGAGAAATAAAACAATCCTATTCACAATAGCATCAAAAACAATAAAATACTTAGGAATAAATTTAATCAAGGAGCTGCAAGATCTCTCCCCTGAAAACATAAGACACTCATGAAAGAAAATTAAAGAAGACATAAATAAATGGAAAAATATCCTGTGTTCATAGACTGGAAGAATTAATAGTATTAAAATGTCTGTACTACCGACAGTAATCTATAGATTCAATGTAATCCCTTGCAAAATTCCAAAGGCATTTTTCACAGAAAAAGAAAAAAAAGAAAAAAAACCAATCCTAAAATTCATACAGAACTACAAAGAGACCACAAATAGCCAAAGCAATCTCCAGAAAGAAGAATAAATCTGGAAGCACTATACTTCCTGATTTCAAAACACTACAAAGCTATAGTAATCAAAATACTATGGTACTTGCGTAAAAACAGACACGTAGACCAAAGAAACAGAATAGAGGAGCCCAGAAATAAAACCAAGCAAATTCATTCAACTAATATTTAACAAGGGAGCCAAGAATACTCAATGGGGAAAAGATAGTCTTTCCAATAAATGGTGTTGGCAAAACTGGATACTCACATGCAAAAGAATAAAACCGAACCCTATTTATACCACTCACAGAAAGTAACTCAAAGTGGATTAAAGACTTAACTCTAAGACCTGAACCCATAAAAATCCTAAAAAAAAATAATAAATAAGGCAAAAGCTCTTTGATATTGGTTTTAGCAATGATTTCTTGGCTACGACATGCAAAGTACAAACAGCAAAAGCAAAAATAAACGAGTGGGATTGCATCAAACTAAAAAGCTTCCTTCTGTAGAGCCAAAGAAACAATCAATAAATGAAAAGGCAACCTACAAAATGCAGGAAATATTTGACAAGTCATGTATCTGATAAACAGTTAATATCTAAAATATATAAGTAACTCCTACAACTCAATAGCAATAAATAATAATAATAATCTGATGTAAAAAAAGGCAAAGGACTTGAATAGGTGTTTTTCCAAATAAGATATTCAAATAGCTAACAGGTACCTGAGGATGTGCTCCACATCACCAATCATCAGGGAAATGCAATTCAAAATAACAATGAGCAATCACCTTGCACTTGTTAGAATGGCTATTACCAAGAAAAGCAAGAGATAACAAGTGCCCGAAGAAATGTGACAAGGAAAGCCCCATGCAATTTTGCTGGGCATGTAAATGGTACAACCACCATGGAGAATAGTACAGAGGTTCCTCAAAAATTCAAAAATTTCCAATGATGGGATTAGTGTCCTTTCTGAATCATTTTCTCTCTCTCTCTCTCTCTCTCTCTCTCTGTGTGTGTGTGTGTGTGTGTGTGTGTGTGTGTCTGTCTGTCTGTCTCTTACTCTCCTATGTGAGGACACAGATAGGAGGCTTTCACCAGGAACCAAATCAGCAGGCACCTTGATCTTGGAATTCCCAGCCCCCAGGACTATGAAAAATAAATATCTGTTGTTCAAGCCCCCAGTCTATGGTATTTTGTTAAATCAGGCTGAACTGATGAAGACAAGTGGGGATTCTAGAACTTTTATATATATTACCTGTGTTCAAAATCCCAGCTCTGCCACTTTCTCACTGGGAAGTTTGGACAAGTTGGTTAACCTTTCTGTGGCTCAATTTCCCCATGAAAAAATGGGGGTAAGAAGAATACTTACGCATGTAATATGCTAAAGCACAATGCCCAGCACAATGTGTACTTATGTAGGGAGTTACTGTTATTACCCAATGTCATGGCAGTGGTTCTACGGGAGGGAACAGAATCAGAATTTGTCAGTTTCACAAAAGGCTCTAACAATGGTCTAAAATTTATAAAAATAAGTAAAAGATTCTACATTTAAGCCTACAATAACTTTGTTAGACAATACTAGAATGAGCATCTGACCTAACAGAAGTAGACATACGACAAACCTAAAATATTTGCTTGATGAAAAGACTGGTATGATTCCATACCTGTGTTATATTAACAGAAGCCTGATATCCAATATTCAGAGGGGGAATAGTTCCACCACGACCAAGACTAAACTTGAAGTATTAAATGCATCTCTCTCTCTTCTTGGNTACCTGTGTTATATTAACAGAAGCCTGGTATCCATATTCAGAGGGGAAATAGTTCCACCACGACCAAGACTAAACTTGAAGTATTAAATGCATCTCTCTCTCTTCTTGGGATGTAATTTTGTGAAGCATATAGACAAAATGGGGTCATCCCAGAATAATAGGAACGTGATAGGGGTTTGAAAATGAGATCTAATCCTCCTATTATATGCTCTTAAAAGCACCCTGTATTTCTCCTTCACCATACTAAACATTTTGTATATAAACTATCTGTATTGTATACAGGCAGACATACAATTTATGTGTATTTGTATATGTAGGACACATTCTATGTACACGGATATGAAACACAGAGCTATTGTCTATCTTCTCCACTAGTCTACAAATTCTATAAGGACAAATACAAATTCTTACAAATTCTATAAGGACTAGTGTGTATCACTAGTACTTAGTACAGTACCTTTCACCTTATTAGTATTCCTATAGGTGCTCAAAAATTATTTCCTGGGGGCTCATAGGTGGCTCAGCCAGAGTGGCTGACTTGGTTTTGGCTCAGATCAGGGTCTCAGAGTCGTGGGACTGGGCCCATTGTCGGGAAGTCTACTGGAGGATTCTTTCCTTCTGCCCCTCCCTATGCCTCTAAAATAAATAAATAAATCTTAGACAAAAATTGTTTCCTGGATGTATGAATAAATGACTGTGCATTACATGGGAAATTTTTGAAGACAAGGGATGTTTACCCCTAGGAAGATACACAATGCATGACTTCAAATAACCGAGTGACGGCCCCATAGAAAAAAAGTACACTAACTGGATAAGGTTCCAGACTGCAGAGGTAAGACCACTAGGTAGAGGCAGACTTCAACTCTCGGTAAGAAAGAACTCGTGTTAGCTGAGCCTGTATGGCAAATGTAGCAGTCGGCTTTCCAAGAGAGCGAGCCCTCTGTCACTACAAAAGGAGGGAATTTGGCTATTCCATAGGAAGGACCCTAGAGTAGGCGGTATACAACTATAATCCCTTCCAGTGATATGAGACTATACTTTCTGTTACTTTCTCTTTTTTTTAAGGATTTTATTTATTTATTTGAGAGAGAACAAGTGAGCACGAACGGGGGGTGGGGCAGAGGGAAAGGGGGAAGCACACTCCCTGTTGAGCAGGGAGCCTGACACTGGGCTCCAACCCAGGACTCGGATCACGACCTGAGCCAAAGGCAGACACGCAACTGCCTGAGCCACCCAGGCACCCCTGTACTTTCCATTCTTACATGCCAGTCAATAAGACTTTAAAGGCACAAATTTTAAGAGAGGCTTATGAACAAAATATTCATTTCAGTCAGCTGACAGAAATATCCATGGGCAATTTTCTTCTCTTAATAATCAGAGACTCAAAGTATGCTAATCTGATCACTTAATGGCCAAGCAAAGTAGGAATGTTTAAATCCCTTTTTGGCAAACTAGTAGAATCATCAAAGTCTTGTGTGTAAAACAACAACATTTTATAGGTAAAATGGCTGTGAAAATACCATCTCCCTCCTCCTCTTCCTCCTTCAGGGACTTATCTGTTCCATCAAAGCAGTTTAACCTGCCCAAGTTTGGACTCAGAGAGCACAGCTCTTCTAAACTTTTTCCAAGTTAGCTGGGCATCATGTGTAAAATCACTTTTTCTCTCAAAAGCATCATCAATCATACAAATTGTTTTTATTAAAAGCACAAGAAAAAAAATCTCTCCATTCAAGGGCCTCTTTTATGGGGAGGTTGCAAGCCCACCTAAAATATATAGAAAAATCTCAATTCCTTAGGCTTCAAAGACTAGAGGGAAATCAAGAGTTTTTCTGATATACTCCCTCCTCATTCTTTAGCTGAGGTAAGATGTGCCTGTGGCCTCTCAAAGCCGGTTTTGTCATTCGTCAGAGAAGTGTTAAGAGCTCACAGGTCTGGGGCCTTGGAGGAAAAGTAAAAGAGCTTGAAGTAGATCAGAATCCAGAACAGACTGCCATATTGGTCAATACCCCTTTGACAGGTACCCGTTTCTTCATGTGAGAGATATTAAATCCTTCCCAGAGAACATTCCATGATCCTGATCAGCAGCCTCCTGCAAAGGAGCCCTCACAGCGGCCCTGTGCAGCTTCATGGTAATGAGGCCCCACCTGCCCTCTGCTCCATCATTGTCTGTGCACCTGTGCGGCGTGTACCTTCCACAGAGGAGAAAGGAAGGTTGTCCAGGGCTGGCCTTACCTGTTTTTCCTGCTCCGCTCTCCCCAGTAATGAGAATACATTGGTCCTTATCTTGATCTCTTAGGGATCTGTATGCTTCATCTGACAGGGCAAAGCTGCAGGGGATAATGGGAGAAAAGTCCTTAAAATTCAGCTCATTATCATGTGTTTATCAGATGTAGCCACAGGCTCCTTAACGGACGCGGAAATGCTTTAGATGGGAAGCTGAGACATCAGATTTTATTTCATTCCAATTCTTAAAGGAAATAAATAAACCCATCCATCCTTGTGGCCCATGTTACCTTTTCCTTCGCATTCTCTAAGAAACAAAATGGTAACCAATGTACCGGACTCTGAAGATTTGCTTTATTTAACCCACATGTGATACTTAAGGCTCATCGTATTAAAATCCGGGCAATTCAGAGAACCAAGGAGAAAATGTCACATCCCATGTCCAAAACTGGGATGTAGAGGTTTTCAGAACAATATGCTAGTTTCCAAACAAGGAGAAAAAATTCTTTTCAAACATTGGAAAAACGCTGTCAAATACCAAATAGCTGGTATTAGCATCATTCAGCTAAAGACCCAACTACTGCCTTCCCAGACACCTACGTGAACCTGTGTCACCCACCAGAGGCCAGAGGTATCACGTGTCTGCCATGGGCCTTGTCCAGCCCCAAGCCCTCAAGCTCCTCCCTGGGCCCTGTGATGACAAAGGACCCCCTATCGAGGACACGTCAGTCCTCAGGTTGATCTTCCCTGCCTCGAAATTCACACACAAGGTAAAATGTGCCCCCTAGCTAACTGAAAAATAACTCGACAATATGGTCCTGTGTTTAAAATAGGTAAAGTCCCTCTTCTAATTCATTTATCAACGAGTACTTACTGAGAGTCTACCTTGTATAAAGAACATGCTGGGAATGGAAAGGTAAGTTAGACTCAGTCCCGTCTCAGGAATTCTCAGTCAAAAGCAGGGGACAGAGAGAGAAATAGAAAACAGCAACCCAACAAGTTAAAAGCAACAAAAAGATACGTGCAAACATTGCAGAACAAGACAGAGGCCTCAGGGGATGGGGATTGGAGGGAGCTGCACAATCCTCAGGGGTAGCGAAACCAGTCCTAATGAATACAGTAGCAAGATCAAGGGGTTTTAGGCAATAAAGCAAAAGACAAAACAACCTAGAGTGCAGGGGTGGGGGGCTAGGGGTGGCTATGAGCAGTTCCTTGCTGCTGGAAGGCAAAGCATAAGGAAGGAACAAATGAGCGATAAGCTAGAGAAGGACATGGGCAGACTCCCGGTTAGAACAGAGATGGTAAGGGAGCCCCACTCCAGGGCTGTAAGCAGGAGAGTGGCAGGACCAGATAAGAATTAGACAGTAATGAAGCTAAAAATAGCAACATTTACCAGCACTGTCCCCGAGCCCTTCCTATATAATCATCTTAAATCTCGCAACAAATCTACTAAGAACAAATTATTATTAATCCCATTTCCAGACGATGAAACTGTGGCATGGGAAGACGTGACATGTCAAGGTCAAAGGGCCAGTGGGACACAGTAGAGCCAGCTCTGAGCCCTGCATTTGGGACGGGGCCACGGGAATGCACAGGAGACCAGGCTGGAGACCAGGAGGCCAGTGCAGGGCGCGGCTCCTGGGAGAGTTTACACTTGGCAGACAGCCTTTCACTCAATGACTCTGGCTCTTCTTGAGAAAGTGTGTCACGCCATTAATACTGACAATTTACGGAGCACCTCTGATGTACCAGGATGAGAGGCTCGCATGTTCACAATCAGATCTGATCCTTAAAACAGTTCTAGGAAATTAAGGTTAGCCTCCTCAAAGAAAAATGATCCAATTCAGACTGAGACGTGACATGACGTGTCTGTGAGCCCTTTCCCAGGGAAGTCGTAACTTGCACCCAGAAATATGGCGTACCACATTCTTCCCCTCTTGTCACATCCTCTTAGGACTGTATGTGATTTTATCTTCTGGCTGGACTACTGTGGGCCCCTCCAAGAGCCACCACGAGCCTTATTCTATAACCATGATTTCAGTGAATCCAATGTCTTGCTCATAATAAGTATACCCTAAATCCATTTGCTCAATCAATGTATGAATAAGAAAAAAGAATGGAAATATCTAGTACAAGGGACTTTTTTGAGTAGCAGGTGGCTTTAGCCTGTTTCTGTGACCAGAGCACAATGATCTCCTTCTTCCCAGCAAGGTCTTACTCGCCCCTCAAATCCCTCTCAGCCATTCCTTATCTAACCAGCACCTTGCTCACCCCCCAAGACCACTCAGCATCCTTCTCTTGTGTTCTCTGATGCCCCCAGGGGAAAACAACCATGACCCGGTGTGCACCACTGCATACCAGGGAAAGTGAAAAACACAGGGACTGTGGGAGCAGAAGACACCTTGGGTCGGATCCTCTACACCCCAGATCCACAACTCACCACCTACATGACCTTGAGTAAGTCACTGACCCCTGGCTGAACGGCAGTTTCTTCACGTACAAATTGGAGAATGGAGCCACATCCTTGAGCCATCCTTGATGGCTATATAAGAGCACTTTAAGTGTTGTAAAGCCCTAAATAAATGTGTGAAATCTTTCTGCGTTACAATCAGTTATACACACATCGTCTTATCCCTTCCCCGAACGGAAGCTCCTCTAGGGCAGAGCCTTTGTCTAATTAATCTCCGTGCCATCCTGCACAGTTACAAACATAAGACCCCGTCAATACCAAAATATGGAAGAATGAAGGAGTGAATGCTCTCCAAATATTGGCAAAGTCACTACTGGAATGACTAATGCAGTATATTTTCATATAAGATAAAGGCTAAAAGGGACAGTTATTCTTTCAAGACTCTACACAGCCACTGCGTTCCCAGTGCCCTGAAAGTACACCAGCTGAGGCACGTAAGCTGGAGAAAAACTGCACCGGGCACTACTGACACACCCAACCCCAGCACAGCACACCGCTGACCATACACTGACCTCGTATAAACTCAGACTGGGACTTGAACTTACTTTAAACAATGACTGAGGGGCAGCCCACGAAGGGCACAAGCCCTGCGCCCGGTCTTGTTCTTGTTCTCTCTGGCAACATCAGCACGTACCCAGCTCCGAGGCCAACATTTAGAACTACAAACTGAAGCCACATGCCAGTCCTCCAAACCACTCTGTAATTAAGGAACCTAAATAAATCTTTAGAGAAGTTTTTACTTAAAAACACTTGCGATCCATATGCTTTGCATTATTTTGTGAGCATGTCAGCATTGTGATTCACCACATGCAGAAATGAACGGTTTATTCTAATGCAATGACGACAGCGGCAGGGGCAAGCAGAGGTTCTGGGCCCCGCCACATCAAGGGCGCGGTTTCATCCACTTCTTCCGTCCTCTAGTTGAGCTCTAAGAATAGAGATGGCCTGACACTTGAAAGCCAGTCTCCCCTTAATTTCCAGGTCAGCTCCACGGCTGTTCTGTTCGCAGAGGGCCAATCTTTCCCCACCACCGGGGAGGCTCACTGCACATTCCCAAATGGCTGTTGTCTATCACTTTTCGGTTTTAGGAGTTTGGTTCGGGGCTCATCTGTCATTTCCCATCAGTGTGGAATGTTGGGTTGCACCTTCAAAATTATCTAGCCAGTATTTCCATTCCTCCCCCATTGTCTTTCTGTTCAGAATGTTCATCTCCGCAGCAGCTCTGCTTTCATGGTCATCAAAGGGTTTCTTTGCCCAAAACTCCATGCTTTCCACACCCTACAGTCTCCTTTCTAAGTTTATTTCATCTACAATGCAAGCAGGAAAGACGACAGCAAACACATAGCCACTACCTAAAGTTTATGCGTTTTCCAGCAGACCTCCAGTTTTCACTCTCTCTGGATCTCCCATAATGAATTGCTTGAGATCTTCCCCTCAAACAGGCTAACCCACTTTGTTAGTTTGTCATCTCCGTGAGCCGAAGTTTAAGAGAACAAAATCTGTCTCAGGAAACCTTCCTGAATTTAGGTAACTGTTTCTACCAATTTGTTCCATGAGATTTTCTTCAAAAGCTCTCAAAATGGTATTGCCTTTCATTCAACCTTGAAATCTAGAATATTTTTGAATCACACTAGGGAAATACTGCTTCTGACTTTAATCCTCTGAGGATAGTCAGCCTCAAAATTCTCACCTACAATTCAGATCTACAAACCTCCACTATTTCTTTTCTTTCTAGCTCTGGTTCAGCCCTAAAAACTAGTTTTTTTCTAAAACCATGTAACAAGAAGCCCCAGTAGCCTAATGGATAAGGCATTGACCTCCTAAAATCATGTAAAACACACACACGCACACAAAGTGTTTTTAAAAAATTCCTAATCTCCAAGTGTTTCACCAATTTCTAAGTTCATTTGATCCTGATCAAGGGTGAGAGAGTACACAAGAAGGACAGAGAAGAAAAGGAAAAGGAGAAAGGGAATTATGCGTGGTGTGGTTTGCATGGAAACCGTGAGGATTGTTTGTTTGCCTGCCTATTTTTGAGGAGAGGCGCAATGTTGGCCTTCCTTGTAAAACACTATTGCAGGTATCTGTACATCAATCATTGTCTCATATTCCTAAGACAGAAAATGTTTACCCACTTGAAAGATATTACCTTGTTAAATTAGTATTATAGTCTACACCAGACATTCACCGCATCACATCTGAAGGGAAAACTTCAGGGAAAGTAAGAAACTATACCTTTTTATCCTGGAAAGCTTTATTGCATTCTTCTTCTATCCCAGAATAAACATGGTAAATTAACACATTTTTCACAATACAGTTATCCCCTCATAGCCACATTATTGGTAAGCATTTTCACAATCCAAGCCTCAGAACGACAGAAGATAGAGAAGAAAAATAAGCTTCTCCTCAAAATAAACATCAATGGGCAAGATGTCCACTACAAAGCAAAAGGGAAAGAATATGAAAACAAACATAAAGGACAAGATTGGGGGGAGAGGGATGGTAAACAGACCTACATGGCTTCAAGATTCCTTTATTTTACAATTAAGTGGGACAAAATTAACTCAATAAAGGTCCTGAAAGTTATAATACCGGAATAACACAAGAGCTACAAAATAACTAAAAAACTAAAATGGAATGCAAGAAAAAAAAAAAAGAAAGGAAGGAAGAAAGAAAAAAAAATAAGCCAGAAAAGAAGAGTAAACACAGAGGAGATAAAAAGAAAATAAATTATTAAATGGTAGACCTAAATTCAACCATACGGATAACTACATTAAATGTGAATGGGCAAAAATACTCTAATTAAAAGGCAGAGGATGTTAGAATGGATATAAGAGCAAAATCCAACTACTGGCTGCCCACAGGAGCCACATTTAAAATATGAAGACATAGATAAGCTAAAAGAAAATAAGATGAAAAAAGATATACTAGGCCAAAATGATTGGTTAAAAAAAATGACACTGTACTTTTTAAAAATACATTTAAATTTGAAAAAGTCCCTAGTTGCCATTAAGAGGAATGTTATGTGATGACACGGAGTGTGGCATAGAGCGGACGAGACTTAATTACCTTAAAAAATGAGCCACAATCATTTTTGAATATTAGATCAATGCTTAATTTTCCAAATTCACAGACATTTGTATATCCTAAACATAAGTAGCCACACTACTTTCTTTTGACTACATAATTGAAAAGGGCTTGTTTCTATTAGCTACAAAACAGAAATAATCTCATCAGGGATGAATCATTTTAAGATGACATCTGTTCTGAAGTGACAAAAGTAAAGCATCAAAGAAAGCTCAAAAGTCAGGCTTTAAAATAGAGTATGACAAATAGGCACAAAAAGTTTCTTCTTCCTTTAGAATTACGTTGGTTTTTGAAAAACAGACTCCCACACAGTATTTTTGTGAAATTCCATAGATTGCCTGCATCAACCTCAATGTACACCCGCCTCTCATTATTTCTTAATGGGTCACTCAAAAATATTTTTTAATCTTTAACAATCACATGTAACCACCAAGGTGACAAAAATCACAGTATTTGAATGTTCTGTATATATAAAATCATTCATTTGTGTTATTATGTTTTAAGGAACAGCAGAAATCCCTGTGTAGTTGGACAAGAAACTCTACTTAGAATTTACAAACAAAGCTCTTTATGCTAATTATAGAATATAATCCAAAACAAACAGCAAAGATCACTTAAGAGGTCATCTTCCAAGATTTTAGAAATCTTATTTATAATCCTCTTGTGATGAAGAAGCTTTGGGGTATACCCAAATTCATCTGACCCTATGTGCTTAACCATTATCAAAATCACAATGGAGATCCCACAAGTACCCCATCCTGGACCAGCCAAGAGTCACTTCTTCTAGAGAGTGCTACCAACAGGGACTGGGCCAAGGGGTGGTACTTTTTCAAAGGTAGACTGCCAAAGCCAGGTACTGGAGACATGCATTAGGAAGAGAAAACAGGTTTAGAGAGACTAAATTAGGCCAGGAAGGAAAAGGACTGGACTCAAGACATGAAAGCAGTGAGGAGGAAACATCTGCTTTCAGGGCCTGGAATTTCGCACTAATCCCTCATACTGCTCAGGACTTCCTTCTGAAAATGGTGCCCAGAGCATGAGATGCCACAGGGGAAGAGGCCTCCAGAGGCGCAGCGTCCTGCTTGGGGTTTGGCAAGCATCTGGAAGCAAAGAGGCTGACTCCACGTCGTGAGTGTTTGTTGCTGCAGGGCCTTATCACCCAAATTAATGAAGCATGACTGGCTTCTCCCATTCAAGATCGAATCAGTTCCCTAAAAGTAAAATGGAAGAGTGTGTGGAAGAGTGTGTGGAGGATGGAGAACATCCATGAGGCGGGGGTTCCCAGGGAGCTCACGGGCACCCAGGAGAGAAGAGACAACATACTCACAGTGTGGGTTCTGAGGACCACGATTAGGAAAATCTGTCCTCCAGAAACTTAACATGAAGTCCCCCAAAATGGAGGTGGGAGAAGGTAATTAACACATCAGCAATCTCCTACAGACATTCAGAAAAGGGAAAAATGACTTTTATTGAGAAAGGTATGTCATGGAAAGGTGCAAAACTCCACGGCATACGCAAGGACAGAGGCTGGGGACGCAGACGGCCAAGGAGGAAATTACGATATTTCCCCGTCCAGAAATTAACAAAACACACCTGATTTGGAGGAAAGAACAAAGAGACAATTGGGCTCCTAATTCAAATTCAGCAAGCACTTTAAGTATTTTTAGTATCCCTTTTAACAAAAGAATACTAACAATCCCCCAATGCTCATAAAAATAATTACAGTTATAAATCTATAAAAATAGCCTTTCCTGCTCAAGATAAACATAATTTAAACAAATTCCCAACACAACAGTTTCCAAGCTTTTTGGAAAAATAGATTATTTCAACTAATTTCATAGTCTGTTTTTATGACTTTATTACAGGCAACCAAATCCTGGAAAAACTTCTCCCAAGAGAAGTTATTCCAAAGACCTTCCTAATTACCCTTAGGACTTCATGTTTTATTCATTAAAGTAAACAGAATGACTTCAAATTCACAAGCTGCTGATTCCCCAGATAGATGTTCCTTACTGAGTTCAAGTCTGAAGACATGCCACTTCATACGTTGCTCCGTGTGTCTTTGTCTAGCCCAGCACAGATATTCTGACCTAAGGTACCTTGCATCGACATCTCGAAGAGTTAAGTCTGTTCAGTAAACTGAACCTTTCAGGTTTACGACCTTTAAACATAAACCCGTATCATCTGACTTGGCTAGCCCCTCAGTCCGTGCTGTGTACGCGGGATTCGATGAAGCTGAGCCCCAGCCCTCCTCCAGCAGAAGCGAGAGACACAGGGGATGCCTGGCCACAGCAGAAGACTGGGGGCCGTACTCAGCACCGTGTCCTGAAGAAGGGCAGAGAAATCTGGCTGCGGTTCTCACAGAAGGCAATGGATGGAGATGGCATTGGAATGGGAACCCTAAGGACACACTGCTTTGGTTTACTTATTTATTTTCTTTAATGCACAGAGGAGAGACAGTGGGCAGTCGTGGAAGGTTGGTACCAACTTCTTACAGCTCGAGTCTGTGCTTGCAGCCTATGGAGCCATGCGGAGGAGGCTTACGCAGCACCGCGTTTGTGTCTGAAACAGAGCAGGTACTCGAAAAAGGACTAAAAAGCCTGAGGGGGCTAAGTCTGCATGGTTACCTTATAGAATCAGGGTCACAAATCGATTCACATTTTGGAAAACGAGATCTGCCACCATTTCATAGGGTGGATGCAAAATTCAATGAAATCAACAAATTTTAACAGGATGCCTGGTAATAAGTAGACACATGCACATAAACACACACACAGACAGACCACTGTATATACACAATGCAATATTATGGAGAAAGGGAAGTGAATAGGGGAGGAGAACGGGGGGGAGAGGAGGAGGGGGGAGANCCCTTAGAGACCAAACTTTGAGAAACTAAGAACAAAGTCCTGAAAGTCAGCACCACCCTCCCATATCAGCTGGGTAGGGCCGAGAGACCCCAGAAGAGAACGGACNAGCTAAAAACACACATTATGATACCCTAAGAGAGGAAACATTTTGAAAATAATTTTAAGATAATTCGGTACTCATTTATTCCATAAGAGCATTCTGTGTGTCCAGCAGAGGAATACAAATGATATCATCCCTACCCCCACACACCCAGTGTAGAGAAATCATGTACTATCTAACTAGACAATAATCTAGTCATGTGAGGACAAGTCATTTGGTCTACGTGGCTTACTTAACAACAACAACAAAACCTTTCCCTGAGGCATGAAGGAGACTGGTACTAGGAAAAAAATGTTTGAATTAAAATTTTGTTTGACTCTTTGATCCAAGTACCCAAAACCTTTCAAATCCACCCCTTTGTCTCCTCCCCGTCACCAGTTTTTTGTTGTCATAGACAAGTTCCTCATTTCTGGCCTGAGCTTCAGTAACTCTTAAAGGGGTCCATATCCAGGAAAGCTATTTTCACGAGCCATCTTGATACAATACTGTCAAAATATAAGGTCATTTTTACACTATGACTCTTTCTCCATCCCTAATCCTGGCCTCATTTCAGCCAGATCTGACTTCTTGCTTTTATGTATTTCTGTAACAAAGTTTATTAAAGCCTGCTTCTGTAAAGAAAAATTTCTGAAAGCTCAAAGCAAGTTTATAGGATTCCTGTCTTCCAAAACTAGGGTTCTATGGAGGACTCAATTTTAAGTATCACACACTTATATTGTTCAGGCATCAGAGAGAAGTGTTAGACACGTGTTTGAGGATTTTCTAGGAGTCTGGACTGAAGTGGTCCTAGTGGCCCAAAGGCTCCCCTCCCTCCCAACTTCCCCCACCCAGGGTTTTAAAATGGGGTTTTAAATCTAATCAAATGAAGTTTGCAAATTCAGGACATAGATAAAATGCAGAAACCTTTCCTCTTGATTTCCCTAAGGAAAACAAATGAGCCCATTATTACACAGCCAAATCCTTGTCTTGATTTAAAAAACAAAACAAACAAACAAAAAAAACCAACAAAACTCAGTGATTGGGGCACCTGGGTGGCAGAGTTGGTTAATATCCGACTCTTGGTTACGGCTCAGGTCAGGGTTCTGAGACTGAGCCTGCTTTGGGCTCCGTGCTCAGCAGGGAGTCTACCTGGGATTCTCTCCCTCTGCCCCTCCTGCTTGTGCGCTCGCTCTCTCTGTCTCCCTAAAATAAATAAATCTTAAAAAGAAAAAAAAAAAAAAAGAACTCAGTGATTGAAGGGGGGGAAGTCAGGGGACCGCAAATCAGACCATGGAGAGAGACCCCCCCTTTCACCGCACCCCTCACTCCCATCCCCCACAACCCAAAGAGCAGGCTCTGGGCTTGGGATGACTGACAGCCCTCTCTGAGAAGAACAAAGAATGACTACTCCTTATTGGTTATGTCTTCCAGATGGTTCTTACTCCCACTTCCTCCCCTACCCGGGTTCTGGTCTCCACCCAAGGGGAAGGACTCCATGATAAGGTAAGGAAGGCTCGAGATGCCAGGAGGGCTGTTCTGCACAGTAGTTACTGTTTTCTGCATGTTGTTTCTTTTAATGTGAAAATGTTTGCCTTTTTAAAATGGCTTCAAAGCGGCCACATAAGAATGGGTAAACCAAAAATACCCTATGCCACTCAGCCCGCAGGCTGGCTTCCCTGCAACCCTCCTCCTTCTAAAATGTGAATGGGTCACTCCCTCCTTGACCAGCTTCCCTGGCTCTTCACCACCCTGGCACAGTGTGGTCCAGCACTTTTGCAGGAAATGATTCAACAGCAACACTTCTGCTGCAAGAAGATTCAATGCTGATCCCGAGAAAGTGCCCTGATGTTCCCAAAGGGGTCTCATACAAGTCCTGTACCTTTCCAGCCACAAAATCACAGCTCCAAGGTGACCTCAAAGACCGAGTATTCAAACATCTGCTTTCAAGTACTTTAAGCTGTGTCACTCTGCCGACAAGGTGGCCACAAGGAAACGGTTACATTGACACATCACATACACAGATCACATACTTATTTGAGAGAAAGGAACACTCGGATCTGCAAGCAGGCAGGTAGTATTTACAATCAGTTGTCCGCATCTGAAAAGGCATGGTCCTTAGAGACCAAACTTTGAGAAACTAAGAACAAAGTCCTGGAAGTCAGCACCACCCTCCCATATCAGCTGGGTAGGGCCGAGAGACCCCAGAAGAGAACGGACTATGCCTAAGGCACTCTGGATACAAATACCGGATCCTTGAGAGCCAGGCACAGTGCCGGTGGATGTTTTTATTATAGAATATAAGATCAAGGCAAGCTTGTCTTCAACGCAAAATCTTGAACTTCAAAACTTCCTTCATGTGTCTCTCATGTGGTTCCTGCTTACCCCAAGAGGTAAAAAATAAGGCAGGTCCTCACACAGAATCCAGTCTCTAGGAGCTTTGTTTCTCATGGGTGTGCTACTCGTTAAAAAGTAAAAGCAAGGCTCTTTCCAGGAGCGGGTCCAGCTCTCTTTCCCGGTTCATCTCCCTATTGGTTCCCCTCCATTCCACTGCCCCCACCAAACACTCTCTTCCCTTGGAAGCCCTGGGTTATTCCCCTTGCTCCAAGGAGCTCCCTGCCTATATACCTATAAAATCCCATTTATACATCTATTAGATCCCTAGCATATGGTGTTTTAATTTTTGGACTTTTTTTTAAATTACAGTTTCTCCCCCCTGAGAGCAGGAATTATGACTCACCATCCCCATGCCTGACATATAATATATGCTCAGAATAAATTTCTGCAATGAATCCTAACAGTCTTTTCTCCTAGTCATGCAAGAAATTGACAAAATTAATTTATGGTGTTTTCAAAGTCTCTGTTTGTTTACCAACTATTTATTTAAAAAAAAAACCCTAATAGAGGAGAAATCCAAAGAAATATTACTACTCACGTATGCATATGTAAGTGCACATTCATATTTTTACAAGAAAGAGCTCCATGGATTTAAAACACTCAAAGAAAAAAGTTAAAGAGAGATAGGATTCTGCTTTATACTTGCTAGCTGAAATTCTTCATTTAGGTTATGTTTTAGTATTCAGCAATTCCCTCTAATGCTGGTCTGTATACGTTCTATTTGAAGATACAGGCAAATGATCACCTAAAATATTCTGCCTTAGAAATGCAAAGTGTGGGGGCGCCTGGGTGGCTCAGTGAGTTAAGGTCTCTGCCTTCGGCTCAGGTCATGATCTCAGGGTCCTGGGATCGAGCCCCACATTGGGCCCTCTGCTCAGCAGGGAGCCTGCTTCCCCCTCTGTCTCTGCCTGCCTCTCTGCCTACTTGTGATCTCTCTCTCTCTGTCAAATAAATAAATAAAATATTAAAAAAAAAAAGAAAGAAAGGCAAAGTGTGATGACATTTGCAGTAGTAACACTGCAGATCCTTGCTAGTTCCTAAACGAGGAGGCAGAAGCAACTAGTCATCTCCAGGCCTGGCTGCTGAGAATATCCTGCTTCCACCTTCCTAGAGACCCACCTGACATGACCTCTCTCCTCCAGAACAGCTTTACAGGCACTTTCCTAGGTTCCCCTTGAGCAAATTGTCATGTTCATCCTGAATTTCCTTCCAGAGTTTGGTAGCCACTAGCTACGGAGTGCCTACCATCAACCCGCCAGGAGCAGAGGGTGTCGGAATGAAAACAAGGCTGTCTCTGCTCTCCAGACTCTCAAGTTCAAGCCTCTCTCTCCACCAACCGTGGGCTTTTAAGAGGCACACTCAGCACAGACCCCTTCTGTCCCTCAAACAACCTCCGCCCTGGGAGAAGGTATAGAGTCAGTGTCCTGCAATCTAAGATCTTTGGGACAGATTTTCTGCACCAAGAAAATCACTGGGACTTGCAGAGGTGGGGCACTCAACATTTCTGTCAGATGAATAAACCGATAAATCTTCGTAATTCAAACAGGTAAAAACACTGTCTGGAAAGCCTGTGGCAATGGCCCTCTGCTCCTGTGTCTTTCTCGCCCCCGAGAGGCAGCGTGCTACTGAATCCAACCGGCTTAGTGACGGGTTTCAGAATCATGCCCAGGTACTCCCTGGAGCTTCCTATATGCCGACAGCCTAGTGGCAGAGAAGAAAATCTACAATATCTGGAACAAAGGCTTATTTCTCAGGAGGTTTCAGAACTGTGAATACTTATTGGAGGAGGATTTCCCCACAATCTATACAAAACAGTCATTTGAACAGGGAATCCTGAATCCTAAAAATACTTTCTGGTTCCTAACCTTAGTGCTAAGGTTTAAAAAAAAGAAAACATACACATGTGCATGTACATATATAACTGCTCTCCCCTAGTGTGTGTACGTCAAAACCCTGCTGACAGAGAAAATACCCAAGTCTGCGACTGCTCCCCTGGTGGGTGATGGACCCGAAGACTGGGACCACCCCCCATCCCCACGTAATTGCCTAATCACCATCATAAACTAGTGCCAGACTAGAGAATTTTAACTTTTTTTTAAGGTTTTGTTTATTTATTTGACAGAGAGAGACAGCGAGAGAGGGAGCACAAGCAGGGGGAGTGGGAGAGGGAGAAACAGGCCCCCCACCAGGCAAGAAGCCCAACGAGGGGCTCGAACCCAGGACCCTGGAATCATGACCTGAGCCTAAGGCAGACGCTCAACAACTAAGCCACACAGGCGCCCCGAGAATTTTCTATTTATCTTGTCTTATGGCCCACATCTCTACAGAGAGGAGGGGGCCATCTATTCAAATAAGTCTCGGTTTGTTGCGTCAATTTTCATAGGGTCCTAAGATCAAGTCCCACATCACACTCCCTGCTCAGTGAGGAGCCTGCTTCTCTCTCTCTCTCTGCCTGCTCTTTCTCCTGCTTGCGCTCTCTCTGACAAATAAATAGGTTTTTTAAAAAATCACATAAATCCTTAAAAAAAAATTAAGGCTCTTTCGTTTCTTGACAACAGAGTGTGGACTTTGGGATACTTCCAGAGAATACAACCTCTAAATGTCTGCAGAACACTGTTAATTCAAAACCCAGTTATGAGGAAACAGACACCAAATAAAGGGAACATATAAAACCATCACAGAACTATCACTGGAAGGAGAAAGTGCAATCTCCCTGTTCCTCTCCTTCCCTGAGTCGACTCAAACCTCCAGTGAGCTAGGTCCTTGTTCTGGTGGTTCTTAACCTTGGATGCACACTGGAGCACCCCTGGCGCCGATGCCTCGCTCCCCAGTGCCCCACAAAATTCTGGTCGGTCCTGCAGTGGTCCCCCTGAGCAGCGCAGAATGACAACCAGTGCCTTACGCGTCCCTGTGGACGTCCTCTTCCTCACCCGTGCTCTGGGTGCGATGTCCTCTTCAGTGGCTTAAGCTTCGCTCAGTTTCCAGGGAAGCAGCATACGCAGCAGCTACATAAAATTTGCCACCCTATTTTCTGCAGGGACACTCTGAGAGATGTTGCTCAAGATGACATTCTTCACATCCTCAGTCCCAGAAGAGAAATGTCTTTTAAATCTAACTGGTAAGGCAAACCTGACTTCTCTTGAGCAACTCAAGTGCCTTGATCTTATGTGTAAAAATAATTTTGTTACTGATCATATTTTTCCTTTTGGTTTTGACTGCCAGGAAATGAAAATCCAAGTTCAATAACCAAACAGGACATCACGGTATTAACCTTTGCTTGGGTCTCATTTACTTTGTTTCCTTTACTCTGACTTTAAAAGAGTCATTTTATAATGTTGGCTATAAATTGGTAAGCTATCTCCTGTCAATCTTCAATGTGTGGGGGGGGATATAATAATTAACTCCCAGTCACATTCCTCACACATTTTTGAACCATAAAAAGCCAAATAACACAATTAGTGTAACTAAAATCCACGTAAACAGTAACAGCTCTTCTTTGGGTTTTGTTTATTTGTTTATTTGGTGGGCAGAGATGAGACACTGATGGATGGATAGATTAGTAGTTAGGTAGACAGGCAGATAAATCTGCTTCAAAATATATGAGCCCTCTTACGAACATAGCTAAGAAAGGCAATTTCTCAGACATTTTTCATTTATTCACTTGAAACTCTGACATTCAAAACTATTCACAAGTCCAGTGTCAACCAGAATAAATTACAGCAACAGTGAGTCGAGTGAAACTCCAAGGGCTTTTGCTCTGCCACATGTTACGGAAACAGGAATTCTGAATGTACGACTGTTGACACGGATTCTGTATCTATTGAAATCATTTGCACATTCCTAATTTTGTGTTTTATCCCCTATTCCCTCACCCAACTACCTCAAACCTCCTCAGTTTTTCTGCAAAAATCCAATATTCTTCTCCTTTCTTGCTAATTCCAAGAGGACTCTTGCCTTTTACGCTTTTGTGGAGATATTAAAAAGGAAGCATATACTTATGAAAACGCATCGTTCCATTCACTGAGATCTCCAATGTAAAGAAACCAGCTCTCGGCCACCGATAACTCAAAACAGTTAAGGTTTACTTCTTGAGAGTCATCTCTAAAAAGAGAATTGAAAAATATCTGCCTTCTTTTTATTTTTTTTAAGATTTTATTTATTCATTTGACACAGAGAGAGAGATCACAAGTAGGCAGAGAGGCAGGCAGAGAGAGAGGAGGAAGCAGGCTCCCCACTGAGCAGAGAGCCCGATGCGGGCCTCAATCCCAGGACCCTGAGATCATGACCTGAGCCGAAGGCAGAGGCTTTAACCCACTGAGCCACTCAGGCGCCCTCTGCCTTCTTTTTAATGTAAATAAGGCCTCTCAGTTACATCTCCAGGTTGATCGAAGAGTTTCTGTCACACGTGCCCAGTGGACAATGAAACTGGAAAAGGGTTAAACCAAGCTTCAAATCTCGATTTGTTAGTAATCTTTGATAACTCTAATGTAGACCATGACCTCTGGTGTAGAAACTCCATAAAATGAAATGGCCCCACATATGAGGCAAACCTTACATTCGCTAATTTAAAAAAAAATTCTAATGATTTGTTTTCCTAAAATATACCATACATTTCTCAAAAAAAGAGAATCATATACCCATAGGATCTTCCATTTGAAAACAACTGTAGAATTCAATATTTCCCATCCATAAATTCTTTGTTGACATCCACAACTCAAAGAGCACAATTGTACTGACAGTACAAGTTAATCTGTGAATATTTAGCTGTAATATTCTCAAGATACACTCAAACCTCATCCCTGAATATCTTTATTATTTTCCATTCTCTATTATGAATATTTAAAGGAGTTATTTCCTGTATTTTAAAATTATATCAGACCATTGAAACTCTACCCTCCTCTCTTTTTCTTTGCTTGCGGCAGTCACTAAATAATGGGCTAAGACAAAGTCTTTACAATTTGGCTTCATCTTTGATATGAATTCCTGGAACATGAGATAGTTTTTAACATGTAATTAAGGCTTATTGGTCTAGTTAAGCGATATTACAGACTGTCTGCCATGGGCTCGCCGTTGTTCTGGGCACTGGGAATACACTGAACATTCTATTAGGTGAGGTGCAGGGGGAAGGCAGGCAATAAAGAAAATAAGTAAAACACAGCTAGCCAGAGGGTGGTGAGAAGAGAAATAAAGCACACCCGAGGAAGAGCGAGTGCTGAGACAGGGCAGAAAGGGGGACAGAGAAGCAGGCTGTGACCCTTAGAAAGGATACAGTGAGAGGGTGACATCTGAGCAAAGACTTGAAGGAGGTGAGGAAGAAGGACATGTGGAGATGACATAGATAGAGGCATATAGAGATAGGTAGGTAGGTAGATGACTGATACACACACACACACACACACACACACACACACACACACACACACACACAGGTTGAGGGGCTAGGACATTCCAAGCAGAGAGGACAGTAAGTACAAAGCTCCCAACACCCAAGTATGCATCTGGCTTAACAGTTAAACAGAATCCTATTCTAATTACCCATGCAACTTTAGTGCTCTATTTCATGCCTTCAAAGAGCCGGTTGGCAATGATTTTTAACCATACCTTTGGGTACACTGACCTACAAATATTAATAGTGACAACGAGCGAGCTACTTAATTTGGCACTCTTGCACCATTCAAAGACAACAGAAAATGCAGTCTATTTCCAAAAGGAGACACTGTATTATAGGTAAAACACAGTATGTACACATAAGATAACCTCCTTTTTAATAAGTGCTTAGAGATACACAAACTGGAGCTTGCTTTTTATATTCAATAAATCTATTTACCAAAAAAAAGGATATTTTTCTAGATTAAGAGGATACAAGAAAAGTATACAAAGGATATATTTCAAGTATTTTTACAAGTGCTTGATCAGGACCAAAATGTAAAATGAACAAGAGAATGGTATAAACTTCAAAGTAAAATTCAGAAGTAACATGTTAATCTACATTATATAAGATGAAAATACAGAGTGACATTAAATATTGGGGGTGAAGAGGTGGGTTTTGGTTTTCCTACCATGAAAATTAAGATTATTGCCTTAAAATTAGAATTTGCTGGTCAGAAATAATATTAAAATTCTTCTGCAATCATTTCTAAAATTTTAATACTTCTTCACCTCCCATCTTTGGCTGCATCCATATTTGGAAAAAGAAATTAACTATAATTGCCCTTAAGCACAGCTTAAGCTCCCCAGTATGGGGGAAATTCAGTTTTATTTATTCACCACCCATCTGGGAAGAGTTGAATCCAAAAAAATTAATGTTACACTGGCTTAAATTTCAAAGCTGGTTAGAACTATTTTGCCTCAATTCCCAGTAGATGAATACGTAAATTAATATAGACGAGGTCAGCATCAAATTTTCTAAAACTCCCAGTAAACATACTGGTTTCAAGAAAATCAATAATATGGGAGTCGCACAAAAGACAGATAAATCACCACAAATTATCAAAGCATTTACATGCATCTTCAAGTGTTCACATATCACCTACTCCTGTAAACAAGAACAATGAAACGTGATACTACTGAAAACCTTTGTTCATAACAAACCAGTAAGTGACACTAGCCTCTACGCTGAACAGCACTGTGAAGAAAAAAAGGAACAAAAGAAACAGGAAAAATGAGTGAACAGTTTTACTCTTTCTTTAAAATGATTTTATTTACTAGAGAGAGAGAGAACGCGAAGGAGCAGGAAGGAGGGGCAAATGCAGAAGGAGAAGAAGACTCCCCACTGAGCAGAGAGCCCCATGCCGGGCTCAGTCCTGGATCCCAGGACCCAGAGATTATGACCCGAGCCTAAGGCAGACGCTTAACCACCCAGGAGCACCAAAGGGTTTTACTTTTATAGTTTAAAATGCATTCAGAGGGGAAGATGAACATGAGAGACTATGGACTCCAAGAATCAAACTGAGGTTTTCGGGGGGGGGGCGCGGGGGGAATGGGTGAGCCCGGTGATGGGTATGAAGGAGGGCATGGATTGCATGGAGCACTGGGTGTTATATGCAAACAATGAATCATGGAACACTACACCAAAAACTAATGATGTGCTGTGTGGTGACTAACATAATTTAAAAAATTATAAAAAAATAAAATAAAATGCATTCACCCCACAATGAGTATTGAGATCACTTAAAAAGTAAATAAAAATTTTAAAAAAGAGAAAAAATCTTTAATAAAATTAAAATGCATTCAAATAAGATTAGTGAAAATGCACTGTGATTAGTCATGATGAGGAAAAAATATTTGGAAGTACTTTAAGAGGACCTATTTTCTTTCAAAATTATACTACTGACCTCGTGTGTAAATTCACGCAGAGGTGTCCTTTGCACAGCACCAACGATTCCAGCAAACAGGAGGCCCCGCGACATACTGACTAAATCCCAGCACCTGTTCCCCTCTCCGGGCACAGGGGAAGCATGTATCTCCCAGCTACCTCTGCAGTTAAGCTGAGCCCACGCAACCGCACATGGGCCAGAGAACAAGGCCTGACCGTGCTCCCGCTTCACCTACCACAGCAAACCGAAAAGCCATGTGTTGCAGCTATTACAACTGTGAGGCAAAAGCAGCTTGGACATGTGTCACCACTTGGAGGAGGGCCTCTGAGGAAATCCATGTGACCCTCATCAGACTGTACCATCGGGGAGAAACAGACCTCAGGTGTCCTCTCTGGAGAGGTGAAGGTTTGTTACCCAAGCATAATCGACCTCAGGGAGCCCCTGATTCTGATTTTCACTTGGACAGCCAGCAATGTTAGCAACCAGCACAGAATTGCTCAAGGTTAAAAGCAAGTATTTCCTGAGCACTGAACACTAGGCCTCCAAAGTGAGGCTGGGGCGCAGGGCATGCCCACGATGAGCCACTGGGGTATGGATATAAAAGAAAAGAACTTCTTTTTTGATGTCTTTATTCATCTTTCTTCCCCCCCATACTTGCGTATGCTTTATAATGTACACAGGACATTACTGCGGTATTACCTGAAGGTAACTATATATAGACAAACATACTGGATGGATTTTAAGACCACTGATCTTAAGGTAACAAAATGAGTATAACGTATAGTCTCTTTTCTAAGACTCTTCCTCTTGGGAGGGTACATGAGTATGAGAATGTCTTTTGAAAGCAATCAAAGCAATAGCTTAAAAACGAGCAATACCTAAATCTGTAACTAGGAAACAATTAATGAAATCTATATGATAGCCTACAATACCATGCCATATAATCATGACAAAATGCATGTTTTGGAAAATACATGTGAGGGCCATGAGAGGACCTTCTGGGAAGGAGCTTCAATGCAGGTGTACCCCTCCTACACCTGAAAGATGAGAAGCTCATGAAGAGGTGGCAAAGTGTGGAGTGAGGGTAACAAAATGCAAGGTCAGGGTGAATGAAAGGAGGAGAAATGTAAGGAACAGTGGAGCAGGCAAGAAGAGGCCAAGTGAAAGAGAGCTCACCCCCAACTGGTCACTAGCTACACCCTGACTCAAACTCCACTTCTCCATTTCCACAGCCCAAGTGTTTACATAGGACTGATTTTTTTTTTAAGTTTTTTTTTTTTAATTTTATTTATTTGACAGAGAGAGATCAGAAGTAGGCAGAGAGGCAGAGAGAGAGAGGAGGAAGCAGGCTCCCTGCTGAGCATGGAGTCAGATGCGGGCCTCGATCCCAGGACCCTGAGATCATGACCCGAGCCGAAGGCAGAGGCTTTAACCCACTGAGCCACCCAGGTGCCCTACATAGGACTGATTTTAACTCTAAGATCCAGGCCGGATATATGCAAACACTGAACAAAAGTTAAAGTCTGTATGTATATTAAAAAAAAAATGACAGGGATTTTCAAGTTTTCAGATTCCTTTATGCCCTCTTAACTGTGGCCGCAAGGCAAAGAACGGCATTCACATCACAGACACAATACCATGATGGTGAAAATTCTGCCACAGTATGGAAAGGAAGCAAATATGCAAAGCATCACATAGCGGTTTCTATTTGCTTTAGGAACAATGCCCAACAAACACCCGTACACACTTCCACACTTCCTCCTTTCTTATAGCTGTGTTCCAGGTAATGAGTCACCAGATGGCAATGACTCACCCACGTCACGTCGTCTTAAAGAGCTACACGTGTTCACTGCATAAGTTATGTCTTAACATCTTGATACTTCTCAGGAACACTTTTAATACATTTCTGTGACCTCTGAGGGGATTCTGCCATTTTCAACGTCCTTCCTGGTTTTTATCCGTAATGTTATTCCCATGAGCAAATTATGTATCAGCCTCTATTCTTGATAATGGCCAAAGTAATTGCAAATACAGACAGAAGCGGCAGCAACACCGGAGGACAGAATGCGAGGGACGGTACATGAGTGTGAGAACGTCTTTTGAAAGCAATCAAAGCAATAGTTTAAAAATGAGCCATACCTAAAGAACCATCCCAGAGTCCTTAGAGATGCTTACTTCATGAAAATAGAATATAAAAGTGCGAATGGACTCTTCTGAAGGCAATCTAACTAAGGTCTTGGGAAGGCAACCTAAGGCACAGGCCCACACGCACTGCCCAGCGGAAACCGGCCACATCCTCCCTCCCTTCAGGTGTCTTCTCAGTTTTCAATGTTGAGGTGGACTGAAGGGAAAAGATTAGTAGAAAGCACATACATTCGAATTTATTCCTCTGTTGCTAATTTTTTTTAATTAGGCTAAGCCATCTATAGGGCTTAGGATGTTCCTAATGCAACTGAGGATAGAATTTTCAGACCTCAGGCTGAACACCCATGCATCCAGACACTGAACACTATCCTAAGGGAAGACCTTCCTATCTAAAGGAAAGCAATAACAACCCCAAATTGGTATATTGATTTTGATAGTATGACATGTTCCTCCTCCTGAATAACCTGATTCATCACCAATAGCAACGAGAGGTTCTGTCATAAAACAAATTGAATTAACATCTGTTTCCACTTGTAAGTCATTTCAACATTCAGTCACTCACCACTCGTTCATTAAAACATTGCATTTATACACATACAAATTTAGGCATATTTAACAAGTCTGAAATTTTTTTCCAGCTGGTGACTGAAAACGCAAGGTGACAATTTTTCCGTACATATAAGCTTGTAATCTGAAGTGCCACCCTTACCTCAAACTCACCTCCTATTAGTTGGGAGTAACCTTCATAATCCTTCAATCCTCCCAAGAATTCAAGGAGACTGATATCTGAATGCTTTATTTAGAAAATGAAAAAAAAGTTCTCCATGTAGCTCTCATCTCAACTCAAATGCCGTTTTGCCCTTCCTAAGATTCCTGGTTCACTGGGCCATAACCCAAACCGACCTTTTGCTTTATCTTCTCCATAGCCGCTTATTACGCCATAGCAACCACCTATTTCTAGAATTCCTTCCGAAAGACTCCACACGGGTGGTGCCTTCAGAAACTCTGAACCCACTGATTCTTCTATACTTCCAACTGATTCTCTGTCATTGCAAGTATGCTCTATTAAAATGACCCACTTCGGTAGCTATTCCCTCCTCCCTCTAACTAGCCTGGAAAATTCTTGAAGATGAAGACCATGTGTGTCTTTTACACACAGCTTCTGCACACAGAGTAGGCCCCCCAAATTCATTCATCCATCCGCTCACCCAACAAATATTTATGGAGTGGCTGCTCTTTGCCAGGCATTATTCCAATCGCTGTGGGTCCATGGATATGCAAAATAAACAAAGCCCTTGCTCTCATGGAGATGGCATTCCAGTCCAGGAGACAAAATAATAAAGACATCAATGAATGAACACCTAGAGAAATGTCAGATAACGATTAACAAGGAAAAGTAAAATAGGCTGAGGGGATGATGCATGATTGGGGCAAGGTCTGCTATTTTAGGCAGTGTCATCACTGACAAGACATTTCCTGGGGCGCCTGGGTGGCTCAGCCAGTTAAGGGTCTACCTTCGGCTCAGGTCATGATCTCAGTCAGTGTCCTGGGATCGAGTCCCACATCGAGCTCCCCTGCTCTGCAGGGAACGTGCTTCTCCCTCTGCCTCTGCCCCTCCCCCTGCTTGTGCTCTCTCTCTCTCTCTCTCTCAAATAAATAAAATCTTTTTTTTTCTTTAAAAGACACTTCCTAACTGGATTGAGAGAACAAATCAGCCCCTTGATGCGAGAAGAGTAATGCAGCGTCTGGCATGCTAGGGGGCAGCCAGGGGACCGGTCGGTGTGACTGCAGCCAAGGAGGTGGGCAGTCTCATATGCAGTCAGCTGGACAGCGCCCACATCAAGTGGAGCCCCGGAGGACACATGTGAGCCACTACAGGATTTTGAGCAGCAGAGAGAAACAGTATGATGGGCATCTGCTAGAAAAATCACTTTAGCCAGCAGCTGTAATATCTGTGGGGAAAAGATGGCTGGGGGCTGAGGTGTGGGAGGAGGAGACGACAGAAGTGAGGTAAGGGGACCAGTTAGGAGGCTCCTCCAATAACCTAAGCAACACAGGGCGGCGGCAATGGAGGTGGTAAGAATGGGTTTCTCAATGGAGAGCCGACGCGACCCGATGATGGGTTGAATGTGGGGTGGGAGAGAGAAGAAAGAAAGGGTTTGGCAGGAGCAGCCAAACTTGGTGCCACCACAGGCTGGAGTGGGAACGAGAGGGAGCAGGGCAGTCGGAAGTCTGGATGGACACATGCTGAACTTCCACATGCCCTTCGGACCCCAAGGAGATACTGAAGAATTCAATGTAGCTGAACTGCTGGGAGCCCAGGGGAGAAGTCCTGCTAGAGACCTAATTCTGGGTGCATCCGCACATAGAGGGTATCTAAAGCCCACGTGGGCTCCCGAAACTGAGGCCTATGGGAGGGAAAAGAAAAGGCCCAGAACCAGGCCATCGGACGCACCAGCACTGAGAGGTAGGAGGAGAGGCGCGTCCAGGGGAGGCCAGAGACGGAGCAGCCAGCGGGCTTGGGGGAAAACGGGAAGGTGGAGAGGCCAGAAAGCCCAATTCTAAGAAAGGGTCTCATACTGTCAAATGTTACTGATAGTTAAAGGAAGAGAAGGGCTCAAAACTGACAGTTGGATGGAACAACATGGAGGTCACCAGTGATCTTGTCGTTGAGCGAGGAGATAAAAGTCCAACGCGACAAGGGTGTGCAACTTTTTCAGAGTTTTGTAATCGAGGGAAACAAACGGTGTGCTAGCTAAGAGACAAGGAATTACAAGGAATAGTACAGCACGTATGTCAGTGAGAATCGAAGAGGCAGAAGGAAAATCTGAGAATACAACGGAGAAGGGAGATAACGGCAGAGTGAGATCCTGAAGGACCACAAGAAGGGCTGGATGGGATCCAGGGCCCATGTGGAGGGGGTGCCTAAGAGGGGAGCTGACAGTCGGGTCTTTGCGACACTCAGTATTTATTGAATTGAACTGGTGAACTACCCTTAAGATAGTTCTGGGAAAAAGGAGGCCCCCAAATTCTGGTTTCTAGGGCACCATACAGAAACTCCAACATTAACGTGGTCTCAGGAAGCGAATACTCAAGAATGAAGTACACACGTGTCCACATCTGTGGTGTAAGAAATGTATTGGGTCTTTGTGTCTGATTCCTGCCACAGGGTTCCTGAAACCCTTGGAATTTCCCGAGTAATAGTAATGGTTTTTGTTATTTATAACGAGTGCCTTTCACTCACACCTGAGTTTTTGCTAATGAGGCGACACTCACAGGTGGGGCCCCTGCATAGTTTCAGGATGAGGGCTGGTCACCAGAAAGACTAAAGGCATGATTACAGGGTGGGAACTTTCAGTCCCATCTCCCCACCCCCAGGAAGGGAAGGAAGAGCTTCCGTTTGGATTATAAAAGCTTTTGAACAAGGAGATTCAGGTGAAAGCGGCGACGGGCCAGCAAGCTGGTGTGCCCAGAGAGGGCGTGGGGGCTGTGTGCCCCTCCTCCCCCACACTTGGCCCTATGCATTGTTTCCATTTGGTTGCTCCTCAGTTGTAGCCTTTATAATAAATCAACAGATGGAAATGAAGTGTTTTCTGAGTTCTAGGAGTCATTCTGGCCAATTACTGAACCTGAGCAAGACCGTGGGAGCCTCCAAATTTGTAATCAGCCGGGTAGAAGTGTGGGGAGCGTGGGCACTCCACTCACAGCAGCCATCCAAAGCAGGGCTATCTTGTGGGACCGAGCCCTTGACCTGGGGAATCCGCACTAACTCTGGGTAGTGTCAGAATTGAAGAGAATCGTTAGACACCCAGTTGGTGTCAGAGAATTAGCTGGTGTGAGGAAAAAACAAACATCTGGTGTCAGAAAACGCACAACATCTGCTCTTGGGCCATGGGGGTTGAAAACAAACAAGAGATAAGGGACCTGGAAAATGATGACAGGAGTGAATGTCTCAATGTTGACATTTTAAGCAATCAAGTTTAAGGAATAAAAAAATAAGACTACAAAAAAAAAACCCCCACAAAAAACCCCTGCACTATCTTAGTAATATACACATGTAGGGGCTCCTGGGAGGCTCAGTTGGTTGAGCATCTCTTGATTTTGGTTAAGGTCATGATCTCAGGGTCATGGGATGGAGTCCTGCACCAGGCTCCACGCTCAATGGGGAGTCAGCTTAAGGATTCTCTCTCACTCTCCCCTCCCCCACCCCTGTGCACACATGTGCATGTGTTCTGTCTCTAATAAATAAATAAACAAATCTTAAAAATAAATAAATAATAGCATACACATCTACCCAAGGACCCCGAATGCAGAAAACATGGGAATGGGGAGTTGGCACACAGCAAAGCTGGTCTATCTGCTTCCCAAATCTTAATCACCTGATGAGGAAGTTGAGACTAAACCAACACAGAGCCAGCAAGTTAAGAGGCCTGGACAGCTGGATACAGATATGAACAAATAATTACCTTAAAAATACAACAGCTACACAGTGAATTCATACACTAAGGAGGAACTCAAACTTTACTTATAACCTTTCAGAAGCACTTTTATAAAAACAGTCAATGCTAAGTGACTGAGCATGAGCAGAAAGAATCCAATATTGGGAATGTGCGCTTAGATACAAATTCTCTTCCCCAAGTCCACACAGGCCACTCTGCCCCCACACTGGGAATTAGGGAACACGGGAGTGGCAGAGAGGAAGCCCCACCATTCCCCAGGGCATCTGTCACCATCCAAAACATCCTTTATTTCACTGACTTCTCTTGCTTACTGTCTCCCTTCTAGAACAGAAGCCCACCAGGGATTAGATTTTGCACAGCACCTGAAGAACTAGTACTTGGCACACGGCAGGCACTCAAGTAGCAAATACTCAACGAAGGAATCAACACTGCTTCCTCTGACGGGAAAATGATTTCCTGGGCCTAGAATCCTATTCCTTATCTATACGGCAAATTCCTCATACAAGACTCCCCAGGCAGGGCTATACACCTTTCCCCAACACACCCAAGCGCCTAACCCACCAGGGACCCAAACTCAGACACCTCTGGGAAAGCAAGGGGCACTATCAATAATTACATGGATTCAACAGGAACGCCGGCTGTCCAGGACAAATTATAACATGTCCTCTTTCTGTATCTCCCAGCTTTTTTTTCAAAATAAGTTACTTTTTTTTTTTTTTAAGAGAGAGAGAGCAGGGGAGGGGTAGAGGGAGTAGAGAATTTTTTTTTTAAGATTTTATAGATTAAGATTCATTTGAGAGAGAGTGAGTGAGAGAGAGAGAGAGAGAGAGAGAGAGAGCATGAGCGGGGGGAGGGGCAAAGGGAGAGGGAGAAGCAGACTCCCCCTGATCAGGGAGCCCAAAGCTGGGCTGGATCGAGGACCCTGGGGTCATGGCCTGAGCCAAAGACAGACGCTTAACCGATCAAGCCATCTAGGCAAGGGGGAATCTTATGCAGACTCCATGCTGAGCATGAAACCCAATGTGGGGCTCGATCTCACGGCCCTGAGATCGTGACCTGAGCCAAAATCAAGAGTCAGNGGGGAATCTTATGCAGACTCCATGCTGAGCATGAAGCCCAATGTGGGGCTCGATCTCACGGCCCTGAGATCGTGACCTGAGCCAAAATCAAGAGTCAGATGCTCAACCAACTGAGTCACCCAGGCACCCCACTAGATCTCCCACCTTTTCCATGGAAGTTCTCTCCCTTCTGTAGTTATTTATTGGTCTCTTTCCCATAGCAGGCTGTGAATCCTTAAGGACAAATTCATCTTTGTATCCACAGCACCTCACACATATTGTAGATGCTTAATAATGCTGATTGAATGAATGAACCCTCACTTCCACATGGGGATGTAGGATCCCTGAGACAGGCTGGAGCTGGGAAGAAAGCACATCTTGGACAACACGGGCAGCATCGAGTCCCCTCCTGAGGCTGGTACACCAGAGCCTGTTCCCCTTTGTATGGATTTCTGTCCCAGGACAGCCCTAGGACACACTCTTGCTTCTCCAGCCTCCTAAGTCTGGGACCCAACATACTTTACTGAACTCTTATTTCCATTATCTCTGGCTTTGTTAACTGCCCCAGGTTGGATCAGGACTAGTATTTGCTGATCCCTGTTTAGACAAACTCCCACACAGCTCCCTTTCCCTAGCTACCCTGTCCTACTGCCAAACAAGTCCCAGCAACAGACCCTGGCCATGCTTCTTATTTCAACAACAAAGGGGGTGCCCCTGGCCACTGACCCTAAACATACCCTCTCTAGCTAGATAGGGCTCCCCACATGGGTTCCAACTATAGTTCTCTTTGTTGGGGATGAAGTGTTGGACTAATCATTTTCAGGGCTGAGGCCTCAGTGCCACTCCTTTGGATGAAATGGATCTCTTCTAGAATGTTCCAGAATTTCTCGGGGCCTGTCAAAGACCTGTACCATTATGGCAGGAAGAAACCTATTTAGCTGAGAACCAAACTTTTCCCTTTAAGATGGTATCACTGAAATAACTATGTATTAGTTATTCATACTATGGTATGAATGTGTACGTGACACTGTAACAGACTTTTCAAAATAAACTTCCAAGTCTGAGATGTGCATTTTGTGAGAAGGGATGTAAATTCTAATGGAAAAAAAGAAAAGAGACAGAGGGAAAGAGAAACAAAGAAAGACAGAAAAGGAGTAAGAAGTGATCAAAATAATTTTGAAAGCATCAAAATGAAGAGCTGTTTAGAGTGAGAGCCAACAGCTCAGCTCCTGGGTGGCTCAGCTGGCTAAGCAACTGGCTGTGGCTCAGGTCGCGAGCCCAGGGTCTGGGATCGAGTCCTACATGGGGCTCCCCCTGCTCAGCAGGGAGCCTGCTTCTCCCACTCCCTCTGTTGCTCCTCCTGCTTGTGTTCTCTCTCTCCCTCTGTCAAATAAATAAATAAAATCTTAAAAGAAAATATTCTCAGGGATCTAGAAATTAGGAATGTGAAGCTTCTCAGACACGCAGAAACATTTTTCATTAATGAATGTATTCTCATATCACAATAAACTCCATGATAAAAACGTGGTGGCAAAGAACCAACCTTCCAACTTTAGTTTAAAAATGTTCATAATCAGAGGGGCACCTGGGTGGCTCAGTTGTTCAGCATCTGCCTTTGGCTCAGGTCACGATCCCATTGTCCTGGGATTGAGCCCCACGTGGGGCTCCCTGCTCAGGGGAGGCAGCCTGCTTCTCCCTCCCCCACTCTCCCTGCCTGTGCTCTCTCTCTGTCAAATAAATAAAATCTTCTTAAAAAAAAAAAAAAGGTTTGTAATCTGAAAGAAAATTTAGCTGAGGTATCTTTCCGCCAAGAGTATATACCCAGTAAAACAATAAAATGAGAATAAAAGCTTGAGAGTCAAAGGCAGTTAGTTCCATACAAGGAGCTTTGTAAAGTTAAATATGCACCAGGCCCACAAACGTTTCTTCTCACTACGGCCTTGGGAAGTCTTCAATTTAATGGCTGTCCTTCACTGCCACATCACCGCTGCCCAGCTACAAACAAACTCTCTACTCCCCCCCTTCTCTAGTAGTCCCTCTAAATCAAGAAGTTTTCTAGCCCATGGTTGTCCAGAATCAGACAGGTATCTGCCAAGACTGAAAGCAAACACAGGGACTGCCTTCTGCTTATTTTGACTCATGAGAGTCATGCAGAAAGATGAAAGGCAATTTCAACTATCTTCAGGACAGTGTCATTCTGGGGTGCCTGGGTGGCTCAGTGGGTTAAAGCCTCTGCCTTCGGCTCAGGTCATGATCTCAGGGTCCTGGGATCGAGGCCCGCATCAGGCTCCCTGCTCAGCAGAGAGCCTGCTTCCTCTCCTCTTCTCTCTGCCTGCCTCTCTGCCTACTTGTGATCTTTCTCTCTGT
Organism: Ailurus styani; assembly: GCA_002007465.1. Taxonomy (NCBI): domain Eukaryota; kingdom Metazoa; phylum Chordata; class Mammalia; order Carnivora; family Ailuridae; genus Ailurus; species Ailurus styani. The sequence continues at coordinate 10,480,794 of LNAC01000004.1, read as the reverse complement.
GTCAGATAAATAAATAAAATCTTTAAAAAAAAAAAAAAGACAGTGTCATTCTAATAGGAAATGTTAGCTTAAGGAGTCTACACTAGAACTCATGAGAGTGTGGACTCTGTCCTGAGCAAGTCATTCGTGCAGGTCAGAGGCCTACACAGATGCAAAACCTTCCAGACCACAACAAGGACCAGTGGCGCTTTCTAAGATAACCATCGACATTCATTGTCTTCCACAAAAGCTTCCCTCCCTTTGCTCTATCCTTTTCCCTCCGAACTGATGGTTGGAACAATCTTGGTTTCTGTACACTTAAGTTAGGAGAAGACAGTGTCTCCATCAGGAAAACAGGAATTTTATCTGCTTTGTTCACAACCGCATCCCAGTGCCTAACAGACAGCCTGGAACATGGTGAGCGCTCCGTAAATATTTGCTCAGTAAATGAGTAACTTTTCTAAAGCAGGAAGTAGAAAGAACGCTAGATGGGAAAGCACAAGATCTGATTCTGCAAGTGAGTTTTAGAGAGGTACAGAATCAATCAGAGGCTCAGTTATTCCAAAAACTGAAAGGAGAGAAATAATACAAAAGCCTCAGCAACGTAACATCACATCATCTAGCTTTCTCTCTCTCTCTCTTTGTCCTTAAGAAAGCACTTTCACACTCTGTTAGACAAACAACCTCTGAGAATTCAGGGTCTGTCATAAGAGTTCTCAAAATAAATACTTTTTTACTCACAGAATTCCAACTCTGCTGTAGAGAAAAATACTGATATCGTAAAAGGGAGAACATCTGGATCTTCTGTCCTAGACCTTTATCCGAAGCTCTGGAGACCCACGGCACTAGTACATTTTGAGATACAGGTAGAGATATTCTTTATAACATTTACCTGGTTTAACTTCAAGTAAAATGATAATGGGAGTAACAAGGACATAAAACACACAAGCCTTCCAGCAATATCACTCTATGGACAATGGCATGTGGTCCTGCAAAATCAATCTGGTCCAGAATTAGGGACCAAAATCTCCCTAATGACAGAGGGCTCGTGTCTGGACCACTGACATGAGCACCGTCCAAATCCTCCCATTAATTACTTACTCATTTTTAGGTAAGAACAGCCAAATTTTTCAAAGCCTTAAAGCATTTTCCTCAGTTTTTAAAACTTGTTGCAGGGTTTTTCATTTACTAACAGGGAAAGACTGCATGCTTCAAATAGTGCTCGTGATGCCTGACATAATATGGCTACCACATTACATCCTAAGCTAAGGACACATTTCAGCTTGCTCTTGGGCTGTGACCACCAGGAAGGGATGCTGGCAGAGGTTACAACACACTCTTCCTTCTATGTTGCCAGGTGGCAACACAGACAAGCCAAGACACTTCATCAGACGGTAAATGTGCTCTAGATCATGAATAAATGGAACCTGGACACTCAGGACTTAAAGAGCACCATAAAATGATATTATTGGCTTACTTTTTTATAAGAAGGAGAAGAAATTCTCATTACACTCCAAGAAATTTTGAATAAACACTGTAAATATCCTATGAAGAACAGTTTGAGTTCACTGAAATACCAGCGACGAGATAACACAGGTAAAATGAAATGAAAAATGATTTAAAACCTCTTTTGTTCTGCAGTCACTGAGCTCTTAAGAGAAAAGCAATGAAAGAGCCACAGACATATGCAGGGAAAGGATCCTGACCTATAGAAGCTTCCATCTCATTAAAGAGGATGACACAGAAACACAAGGAGGGGTTCTGGTAATTCAGGCAGAAGTCACTCGTGCATTGAGCTTTCAGACAGTCCTGAGGAGACTGGCAAGGTTTTAACTGTAGAGACGGGGTATGCAGTAGGAGTGGAAAGAAGATGTGAAAAGCTGGAACTCAGAAGAAGGTTCCATGAGGAGCTTGCTGGCTTGTGGGCCTGGAAAGGAGAGCTGAAGCCAGACTGCACAAAGCTTGAACACCACGCCACGAAACTTGGGAGTTCACTCAAACAGTAACAGGGAGCCCATGAAGGTTTCTGGGAAGGGAAGTAGCATGCTCTGATTTTAGGAAGATCCACAGGATAATAATAAACTGTATCTAGAGCTGCAAGGTCAAAAAGCAACCACCCAACAAAAGGCCAGTGGATTCAGTAAGTAAAATATCAGGTGGATTGTCATAGTGCTATTCTAACTGATTGGAGGGGGAGGGAAACTAAGTAGTTTAATTATTTTCCTCATGTCTTCCTCTCTTCCCTACCGTTCCTTCCTCTCTATGCGGTTGGGTTATCTGAGGTAGTCTTCCATGGATACAGTTCTTGAGTTGTCTGAGGGTACTAAGTCCTCACTAGGATATGTAAAAAATAATTTCTAATGTGCAAAGAACCTTAGAATGACATTGGAAAGGCACTCTTTACACAATGAGAAAGGCAAATGGTGTCATCTCAGCTGCCCCGTGGAGCCCTCCTTTCTCTGAACATGACCCCTATGATACCGCACTCAAGGTGTGGCTCTGAACATACAGGGGAGGAGTTCAGAGAAGAAGGGAGCAGGAGCAGAGGTATGACAACAGAAAACACCCCTGAAAAGGAATATAGGTACGAAACCACTGTTTATTTTCATTTTACTCTTTTATACACGGCCACTATCTCAAAGTCATGTACCTACACGAAATGTAAATATTAAAAAAAAAAAAGAAAGAAAGAAATGTAAATACTGTTCAGTGATCTGAAATCTAAAGAGAAAGATAATTTCTGGACACCTTCAAAAACACATGAGCTATAAAAGAAGTACCTGCATGTTTTTGAAGACTAACAGTCAACACCAGTCAAATTAAATTCCAAATGTCATCTGGGATAAATTAATTGGCAACATTTTCAAAGTATACGTGGTCTGAGCAGCTGTTTATGTTTTTTATTCAAATTGGGATCAAGTTCTTGAAGGAGTTATGGTTAGAATACATCAAAAGCCTAAAGTCATCTATCTTATTATACTGCAAAATTCCTATTCGAGAATGTCGGACTAGATTTTAGTAGGAAACCCAGCTAGCACTGACCCCATTTCAGACACTATCAAAGTGGGACATTCACAAAGCATGATGCAGGAAAATGCTTCAAGGGAAGTGGAGGGGCGCCTGGGAGGTGCAGTCGGTGAAGCATCCAACTCCTGGTTTCGGCTCAGGCGGGGAGCTCAGGGTCCTGAGACTGAGCGTCGGGCTCCGTGTGCAGCACAGAGTCTGCCGGGGATTCTCTCTCCCCCTCCCTCTCACCCTCCCGCTCGGGCTTTGTCTCTCTCAAATAAATAAATAATCTCTAAAAAAAATAAAGGAAGTGGAAAACCTCCGACCATGGAGGAGAAACTGGTAAGAAAGGGCATGTTAGGATGCTCAAAACGTGTGCCATACGTCTCATTATTACAATAATTACACTTATCATTATTAATAGCCGCTGCTCTCCTTTACTACAGGGCTGCAGCCCATTCCATACTAAGCACTTGGCGTATACCAGATAATTGTATTATCTAAATAGAAACTCGATATTTACCCCTCACAAAAATCCTAGGAGTTCATTATTATTTCCCCACTGAATAGAGCAAGTGGCTTAATTTCTGAGTTGAAGTTTTTTTCAAGTAATTTGCTCAAGGTTACATAGCTTGCGAGTGGAAGAGCTGGGACTCGAACCCAAGTCCTATTCAACATATTCTCAGCACTTAACTTACTTTGAGGTGCTAATAATGTTATGGCGAGCCGCATGACAGGTGAGACTGACATGAATCAAAAAATCCCATAAAGCAATGTTAAACCGTAACTGTGACAAGGGCAATGCATCTGACCTTGGCCAGGAGGGGGTGAGGGACCGTTCTTCCCTGAGGAGGTCTAAGGGGATCTGAGAACTAACAGAAGAACAGGAGTTGCCCTGGGGGAAAGGGCAGGAAGAGCATTCCAGGCAGAAGGCATAGGATGTGCAAATATGACCAGTGGGAAGGAGTGTGGAGAGGACCTAAAGGACAAAGAGAGATGGGAAGGCGGGCCTGACACAAATCTGGCAAATTCAGATTCATTAGGTAAACTTGGACCCTGCACCACAACCCCACCCACAGTGTTTCAGAGACCATGGTAAAAAGTTTTGTCACCTAACCCAATCTAATAAACATTTACTGAGTAAAAGGAAAAAAAAGAGATTTTGTCTTTATTCTAAGCACACTGGGTATTTATTTAATAGCTGATTTATTTTATAGCTGTTTTCCTTGGGAAGAAAGGGGGGTAAACAAAGGTAGCAGTGCCACACAGACTCTTAGAAATCTTTCAGGGGCGGGCATTAAAAAGGCTCTTACAGAATGTGAACTCCTGTGTTCTATTTTATTTATTTATTTATTTATTTTTAAGATTTTTATTTATTCATTTGACACAGAGAGAGAGATTACAAGTAGGCAGAGAAGGCAGGCAGAGAGAGAGAGGAGAGAGGAGAGAGGAAGAAGCAGGCTCCCTGCTGAGCAGAGAGCCCGATGTGGGCCTCGATCCCAGGACCCTGAGATCATGACCTGAGCCGAAGGCAGAGGCTTTAACCCACTGAGCCACCCAGGCGCCCCTGAACTCCTGTGTTCTAGAACAGACATATGTTATATATCTAAACATCCCCAAACTGGAGATTAAAGCTGCAAATGGAAGAATGACATGCAGTCTCTGGAGATATAGTGAGACAGTCCTAAGGTTACCTTGGAGGGCCTGGGATGCAGACGGAGGTACACAGGAAGAGGCCCTACCAAGAAAATGACAGAACCCATTTCTAGCTGAGACGCACCGCGGATGACTGTTTTCACAGCCCAGTTCCCCACCCATGAGCTGCGTGGCTTTGGGAAAATTTCCCCATTTGTAATAATATCTATACCTCACAAAATTATTTTAAGAATAAAAGGAGTTATCATACATGTAAATATACAATAAATACAAACCCTTATTATATTATGAAGACCACTTGCAATAAAGATCATGATTTGCTATAAGCAGTAAAGGAAAGAAAAATATTGGTAAATAAACATCGAAGGCAATATATTCTCAAACTTGCACGTACATAAGAATCACCTGGAAAGCTTGTGAAAAATGTAGATTCCTGGCTTGTTAGAGGTAAGGCCTAGGAAACTAGATATTTCAGAAGCTCCTGAGGGATTCCAACACCCCTGATCCAAGCATCTTACTTTGGGAAGCATGGTTTCAAGGCCTAGAATTTAAAATAAATATTAAGTCACCAAATAAAGTATTTCATTACAGGAACTTAACTACAGGGATAACTTTATAAAACAAATTTCAAGATTTTATTTTTCTCCAGGCAAAATGAAACAAGATGACTTTCAAAATCTGCTCGTAGACAAGACCAGAATAATCAGAATCCATTTGATTGGCAAAATATACAGTATTTAGCTCTTAACAACCATTTTCAGGAACTACTTAAATTTTTAGTTCCCGACAGTCCAAAAATGTCAGTATGTGCAATGCTATCAAGAGAAACACTTAAGACCAGGGTACATATATTCTTTAATTATTAGATTTTATTTTCTATCAAAAGTAATAGAGTCCACAGCTCATCTTCAATCAGAGAAAATTCTTTTCTGCTAGACCACAACTAAAAGTCTACAGACTCTTTCACTTTCGTTCAGAGTTCTTCAACCCTGGCACTATGTGATTATTGTAGATTGTTATTTACAGGAATTCTCTACACTAACGAGTGACCTTCAGGAAAAAATCAAACAAGTGACTGGCTTCGGGGAAGGTGAAATCATCAGCCTAATATACACATTTGGTGAACAATGTCAGTGTCTGTGAAGATTATAAACTGAAGGTATTACTTATTCCTTTTGCTTGAAAACCATTACACAACCCAACACTCGGGATCTTTTTTGACCCAACCCATGAAAATGCTGCTCGGGCTCTTTAAAAGAATAAACAATGTACATTCTTGTTTTATTTGCAAAAATAATTAGCAGCAGCTGCTACTTACATACAATTTGCAACAGAACATATTTTACATACTGAACCCAAATATTTCAGAACTTAAAGAGCCTGACGCCAAATGAAGTATTCTGCCTTTTCTGAAATTTAAAATAAGGCATAACAATTAACTTTCACATTCCTTCATCTAATTTTAAAAAATGACGAAAACATTTTCCTGAGACTCAAAGGAAACAGCTGGACACATCTGTCAACTACGCAACTCTGCAGTGAAAGAGAAACTTAATGCTTTAATCCCATACTTACATGTGAGGGCTCAGTTCATAAAAATTTCTATTCCTGTAATCTTCTACTTTCTCTGGTGAATAAATGGGCAAGGACCGGTATGGGTTAACGGATATAACCACACTTCCAATGTACGTCTGCAAAAGAGAGAACAAAAAATGTCCTCGTTATTACACAGGATGTGTTTGAACATCTTAAATCTCAGCGTCTCATGGTTGCATCCTTTTAAAAACAAAACTGGTTCTACTGCTTGACCACTCATATTTTTCAAGAACACTTAATATCCCCAAAGACGGATGGTCAATGCTGTTTACTCATTTTGCTGATAAATGGCAGGCACAGATTTATATGTTGAAAATACCTTTCAAAATAAACCTCTAGGTTAATTTATGATCCTGGATAAGAGTTCTCCACAGTCCTGTCACACTTGCCAAAAATTTCATCACCAACCACAGCTAACTTTGAGCAACAGCCATGCTTTTCCTTATTCCGGTTGGAACCGGTGTCTCCTTCTCTCATCTTTACCCTGCCGTTTCAGTCCACTGTAACCCAGGGTCTCCCTCCGCCTGAACCACATCCATACCTATCAGCTAGGGCCTTTACTTTGGGGCTGGCCTTACCTCAGCCTGTCAATCTCTCCAATGGGCTCAGACAGCACATGACTCCATGGGAGAGCCATGGATATCCACTGGGTGTTCGAACAACTTAATCTCATAGTCTAGCTAACATACCATAACATCAGAATTTAAATGTATTTTCTAAAGGAGAGTACATTTAATGTCAAATTTAAATTCAATGTGGAATGCAAATGTACTTTTGGAGGATCGATACCGTATTTTCGCAGACATGAACCGCTCACACGACAAAGTGGAACGCTATTAATCTTCCCTTTCATTTTGATCTGGATTCCCGGCAGCAAGAGTAGTCTGGTTCAGTTCATTCTGTACAAAGACTAGCACCAGGCCATGAGCAAAAGTCACGTAACTGGAACTCATTTTAGTGGCTTTATTTTTCCTTTCAGTTTCAGCATCATGGGTTGGGAGTGGTGTGGAGACATGAACAAAAATATGTAAGTGATAATTTTTTTTTTTTTTTAAGAAAGAGGTGAAAGAAAAAAAGAAGGGAAGAAAGTCAGCTCTAACTTCCCCACCTTTCCAGCGTCCTGCAACAAAAGGTGGCATTTTTAGAGCAACAAATCTTTCCTGTATCACCGCCACTGGATTCAAGATTGTCAGATCTTTCTAGAAAACTGAACAGAATAGAAAACAGACCCATGTGAGTGTTCTGACTTTTTTTTTTTTAACATAGGTCGCAGTTACTTTAATTACAAAAGACTTCTCCAACCTGGAAAACTGAACAGGTTATCCTAACACATACTTCTTCATTCTCTCAAGCATAGACAAGACCACTGCTGTGAAAGAAAACTCTGTTTCAATGCAGTTTTCTACATTTATTTCTGACATTCATTTCTGACATTCTATCACTAGGACCAATTAATCTGGCCTGACAAGAAATGATTCCAAGTTTCCCAACTTTCTGCATTTTCAAAAAGGTTCCTCCCCACTACAACCTACTTGGGCAAGTAGGTGGGAGACGCTGGAGACTGAGTAATGGTCACAATCACTTATAACGAATATACTAGAATTAGCTACACTGTAGATATGAAAATATAATGATTGGTTATACTTTTAATATGTGTTGATTAGAAGATCAGCCTTCTTCAGTAGAAAAGCACATGACTATCCTTTTTCAGGTAATTTCTAGAACACATAATTGAGACAGATATTTGCTGTTGGCAGAGAAACCAACGGTCAAGTTGCTCTTTGAAACCAAACTTCCCAGTGGCTAAATTCTTGATAAAAATCTGCCTCTGTAGCATTCTGACAGAGAACAACTCTGCTGCCTTGAATCCAAGATCAAAAGCCACACGACTGAGTCCTAAGTTTCTCTTTGTTACTTGTGACTTTTATACACTGAATTGTGAGTGCTTCCCCCCGCCCCTGCCCCCAGTTCTTTCCCTATCACCTCAAAAAGGCCTGTCCTATTAAGGATGCCCTGTCAAGATTTGTTAACTGAATGACTGATTTGTACGGGGCCAGTTCATCACCAAGAAAGTGACTCTCATATAATTCTTCTTCTGTTGAAATCTAATAGCAAGTACACTGCTTACAGTGCCTAATATGTTACGAAACCTATAAGATGACACACGGCAGAGGTTTGAAAAGTACCTGTATAGGATGAACCCCTTTTGCACGGCTGTGGCTGGAAGCCATAACGTGAATGAGCTTGAGCCCACACGCACGGCTGGGTACCCTGAGCTGGAGGGCCTGACACCCAGCTAAGAGCGAAGCCATTCTAAGCCATCCAGCCCCAGTCAGGCCACCAGATGCCTGAAGTCAGATGCATGATCCTGGCTGAGACCGGCAGAAGACACACCAAGCTCAAGTCCGCTTAAATTGCTATCCCAGAGAACTGGGCACAAATAAACGGTTGTTGTTTTAGGCCATTAATTTGGGGGGGTGGTTTGTTATCCAGCAATAATTACTGGTACACCAACACGGCTCAAGACAAAGCAGAAAAGGGGCCAAGCAGGACAAGCTTTATCAATCTACATAAGGGAACAGTAAAAGAAACCATGCTATCTCTCCATTCTAGTTTACGGACGTGTTTCAGATATGTACCCTCTAATCTTGAACGCCTAACTAGGTTTGTCCTCTCCCAGGACGCCTGCCCTTGCTGTTTATGAGTTTCTTCCTTAAAGGGTCTATGTGCATTCATCAAAGACTTAAATATTCCCACACTGTGCCAGCAGAATGACTCCAATGTTCAGTCATAGTCCTCCTTTCTCTGAGACACGGATGAATTCCTGATGGCAGCTGACTGGCTGCGTGGAGTCTATGATTCTACTCTGGTCGTGGGCAGCTCTCCACTCTACATGCAGGTAACTGTAGTAGCAGATTACACCTCCTTTCTGGGGATCAGGACAACAGCGACCAGACAGTTCATGTTTACATCAATTAACACTTGGACTTACAAATGAGAAGCCATCATTATTTTTTTTAACAAGCCACCGTATATTATTTAAAGTTGGTATCTTCTTATTGGGTCATGCTCTAAAAAGAACTATAAACTAACTCATTTGGTAGCCGTTGGCATTAAGAGGCTGGAGATAGGACACAGAGTTTCTTAAAGTCCAGTAGTATGTACAAGAAAGGGCTGGGTGCGTCCACTTTATTCTGAATATGCCACGGAGGAAAAAAAAAAAAGAAAAAAAAAATAGAAAAACTTCTACATCTTTATAAAAGGGAGCAGCAAACAGGAGTCATCCCTTGCCCCCCCACCCCAAGTTCCACTCTTACTTGACTGGTAGTAAGAGGTGTGTGTAAACTGTGTCCAGCTTGAATAGAGCCTGTACCAGCTGGGCCCACGAAAAGGCCTCCCGCGGCTCAGTCCACTGCCAGCAGACCACTTCGATGGCTGTGCTCGCATCTCAGTTTTGTCCCTGTGCCCCCAAAGAACCTGAAGAAACTCTTACTAGAATCCAGAGGATATTCTCCCATCAAGCGAATTACACTGCAAGGGATTCCTTCCCCATAATGGCCAAGACTCTCTCCCAATTAGGTTCTATCTACCTTCTCCAACAGAGACAAGCCCGGCTCTCATTTCCCTTGTATGTATGTATTCGCTCAATCAATGTACTTATTTACTCCATGTAACCAACCTCCTAACCACCTCAACGACTTCCCAGCTCTCCACCTCCAAGTTCCCAGCCCTTGGCGCCTGCAAGGACTCAGGCACACACACAACCACCAGGACACTGGAAAGCCCTCTTTAGTCCCACTGCCCTGTGGGACCTGCCTCTGACACCTAGGAAGGAAAAAGGAAGTGGAGAAGAAGGGAAGGGGGGTGGGGAATCGAGGGGCCGGGAGGGGGGAGGAAGCTGGGGGCAGGGGAGGGAACAAGGAGGAAAGAAAAGGGGAGAGAAAGAGGAAAAGCTCTAACTTTTTATAAATGGCACATTCGATTACCAACTTTATCTTTCATTTCTCAAGGGCAGACATTAAATCAAGAATGTACAAACATTCCTAAGTCAAAACAATCTCTGTCTTCATATTTCAGATATCTGTAGCATTCCAGAACAGATGCCTTGTGAATAACCAAATAATACTCAAAGAGTATTCCTATTGTGATCACAGTGAAATCTGAAGTCTTTTCTGGAGGATATGCATCCAGCAATTCGGGACACAGAAGAAAGGCCCCTGATATACGTAACCCAAAGACTAGACATCCGCATCTTTTAAGGTCTTCCCAATTGTGGCTCAGTCGGCTAAGCGCCTGCCTTTTGCTCAGGTCATGATCTGGGGTCCTGGGACTAAGCCTGTGTTGGCCTACAGCCTCAGCATGGTGTCTCCTTCTCCCTTTCCCTCTGCCCCCCTCCCCCCCCACACATCCTGCCCTGGCTCCTGCTTTCTCTTGCTATCTCTCTCTCAAATAAAATCTTTTAAAACAAATTGAAGTCTCCCCAGATAAAGTCACGTGTAACCACAGGTGAAAACCACAGCTTGTGGTCTTCACCTACAGGACCCACAGAACCGTCTTTTACTCTCGACGGCAGGAACCGTGACAGGGTCGCTGCTGACCTACCTTCTAGCTTACTTTCCTCTTTAAATATTCTGATGTAATCCATTCTGTAAACATTTCAAAAAGGAGAGAAAATCCTTCTGGCCCCACTCTCATCTTAGCCACATTTCTAATAAACTCAGCACACTACAGAGAAACAGCAGCAATCTCTCTAGATTGGGGCCATCCTGAAGCAGTATGCTTCAAATGTTCAACTATGACTCACTGTGAGACATAAATTTCATCACTATGAAGGATGTGTGTTTGCGTGTATATTTACATACACATACACACATATGTATGAAATAAACCTTCCATAAAACCCTAAGTAATATAATACTCTTACCATATGTGATACACTGATAGTATTTGTTCAATTCTATTCGTTACAAATTTTTTTAAAAAACTGCTGGTCCTAACCCATCAAATGGTTTTTATCATGCATTAATAGGTTGAAACTTACAGTTTAAAGAATACTGCTACAGAGCACTTGTTAATCTTTTTTAAGTTTATCCCTCTCAAATACCAATGAAAGCTATGGAACTTCCAACTTCTCCCCAGAAAAAAATATAAATATAATAGGTATATAAAAGTTTGCATACAGTTGGCAAACTAAGTTAAGAATTCCTATCCTTATAGATCTTGGATACCAGCCCTTTGTCTGTAGTGTCTTTGCGAATACCTTCTCCCATTCCGTGGGTTGCCTCTTAGTTTTGTTGACTAGAGCCGCCACCCTATGACCTTGCAATTGCACTACAGCGTATTTACCCCAAAGATACAGATGTAGTGAAAAGAAGGGCCATATGCACCCCAGTGTCCACAATCGCCAAACTGTGGAAAGAAACAAGATGCCCTTCAACAGACAAATGGATAAAGAAGTTGGTCCCTATATACCATGGAATATTACTCAGCCATCAGAAAGGATGAATACCCAACTTTTGTATCAACGTGGATGGGTCTGGAGGAGATTATGCTGAGTGAAATAAGTCAAGCAGAGAAAGCCAATTATCATATGGTTTCACTTATTTGTGGAGCATAAGGACATTAGAAGAAGGAAGGGAAAAACGAAGAGGGAGAAATCGGAGTGGGAGACGAACCATGAGAGACTATAGACTCCAGGAAACAAACTGAGGGTTTTGGGGTGGAGGAGCGAAGGGTGAGCCCGGTGATGGGTATTAAGGAGGGCATGGACTGCACTGAGCACTGGGTGTTACATGCAAACAATGAATCATGGAACACGACATCAAAAACCAACGATGTGCTGTATGGTGACTAACATAACATAACATAATAAATAAAAATTAAAATTAAAAATAAAAAAATCAAAAAAGAACTTCCACCCTAAGGGAAGAAACAGTGGTCACTAATGGAAAAAGAAATAGAAAAAGAGAAAGAAAGAAAAGGAATGAGAAGTGACGAAAATAATTTTGAAAGCATCAAAATGAAGAGTAAGAGCCAACAGCTCAGCTGCCCAAGTGCTTCATCACACAGCACCAAGTCAGATCACAGCAGGACCATCAAAGGACAACATGAGCGACGGTATTCTGGTTTTGATGTCAAGGATATACACAATACATTTTGGAACAGTATCTAACCAAAGAAATTTTTTTCAAGTTAAATAGTGAAGCACAGTTTGAATATTTTTCGAGTCTCAATTATGTAGAAATGTACACACGTTCGACCACAATGCTAAATGAACGAAGCCTTAGTGTACATACACAGCAAAGTCAGATAGTTTCACACCTTTCATATCACAGTTCTTCCCCAGGCAACCTTAAGATCTTTAGAAGCCCTAAATTCTGAAAGTTTACATTTCAATTCCCCATATGAAATTGAAAATAAAATAACTAAACCATAAAACACAAGTATGAAAACCCTACAATGACTTGTTTTCACCATGATGACTTCTTTGATGCTTTCAATATCAATTTCTTTCAAAATACATTTTTAAAGCCCCTGCTTTGCTGAGCCTCTAACCAGGCATCCCACCTGCCTATCTACCAGCTTCCTTATTTTCTTCAGAATGAATTTTAGTTATTTGTGCTCCAGTCTCCACGTTTCCTTAACAACTCATCCCTGGACCTATTAAAGTGCTTGCACAGGGGCACCTGGGTGGCTCAGTTGGTTAAGTGTCTGCCTTCAGCTCAGGTCTTAGTCTCAGGGTGCTGGGACCAAGCCCCACATCAGGCTCTCTGGTCGGTGGAGGGGGGTCTGATTCTCTCTCCCCCTCTGCCTCCTCCTCCCATCCATGCTTGCTCTGCTCTCTCAAATAAATAAAATCTAAAAAGAAAAAAAAATGCTGGCATAAAACATGTACTTACACACCATTTTACTAAACTCTCCTTCAATTCCCCTGAGATAGATATGAATTCTCCATCTCAATGTCCATAACAACGGAAAACAAAGAAGTTAAGTGGTCTGACCACATTTTCTAACAGAAGTGCAGCTAGGACAAGGAGCCAAGAGTCCGCTCTCTCTTCCTCAGAGCACACCTTCCAGCTATTTGTCAGACCTGTGAAGCCTGGGGGAAAAGTGGCCAAGCAGAATGCCTGATCGTAGAAAGCTGTGTTGTACAACACCTTCCAAGAGCACCTTCACCCTCATGTAATAGAGAGCCACTCTGGGCAGAAGCCTCTTATCTGGTGACCTGAGGAATGCCGAAACCCTCATGCCACCAAGGGATAAACGAAAAAGGAGGAGGGGGAGGAAAAGATGTAGTTACAGGGAAAATGTCTCATCTCAATAGAAAAGATTTTTTTAAATGTTTATCCCAGCACACAAAGTGTGTGCCTCCATCATGAAGAAATGCAAGACAATGTAGAATAATCCTTGCATGTCAGAGAAATAAACCAGGAGAGTGGCAAGGTAACAGGCAACACTTCATGAACTATCTTACTTAATGCTAATGATTTAGCCTAAAATGGCCCCAAAGAAGTATTAAAGAATGTGCAAGATTCCTCCAAATCCTGTGATCCAAGCCACTCTCACCTGCACAGCGATAACACTTCAAATCCAGCCTGGGTCACGACCCAGGTAAAAATACCCCTTTCCACGGCTGCACCACTGCCTTGACAGAATTTAGGCTACGACCACTGAAGACGCAAGCAAGGCAGTTAGTAAGGGCCTTCTTTATGCGCAACATCAGGTTAGGCATAGTGGGAACTAAAAGACACTCTTGTGGTCCGTGCTCCTGCGTGGCTCATACTAGAGCTTAAGAGGTGAAACTGAGGAGGTGAGACTTCCGTATGATCAAACATAAGACTTAAAGAGTTGTCTAGCCATGAAAAGAGCTGAAATAAGATTTAAGCGATTCCTGGTTCAATGAGTCACTCGTCTTCTTATTGCCTAGGTGAGTGCTTTGGGTCTACGTGAGGGAACAGTCACTGTGTACTGCAGCGGTCCAAGAATGATCCAGAAAGTTGGAAAACGTGAACCGGTCTAAAAGGATGGGCATGACTGACATAAAGTAATGTGCCCCTAAAGAGTGGCATAACAGAATTCGGGTTTTAGGTAATCACTGAACTTTTTTTTTTCTAATTTTACAAAGACAGTTGTATCCTTCAAAAAATTTTTTTAAAGTATGACTTGGCAGAGACTCAAAACGGTTATCTGTACGCCCAGGTCCACCGCAGCATTGATCTCCACAGCAAAAGGTGAAAGCAGCCCATGTCCACTGATGGAACAATGGATAAACAACATGAGGTACGGAGAGACAATAGGATATATTCAGTCTTAAAAAGGAAGGAAATTCTGGCACATGCTCCAACGTGGATTAAAACACAGACAGAGGCACAAAGGCCTACCCATCCATATTTCAAAGACAGGAATGAGACAGCAAAGACCTCCAGTGAGTAATAGCCCAGAAAATAAGACTGGGATCAAATTGCAGAGAGCCTCAAATGTCAGGGTGAGGAGACTGAGTTCCATCGAGTCTGAGAGCAGTTCTGAAGTAAGAGTCAGTGTGTGCTCTCTTTTTTTCTCTCGCTCTCTGTCAAATAAATAAATCAGGGGTGCCTGGGTGGCTCAGTCAGTTAAGCATCTGACTCTTGTTTTTGCCTCTAGTCCTGATCTCAGGGTCATGAGATCCAGCCCTGCATTAGGCTCTGAGCTCAGTGGGGAGTCCACTTAGGATTCTCTCCTCTGCCACCCTCCCCCGCCTCACAACAAGCATGTACTCATGTTCTCTCTCTCAAATAAATAAATAAATCTTAAAAAAAAAAAATAGTGTGTGGAGTAAGGGAGTTAGACGCTGAAACAAACTGACTTGTTCTTGAGCTCTTCACTCAGATTCTACGTCATTGAGAATTTAATGCTTCAAATGCTTTTGAAATACAGTGTGAACCTTGGTTCCAAGTTATCTGGAAAAGTTTTTCAGTTTTGTGTGAACCTGGGTAATATACTTAACTTCTCCAAGCCCCTGTTTCCTCACCTGAACAAGAAGGACATTGGCTCCTCCTCTGTCTAATTCTGAGGGTTAAATGAGATTCTGTATTAAACTAGGAAACACAGCACCCGACACACAGCAAGTGTCCCATAAATACTACCTATTATGATCACAGAAACTCACAGTTTGGCTCGGTTGGAATCTGCTGGCCACTGTAACTAGCCAAGTCAGGCCTCGAAAGCCTACAACATCACTAATATCTCAGCAAAATTCATTAAGGAGTCCTATAATGCCAAAGTCTTACAAAATGGTCTTTGTATACAGGGACTTGAAGAGTTATCAGATCAGCACAGGAGGTCTGTCTTAATGAAACTAATGTTAAAAGCCTAGGAACCCAAGAAAATGATTATACCAGACAAGCTGGTGCAATCTTCAGAGATGACAACATGCTATTCACTTCATGAGGAGGAATTTACCCTCTTCTTGGTTCTCTCAGATCCTGGGAATCTGATCACAAGATACCAAGACGTTATGTGCCACAGTGTTTTTAATTAGCCATTTGTAAGATTTCCCAGATTCCCTCGAAAAGGACTTTTGTCTTATTTGTTTTTTTAAAAACACAGTTTGTTCTAGCAAACACTTTGGTTTTCGACATGGTTCAAAATTGTGAAAAACCGCCTGAGTGAAAAAATTACAAATGTGAGGTCAATAACCAGTACAGCCTACTATCTGGGTCTTCCATGCAACACAGCGGCATTCGTGTGTGCACCTCACATACATAGTTCTAAGAACAAATTTGTGATACTTATGCAATATATATATATACTCATACTAATGATGGCCTATTTTCACAGAAGAAGGAACCGAAGGCATTCAAAGGTTGGGGACTGGGTGGCTCAGTAGGTTAAGTGTCTGCCTTCGGCTCAGGTCATGATCCCAGGGTCCTGAGATCAAGCCCTGCATTGGACTCCCTGCTCAGCGGGGAGCCTGCTTCTCCCTCTGCCTCTGCCTCTCTCTCTCAAATGAATAAATAAAATCTTAAAAAAAAAAAAAAAAAGACTTGTCCAAGGTCTCACCATTAGTGACAGTTTCATACCAAAGCTCTACACCAAAGTCTGTGACATGGGAACAGAGAAGTGTGATTTGGTCAGACCCCTTCAGCTGCTCAGTACAGAGATGCTGTCAAGTTACATCAAATACTGAGTTTTACTCACTAAGGAACACACCCAGGAATCCCTGAACAACCTATCACCAAGTTACAAGAAAAGCTGGGACCCAAGAGTGAATATGGGTGCAAGGTGGCATTACACCAAGGCAACAGAAGTTGGTAAAGGCTTTCTGTCCAGTTCCATTATCCATGTGCTCATCCCCTGCTCACGTTTCTGTTTCTTCTGGGCCTGCTACTAACTGGTTTTCTCCCTTTCTACTCCATAGCTGGTCTACTTCAGAGATGGTTATTCATAGTTTCTGCTTACAACGTGGGCCATCATGGCCTCACTACACCATGAGTGCCAGCATCTGCTTCATTGATGTTTTACTTTTTCTGTATTTCTCAATTCAAAGTTTGAGGAAAGAAATAAGTCCTGCTCATCTTTTTATCTCTGCTGTGCCATAAATCACTGGTCTTAGATCTGGAGCCCATTCATAGGCCAGAGGTCACCCAAACCATGGCTGCCAAAGGAGGCTGGCAAGCTGGTCAGGCATCATCATTGTTAGTCCAAGGCTTGACTAAACTACCATCATATTATAATCCTCTGTTCCTGTGCTGCCAGTCATTTCAGACTATGAATTAAAGAACTATATATGAGTTCTATGCCACGCTGAAATACTGGCTAAAAATACCATCTCAGGCAGTCTTTATTTTAGAGCAGGGTAACACAATACTATAATATCGTTGTTGAGATAAACTCTATTATGAGACAAGTATTTTCCAAATATGTTTAAAACTCTCTTAGCTAAGGTACAGAGTGGTCCTGTGTTACAAGTATACTATAAGCTGAAAACAGTATTTGTGGCTAACTGAAGTAGTAATACAACAAAAATGAAATCTGTTCATGAATACCAAAGTGGGGGGGAATAGGGAAAAGAGGGAGGAAGAGAATGGGAGATAGGGAGGGAAAGAGAGAGTCGGGGGAGGGGAGAAAGAGAAAGACTGTAATTACAAGGACATCTCAGTGTCTTAAACCATCAGGAAAAGTCACTCTGGATTTCCGAGGTTTTCAGATGGTCACGGCACCTGCCAGGTCCTCCACACCTACTGTGTACCAAGCACCAGGCTGAGGCTCCTTAATCTCCATCAAGCCTCAACAAGATAAGCATCATGATCCCTGCTGTGTGGATGAGAACTCACACTGCTCCAAGTGGTTGTGAGTGGCCAAGATTCAACCTTAGGTCTATGCGCCAAAGGCCTGTGCCTTTTCCAACAAGCCACATTGTATCTCAGCCACCAGCCCTCCAAAACAGAGACTGAGAAACTCTTTAGAAATTAGGACAGCCATTAAAATAGATCTATGGTATAGACGTCGCACCAGAATTAGGTGCATGGGGGTGGGGGGCTGGGGCAGCTGAGTTGGTCATGTGACTTGGCCACACACCCCTTGTGCTGGCTGATCTGCTCCCCCTCCTCTATTTTATGCTCATAAAGGTGAAGGATCTCATGCAGCTGTCAATATCCTGCCATCCAATGACCATGAAAAACAATCTCCTCCCAAGACCTTCTCCCACCTTCCAGAGGGGGAAGAATCTTCCCAACAGTTGGTATCACTTTTCTTGGACTAGTGAGTGCCTATGCCTATAGAACTGAACACACTCCACGTCACCCTACTTCATGTCACTGTACTGCTGAATGCTAACTCAAAACGTGGCAAGAATGCTGACTATCACCTCAGTTATGTGTCTGGATAGTTGAGACTGCCTTGTTCCAAATCTATACACTCTTCAACAGCACACTTAATTATTTTGAATAGCACATTGTAGACTGCGAATACTCGGACATTAGTGGTATCACTAAATGTTCAGAGCAACCATGTACCGTCAACAGGACTAATATTAAAAGTATGAACTCTGGAGGCAGACGTCCTGAGTGTGAATCCCAGCTTTATCACCTACTTGCTGTGTGACCTTGGACAAGTGACTTAGCCTTTCTGAGCCTCTGTTTCCTTCTAGTAAAATGAAGATAATTTAAAAACCTACAATGCGGGCGCCTGGGTGGCTCAGTGGGTTAAAGCCTCTGCCTTCGGCTCAGGTCATGATCTCAGGGTCCTGGGATCGAGGCCTGAATCAGGCTCTCCGCTCAGCAGGGAGCCTGCTTCCGCCTCTCTCTCTGCCTGCCTCTCTGCCTACTTGTAATCTCTCTCTGTCAAATAAATAAATAAAATCTTTAAAAAATAAAAATAAAAATAAAAATAAAAAATTAAAAAAAACCTACAATGCATGGGTTTCAGTAAAAATTAAATGAACAAATATATGTTAAGTGCTTATAATAGCACACTGTAGGAGTACCTGGGTGGCTTAGTCAGTTAAGCATCTGCCTTTGGCTCAGGGCATGATCCCAGGGCCCTGGAACGAGCCCTGCATTGGGCTCCCTGCTCAGTGTGGAGTCTGCTTCTCCCTCTCCCTCTCCCTCTGTGTGTATGCCCTCTCTCGCTCTCACTCTCTCTCAAATAAATAAAATCTTAAAAAAAAAAAAAAGAATAGCATATTGTACCAATAAGGCTTATTAAATGTGAGTCGTTACCATTTACCATTTTACCAATAATAAACCAGTCTCCTGAGGGTAAAGGCACTTGCCCTAGGTCTCACAGACAATAAGTGGCAGAGTCAGGACTGGGGCTTAAGTCTCTGCTTCTAGTACCCACCACACTGACATCCAAACATGACACCGCTGCAGGCTCGAGGTCAGGCCTTCGTTTCCTCCAAATCAAACCTCAAATATGGCTTTGGCCGAACATTTAAATTAATACATTACAAATACTACACAATTATACAAGTATTTCAAGAACTGCAGAGTACATGCATGATGAAACCATTTTGTGCCCGCTTTGCAAGTTCTAAGAGGAAGAAACTTTTCAGTCACCAAAGGCCTTAAGAGAGCCGAGGCAGGTTGAAACGGGAGAGCCATCACCAAAAATGATTGGAAAAATATGATAAAACTGTCCAAGAGATACTGTGCTCAGAAATGAGACACAACATTTCTCTTCAGCCTTGTGATTGTTCTTTTTCACCAGCTTTATCTAGCCTTCCAATGCTGTCTCCGTTCCAAACACCAAAGCTACACCCTGGGAAACACACGCAATGTGTTCTTCATGTCTCCTGAAGGTCCACCTTTTCAGTGAGCCCAGCAGGCAGAATCCACTCATGGTGAACCACTCGTACGCCATTAAGTCTAGGCATCTCATGTCAGGTCAGGGACTCCCTCTTCCTTTCTCTACCTGGTCTAGGTGGGATGGACAGTGACAATAAAAATGGGTTCTTTTTTCACTTAGACATTTATGGATCTGGGTTCTCTGGGTAAAGAGCCATCCTCTTCCCACTTCCAACTCTAGAAAAAAATTTGATTTGTTCATCAAGCTAACAGAATCTGGAAAACGACCCACTGCTCTCTTAACCACTATTACTTCTAGAAATGAGACTGGGTAACTGGGCTGAGAAAAATCACATTTTTATGTCATGCATGCATGTATGATCTGAATTACTTTTTCCAAAAGCATAACTGTAATTTTAAAGAAAAAGATTTTTTTAAAGCAAATTTTAAAAAGAAAAAAAGATCGGAGAAAGTCCAAGTAGCAGGAATGACACTAAACTGGATGTCTGAACACCAGCCCCACTCTCGGCCAACGTCCCCGTGAGCTTGCAAAAGGACCAAGGCTCCCATGAGCCTGTAGACCTGGCCAACACACTCCAATGACAGCCCAGTAAAACTCTGAGCAGACGACCCAAGTCAGCCACGCCCCAACACCAGACCCACAGAAATAATGAGATAAGAAATGTATGTTATCACAAGCTGCAAAGTTTGGGGGAAATGTGTCATGCATCCATAGAAAACTAGTAAGTCATTAATGCCAAATTCCCAGGAATATACCTCTACCCCATAAGTTATATAAATGTAAAGTGTTTTTGAAACTTCAAATAAGTATATAAATGTTAGCTAGGATTGTTCATTTATTTTGCACTATTTTAAACTGAACAGACTGGGGTGACTGGGTGGCTCAGTGGGTTAAAGCTTCTGCCTTCGGCTCAGGTCATGATCCCAGGGTCCTGGGATCGAGCCCCATATCGGGCTCTCTGCTCAGCAGGGAGCCTGCATCCCCCTCTCCCTCTGTGCCTACTTGTGATCTCTCTCTCTCTCTTTCTGTCAAATAAATAAAATAAAAATCTTTAAACTGAACAGATTGTGCACTTATACCTGCTTCAAAGCAACTATCAAAGTAACTTTGATTTCATCCTTATGGGACCCTAATTCTAGTATTAACTTCTAAAACTTAAGACAGGGCGCCTGGGTGGCTCAGTGAGTTAAAGCCTCTGCCTTCGGCTCAGGTCATGATCTCAGGGTCCTGGGATCGAGGCCGCATCAGGCTCCCTACTCAGCGGGGAGCCTGCTTCCTCCTCTCTCTCTGCTTCGCTGCCTACTTGTAATCTCTCTCTCTGTCAAAATAAATTAATTAATTAAATTAATTAATTTAAAAAATAAAACTTAAGACAATTTTTTCTAGACTTTCAAAGCAGTCACTTTACATCTACAATTAGTTTGACTTAAGATCCTAAAATTGGACTACTTCAGCCCTCTATATCTGGATGATCCCCACCCTAACAATTCAGATGGAAAGCAAACTAAATCGACTTGTCAGCACCAAAAATACTTCTTGTCAGAGAACAGACACCTTGGTGCTTCTGTTTCCAAATTTGCCCTGGGCCTTGTTCTCGCCTAAATTGCAGCTTTCCTGTTCCTGAACAGAACCGCAGTCCTGACCAGCCACCCTAAAAACAGAACCGTGTCTGGGTGGGTCTCCTGCATGGCAAGCCCACATGAAATCCTGCCACCATTGCGTCTGGCCGGGGGTGGGGGTGCGGAGGCCGGAAGAAGGTCTGACAAAGGCAGAAACAGTACAGAAGAGCAGTGCTCACTTATGTCCCAACCAGCATTTCCCAACACTGACCCCACACAGACTGTGAGACCGAAAGGCACGTCCTGCAACTTGTCCCAGCCGGAACCGCACTCTGCCCAGAGGGAGGAATAAAAGCAAACAGTCTCTGACCCTGCCTGTTACCCCACTGGGTCAACATTCCCTCTCTCTACTCTCACCTGATCCTCCTCCATGTCCAACTAAAGAGCTCTTACTTCAAAGCCCACATCAACGTCTGGAACGTCCCAGATTTAGGAACTCTGCCTGGCCACACATAGGATAATGAACCAACATGGGGCTTCAGTGTGTGAATCCACCTCAAGGCAAAGGATGGATGTTGCTGGAGCGTGCCCTCAAGTATCTTTCATAAAAGTATCTGATCCCATCTTTACGGGATCCCGATTCTAGCACTAACTTCGAAAAATTAGGACAACTTTTACTTGACTTTCAAAGCAGTCATTCACAGTTACAATTGATTTAACTTAAGATCGTAAAATTGGACTAATTCAGCCATTTCTGGATGACCCTCAATCTGACAATTCAGGTAAAAAACAAACTACATGTACTTATCACCACCAAAAATACGTATTACTCAAACGGTTGCAAGGAGCATATTGGACAAAAACAAACCGCTATGCATTACAGAATGGAATAAAACTGAATTACTTTGGAAGCAAATACTTCAACAAAATTTCTCTGAAGTGGATGGACTTCAACTATGTTCCCAGAGTCCCTGGGCACCTATCTACTCTTCTCTGTCATTGGGAGTTCTTCGGGAGAAAGTCTGAGAAACACACCTTTGGGTACACCTGAAGCCTAGAACTCAAATGATGTATGCTTCCCATGGGGCATATCCTTTTGGTATCAACATCTACCAAGGCACTTCATTACAAACTCCCTACCAAACATGTGATGGGTTTACAGCAGTGACCGCATCAGTATTAACTTCCCTCTCTTTCTCTCTTCTTCTAAACAGGTTAATCAGTATATCTGGTTGGGTGTTCACCTACTTACACACAGCCCATCAACTCTGGAAAAAGCTGACCCTACACCAATCTTAGAGGTGGACGTCATTTTCTGAAGCCACCCAGTTCATTCTGGTCACCAGACCACAGTCAGTGGTTCCGCGGTATGCGTGTCAATCAACTGGTCTACCCAGAGCTTCTTCTGGTTTATGATGACAGGATCACAAGGGATTCTACTACCAAAGTGAGCTGGCTGGAGATACAGAAAATCACTAATGGTTAGGAATGCTCTAGAGAGTTAGAGTTGAAAACGTATATCTAGAGGCCAACCAGTCCCTTGTGAGAGCTCTGTGAAGGCAGGAACTATTTCTTATCTCCAGATACTGGGGGAGTGGGGGCGAGTGGACAGATGGCAGGATGGAAGAAGAGGGTCCCCTGATCTTGAGCTGGTTCACAAAGGAGGCTGCTAATTCTATAGGGATAGCCAGAGTTCAAAAGTCTGAGCCAAGGTCCTTCCATTCACTGGCCCCCTTATCAACCATGGCTTCTGAACATACGAATGACTGTTCAGTTTTTTCATATGATGAATCACCACAGACCATCACCCACTTCTACAGTATAAAATTATGAGACTCCAAGAGATTTAAAAAAAAAACAAAACACTGTACTTTCACTGTCCAGGAAATAATTTAAAAACAAGGTGAAGTACAAGACAGTAAAATATTACATGTCATATTAACTTGGCCTCTGGCATCAGGCTAAACAATTCTGCAGCGACCTATGAACAAAAGCAAAGCAGGAACAGTATCAAAATAAGAGCCAGAAACAGATTTCTCAAAGGGGATATACATGACATGGGGTTACAGAGATGTGGTGATCAAATTTAGTGTATAGTATTTTTTTTATTACCAAAAAACAATACAGGCTTGACTTAATGAATTCTATAATACAGAGATCTAAAAGGATAACCCTTCCCTGTCCCCCGTATCTCATTCCACTCTGGTGCCCGAAGTTCCCCTGCCTTTCTCTACGTGTGTATAAGTATACAAACACTGGTGCGCATCCAGAAACCCCCCAGTAAAAAAAAGAAGGATCATACTATATACAATTGTCTATAACTTTCTTCTTCTTTTTTTTTTTGCTTCAAATAGAGAATGCCCAACCTTCCAAAATGATGTATGTTTCATTGTAAAATGAAAGCACACATCTCACGGAAATGACAGCCCTCACATACCTTGGAAAAGAATTGATATGACTATCTGGAAGCAGAAAGCCATTTTCTGCTTTTGTTTTTGTTATACCAGAAAGGGCATTCCTCCAATGGTTAGAAAATAAAATTAGGTGGGGCTGAAACCCAGACATTTCGTCTGCTGAAGACCCACGAACATTAACACTTGGCGTTTTGTTAAAAAAGGGGATTGTTTATCTTAGTGGGCACAAAAAATCAGGTATGTGATGCTTGTAACGTGCTGCTCTCCATCCCATTTTCAATCCCGCTAAAAGTGATCTGTGTTTCTTTGAGCCAGAAAGAAAAATGATCAGCAGCGTTACTTACGATAGAATTGATTCCTCCTATCTCCATCTCAAAGACCAATGTTTAAAAGTCTGTCTTTTATTGGGTATCAGGCCACACTTTCAATGAAAGCCACAGAGCCCGAGACGCTTTCCCACCTGAAAGCTGAGCTGCTCCACTCTGCGGGAAGGGGACACCGGCCTCGCTGCCAACTCAGGCGGGACCTCCTCCTTGGCCTGCAGCAGCATGTTACACCTTTTCCATTTGGATCCACATTCTGCATAACTCCATCTCTCACCTTAGGATCTGGTT
Organism: Ailurus styani; assembly: GCA_002007465.1. Classification (NCBI taxonomy): domain Eukaryota; kingdom Metazoa; phylum Chordata; class Mammalia; order Carnivora; family Ailuridae; genus Ailurus; species Ailurus styani. Next base: position 10,456,683 of record LNAC01000004.1, on the reverse strand, counting down.
ATCACGCTAATATTCCACAAGCCGTATCCACATATCTCAAGTGATTGTCAACCTCACCTACTTTCAGCAACACAAATCAAGAAAGATAAAAAGTTCAAGTCCCAGGGTACCTGGGTGGCTCAGTAGGTTAAAGCCTCTGCCTTCAGCTCAGGTCATGGTCTCAGGGTCCTGGGGTCGAGGCCCACATCGGGCTCCCTGCTCAGTAGGGAGCCTGCTTCTGCCTCTCTCTCTGTCTGCCTCTCAGCCTACTTGTGATCTCTCTTTCTCTGTCAAATAAATAAATAAATAAATAATCTTTAAAAAAAAAAAAAGTTCAAGTCCCAGATGATGACTACTGTTTCCTGAATTATCCTGGGGCGCCTGGGTGGCTCAGTTGGTTAAGCGTCCAACTCTTGATTTTGGCTCCGGTCTTGATCTCAGGGTCGTGAGATCGAGTCCCTCATCAGCCTCCACGTTATGTGTAGAACCTGCTTAAGATTTTGTCTCTCCCTCTCCCTCAACCCCTCCCCCCTCAAAAAAAGAAATTAATTATCTGAAGTCATTCCTGAAACATATCTGGATAACTGGAAAGGAAAACTGTATGTGGCCTAAAATGATACAGCTTTGCATATCGCTTTTTAAAATATATTCATTCCACAGAAGTAGTAATTGATCATACTTGTATCGCTTACAAGCTTTCCATTTATTTATATTTATTTCTTTTTACTGTTCCCACATTGACAGACAGAAAAATATGAAGCATGTCCCAATAATCCAATTCATCTTCAAACACAGACATGCTATAAAAAGAGGCAGAGAGAACTCAGGAGCAAGGCAGAAGCTAGTAAAACCACTTCCATCCAAGGCATCTGTTTCCTTTTCAGCTGCTGGGACAGAGGATCAGTGCCCCATTTTCTTGGTTTTAGTTAACAATACAGCTCTACCTGAAGAGATGCAAACTTCTGGGCTTTATGCAAATTCCTAAAAAGCTGCATATGGATGTATATTTTACTCAGGCTTTAAATATATGTAAAGAATTCAACAGTTAAACTAACAATATGAAATCCTTTATAAAGAATTTTTACAACGTAAATGTTCTCCTATTATCATCCATCATCATTTATGAAGATGTTTGTTTGTTTTCATTTTCGTATATGACTCTACACTTCCATGTAGCCGGACAGGACTATTCCCAAATCTCCAGGGAGCAAACATATATCCTTATCTGACAGTCTGCTTCCATCTCTCGACTAATGACAAATGTCAACAAGGTTCATGTCTTTCTTGACAGTTCACTGCCTTGCATTTTAATGAGTAGCTTCTCAGAGGTTAGAATGCTAATTTTATGAAGGCATCCAGGAAGATGGCTTTGGACTTTACAACTCGTCCTGAATATCTGTTCCACAGAAGACAGGAACTTGGTATTCCACTTGCATTACGATGCCTCCAACACCCAGTACGATACTCTGCACACAGTCAGCACTCCATAAACACCATATGGAAACAGACTCACTGGACTCTAATCGGTATTATTCACGTGCCAGATGAGCAAACCAAAACTCTCTCTGAGAGTAGAAACAAATACCTCTGGACTCTAATAAACAAAGAGAAAGAAGAAGAGTCTAGAGAAGAAAAGCCAGTTCTCGGCCACAAAACACCAAGTCTCAACCCCACAGATGACCTTCGGCATATACTCACGTATATTTCATTATGGTCAAAGCGCTTCTTGAGGTTGTTGATGAAGGTCTCCTCGTTGAGAGGTTCTAGAAGAACCATATCTCCAACCCCAATCATATTGTCCAGAAGTGACGTTTTCACCTCCATTTTGGCCATTGTCTCTTCCTGTAGGAAAGAGGAGGAAAAGGGAAAATTTAAACGGGCAAAATTATTTCAGATAGGCTCTTAGCACCACTGGAGAAATGAAACACCAGTGGTTTCAAATGGCACTCGTCTGCCTCTCAAATGCTGTCACCTCCCCTCCAACCTATATCAGAAGCCCCGGCGCCAGCTGCAATCACTGCCAAGCCGCTAGAAGCCCCATATGCTGGAACTTCCATCCCAGTCCACCAGGCCAGGCTAAGTCCATCTACGGAAGGAGCCACTAGGATATCAGGGTCTCCGTTTTCTTTTCTTTTTTTTTTTAAACTGAAGTATAGCTGATGTACAATACTGTATTAGTTTCAGGTGTATAACATGGTGATTCAACATGTATATATATATATATATATATATATATATATATATATATATATATATATGACAAAAAGCTCAACACAATAAGTATTCCTACAGTATTAATATTACACTATTACAGTATTATTGATTACATTCCCTACGCTGTATTTTTCATCCCTGTGACTTTATTTTGTAAGTGGAAGTTTGAGCCTCTTTAGACCATCCCCTCTCCCTAACCAGAGGCTGCAAAACTCTAGCAAGCGAAACCAACCCAGACCTTTCCAGGAGCCCTTGCATACCAATGTCAGATTTGAACCTGTAAGGACCTGCTTCCCCCAAGATGGCATCTCTCAGTACTCCATGATGAAATTCAGAATATATTTTCCCAGGAAATAATGGTTTTAAGGTGATACTAACATTTGAGGACTTGCTACATATCAGACACTACATCAAGAACTTTACATGCATTCACTCATTTCATCTCCACAAAAACTCTGAGGTAGATCCTGGGATCATTATCCCCATTTTAAGATAAGGAAGCTCAGAGAGATATGAACTTTTGCTTATGATTACTTAAGAGTGCATTATATTTTGTGTTAAAGAACTCAATCACCACTTCTAACATGGCACCTACTGGGGGAAATTTCACTCCAGGCGTCAGCACTGACTCATAAAGGAACACAACCCCATTGTAAATTAGAGGTCGCCTCTATAACCTGCCAAGACTGACCTCGATGTTCTTCATCCTCATCCCAACAGATACACCACTATAACAACAAACTCAACCGAATATGCAATGAATAGACCAGAAATACTACGGTTTCCCTCCAGCTCAGTCTGAAAGCCTGAAGTGGAAAGAGAGGCACACTATAAAGGCAGCATTCTACCCTCCCCACTAATGGGAATGGTGCCTCCCAAAAGTAGAATGTTAAATCCCCAAGACTCCAAACCTGATTGCTGACAAGAGTCCTAAAATTCTCTCAAATATATGAACATTCAAATTATGTTACTTTTTCTAATATTACTGGGATGTAAAACCACATTCATCTGAGATATTCCCTCTAAATGCTTCTGATGCAAAAGTCAATTTTGTATGCTTTCAGTATAGTACTACTAAACAATACTTGAGGATACTAATAAATACGCATATTTTCATGACCCTAAGACTGAGGGGAAAGTACACTGAATTCTGCTCATTAAGGAGTCACCTAGGCATATTACATCTTATACAAAGGTTGGTGTGCTTGCTTAGGATAACAATTTAATTAAATGTCCATCCTATTCTAGCCTAGAACATCTAGTAGGTCTCCTAGAGGCAACAGGAACTATATTTACATGGGCTCTTTGCAAGAAGACTGAGAAGGGGTGAGAATGATGTAACTCTTTCTTATTAATTACTATGATTTATATGAATCCACAAACACATCCTTTATTCCTGACCCTATTAGAAAAAATGTTTAAGTGTACGCTGAAAAGCCAGAAAAGAGAGACAAAAAGAAGCAGAGAGGAAAGGGCTCTCATAAATATTCAAAAGGAGAAAAATGGAGTTATCTTTTCCGTTTATATATAATTTTTTTTTATTTCACGTCAACTACACCTAGAATAAATGGCCGTAGGAATCACTGAAACCCAACAATAGAATGGCTTCATGCATTCTGAACTAGGCTAGACTCTGTTTTAAAACAAAATGGGTGGGAGAGGGGGCACCTGCCGCTCTCTGGAGATGCAGGGGGAGCCGCGAGAACAGCTGGTCTCAGGCCAAGTCCACTGAAAGACATGCACAGGAATAGGAACATAAGGGCCCAAACTTTGTCGCAATAAAGTAACATTCAAATCAAATCTCAAGTTCTCAGACTCATGAAATGCCAAAAGCACTCTAGCTGCGATGCATTACATATAATTTGGCAGATGAGGGAAGAAGGTTTAGGGATTAAGGGGGAAGTCAACCTGAGAAGGGTTTCAAAAATAACCACCTCAAACCAGCAATTTAAATTAAGCAAAGAGGCTGGAAGGGAACTCTCTGCCCCCAGGGCTGGATCTGGGTCTATTTATGGAAACTGCGGCAGAAAGACAAGGGCCTTGCTGCAGGTAACAATAATTAAGCAATCTTTCTCTGTAATTAAACCTGCTTTACCGTCTTTTCCAATACAAGTTCCAAGCAGGTTTGTATGCGTTCTAATTTTTACACTTCTATCCCAACTTCATAATCCAAAGCCAGGGAGAGGACGAAACAAATGCTGAGCTACAACAGGGAATTGGTAAAAGTAAAAAATTCTGAAAACAATTCTGAAAACCTCTGCAAACCAAAATATACCAATAAAGTAAATTCGCTGAAAAGGTCATACCAACACTTATTTAGCTATTCAAGCATAGTTTGTTCCATTTTTGTTTTTGTCATTTTTAGCATCCAAGTACTTTGGGTAACACCCTCAACCCTCATTCTCAGGGTAAACGTGGACCCGGAGAAAAGGGCATAGAGGCACTTCCCCCACATCCTACAAATGGACTGATTCCCCTTATCCTGACTCCTGGATCCAGCCTCAGTTTGCTTCAGAATCACTAACTCAAGATTTCCATAAATGAGCAGAGGAAGTCACAGGGGAGAAGCCAAAGAGCATGAACATAAAGCACTGAGGATATGTCTTATCTGACACATTTATATCTACCTTCACCCTTCCCAAGACCCCCACAGAAACCCATGTTGTTCTAAGGCAGTCAATTTTATCCCATGGGCTGGGAATGAAGCACATAATCTACCTAGACTAAGGCAACCAACACATTACCATCTTCCAGCCACTGTAATCGATTCAGGGCTGGTCAAAAATCCGAGTCTCAGGCTTTAGCTTGGTGTATTAGGACAAAGGTTCTATCCACCTCTGGATGGCAGGATTTGCAGATGTGATACGTGGGAACCACCACGGTCACGTCCATTTTCGTGGTGGGGGGGGCAGAGGAGGTTAGTCTGGAGGATGGATGGCGACACATGGAGGAAAGCAGGACAAAAAAAAATAACGGAGAATTAGCGAAGGAGCCCTACCTAATGACATCACAAACCTCTAGATCAAATTGCAAATGAAATTTGCTCCACAGCTCCTAAGTCTGTCTACACACAGAGAGACCAATTAATTCTGCTCACTGCTTAAGCTATTTGAGTTGGATTTTCTATTATTTGCACCAGAAAACATCTTACCTAATAGAAGAAGTTGGTACAAGGCAGTGGAGTGTTAGCAGTAGTCCACAAAGGCACATGGACCGGCTGAGCCAAGGCCATAAGGGGGAGGGCGTGCAGACCTACCATCTTGGACAGGAAAGATGATCACCTCTGATTCGTAATGGTAAACGACTGATTACAACTGTGGCTTGTCATGCCTTATGCCTTGGACCTTGTGCCTCCAACCTGACAGAATTTGAGAAAAATTCGGATGCTGGAGTCTGTGTTGGCCCTTAAGGATCTACAGAAGAAGACAGGCTTGCGGGGACACTGGATGGTCGGAAAGCCGGAGCAGAGCATAAAAGGGGCTCCTAAATGCAGTCATTCTGGCTGCAGGTGGAAATGCAGAGGAAATGTGACCTGTGCTAAGTGCCACCTGTTCTGTCCCCATGGCCCAAGGCGGGGAGAGCACCCCCACCACGAGGATGTAGCACGAGAGGCATCACGCACTCTATCGTTTTGTCCACTTCCTGACTGTTCCCGGGGAGGGGGGGGGTGTTCTACTAACCAACAGCGAAGATGCTCTCCACATCATCCACAGCTAGATTCCACTGCCAAGAGACAAGTCCTCAGACCAAGTTCAAGGTCCAAACTCTTGGGAGTTGGCAGTATCTCTGATGTTGGTTACCAGTCCATGGATGCAAAGAAATCTTAAAAGCCAACACACTTTTAAGGGATCTATGCTGCCGAAGAAGTCTGGCTGACAGGACTGAACAATGACTTGATCCTTAAGACAGTCAACCCCAAGAGCCATGCCAACAAACCGCTACAACACCGCAGCCCCTGCCAAAGCCATCTTGCCCAATGCTCACCCCGGACCTGCCATGGGAGACAGCAGACAAAGGAGAGCTTCTCGAAGAGCACAACCCCTGAAGAGGGCGTGGCTATGCTGCCAGCCATGTAGGGAAGAGTGGCATCATGTGGACTGGAGCCCATGATTTTCATACGCCCAAATATGGTAAAAAAAAAAAAAAAGGTGTATGTGAACACTGGGCAGCCAAAAGGGACGGTCATTGTAGACATTTGTCTTTCTTTTTAAAGGGACACTATCCAATGCAGAGGCCTCCTCCTATTGGTACCCAATCATCCTTTTAAGGAGTCCCCACTTACCTTATGATGACAAGTAATCTGAGAAGCAGTAGCACCCAGGTCCCACTGCAGAATTCAGTGGAGGTGGCTCTGCTATCTCCACCCCAAGGATCGCGGCTTATGCGCAACCAATCACATTGTCCTGGGGTCGGGAGTCCCATGATGGTGAAAGTTGGGGGTGACTTGATGGCGGGAGGGAATACCCATCACTCACTGCAGCACGAAGCTCGGGAAGTCCCTGCTGCCCGGCCCTCCAACCTTTCTTTGGTTCCAGCCTATCTGCCCAGCCTGTATCCTTCCTGGCTTTCCAAGCTCTTGGCAATTCTGTGAATCTCTACATCCTTCCTGCATTGCACACAATCAAGACCCCTAAGTGACAGCAACACTTCATACAGTACCCAACATACAGGATTATACCATAATCTATCTGTACGTGGATTATACATACATACCAGTGGTATAATTATATAATTTCATTAGTATGTAAAACCTATCCTTTTCCTCCCAACATTGGAGAAAGCAATCCATAAAATACAATCACAGGGGTACTTTGGAGGAACCCCAGGGGAGCCTAGAAGCAGGGTCTCTTCACCTAGGAGTGCTGAGCTAGCCCAGAGACCAGCCCATCCCCTGCTGCAGTATGACTCTGCGGCTGCCCCAGCTTTCCACCTGCTCATCCAGCCAAGAAAAACAAAATGTAGGATTGCAACTGTTCTTTCCCCGACCTACTCTCACTCATAAACTGCCAAAGTTACTACTTACATTTCAATGTATACCAATTCACTTACTGGCATCTTTCTCAGTGTAAAAATACCATTTAAAATATTGAAAGCATCATTTCAAAAATTCTTCAAAATCCAAAAGAAAAGGCATCATGAACATCCAACAGCTTCTTAAAATGGCCACCTGGAGCCTAATATTTAAGTATACACAGTCTACCCCAGTCACCGATCTTAAATTATAAGCCACCTATAATGTTAATGTCATCTGTGCTGGGGAGTCAAGACCAGCATTCTCCAAGCCAGGAGCCCTGCACACAGACACAGCCAGACGAGGGGCGGGGGGGGAGCGTGAACCCCTGTGAAATGCATGGTCGTTCCATTCGATATCAAACAGCAACAGTGAAAAGCTATTCCAAATTAATAATTACTTAATTTACTAACAAGTGAATAACAACTAAGAAAAGATGCAGGATAAGCTAAAATAAAGCAGGCAGTGGCCGCCCATGTTATTCAAAGTTCTTAGGGTAACACACATGAGAACAAACATATTTTTAAGTTGAAACAATTTTACTGTAAAATCAGAAAGGACATTCAGAGCTGACGATGCGATGATTAACAAGGATTAATATCAAGTCGTTAGCATCATTTTAAAGTTGAGGGGACTTTTAAAGCAAAGCCATAAAAACCACTAGCTGGAAAACTAAATGAAAGCAGACCTCTACTGCTTCAGCAACTGGAAATGAGGACATCTACTACAATGTCATTAGCAGTGTATGTTGGAGGCAACACCTTCGGGAAGTCTTCTTAGCATAATAACAATTGTTTGTATCTGACTCTGGTTCCACTCCTGACCTCCTCGCAGGGGGGTCATGTATGCATGATAGCCCCTTTTCTGGAGAATCAGCTCTCTGGTGTCAGCAGTCACAGCGTATTCATCTTTATTTCCCCAAAGGCATAGTGCACTGCCTTAGCACATGGTAGGCATTCAGAGAAATACAAAAGGAAAACAAGTATGCAAATTTACGACTGACAACTGAATCATTCAATAATGCACGTTCTTGCAGCTGCCATGGTTGGTCTGACCAGAAGGCAAAAAAATGCCTGCAGCTTCAAGCCACTTTGATCCATTCCTCTGAAAACATAATATTACCCACAAAGGACAGGAAACAGAATTGAGCCATTTGACTCCCAAAGAGATCACGAAAGCTTTTAAGAATAACATGAGAAGCACATTTAAGCAACCAAACTGGGCCAATGTGGCAAGATTTCATGAGCAAAATAAATCTCAGCAAATCCTGGTGGCAAAACAAAGGAAAAAGAGGGGCCAACTCTATAGGACATGGTTCAGGCCCTAATACAATGAGCTTAAATGACTAAGAAAAACTGGAATTTCCTTCCTCAATCTTTTAAAATAGCACGCATCTCCTCTCTGAGAGCAGTTAGATTAAATTTCCATGCAATTCAGCTTAACCACCACGTACAATATTGAACCCTGTTGGTCTCTGGCGTTGTGTTAAAGTGCTCTGGACACACTGCGAATCATCACAGCACTTTCCCCCCCAACCCACCCCCAACACACACCACCCCCTCCAGGAGCTCACAGTCCAGTAAGAGTCAGGAAAAGAAAATAAACCACTTTTGAAATTTCAAATAACCTTTTAATGATTAAAAGCAACACATATGCACTACAGGAAAAAAAAATCGGAAAATGTAGCTAAGCAAAATACAAGCCAAATTCAACACCCTCACATTTTCGTCTAAATCATTTTGAATTCATTAAAATCCTAATGAACCCTGATTTTTATAAGCAAAGAATTGGCCATCATTTCTGGTTTGGTAAATTTTGATATAAATTATGATACATTTCTACATTTTGATGCAGTTTGCCTCCAGGTAGGAACGTGAAACCCATCTGGAAGAGCTGTGAAACTTAATGAAAGTACACCAATAATGTCCCCGCCGCTTTCAAATTCAAGTTGCCTGACCATCTGCCCCTTGATTCTTTACCTTCTCCCCTCCCTCAAATGAGCAACCCAGATCGTCAACAGCCTGCCCACCAACCGTCTCTCCCACACCTGGCTGAGTCTAACATCGCAACTCATGTCCAAACCTTCTATCTCCTAACATCCTGTACCAAAATCCCCCCCCCCGAACAAAAACAAAACCCTCCTATTTTCCCTAGATCCCACAAAGTCACAACAGACCCAGTTTCTCACCCTTGGCCTCTCCCTGTCTCTTCCCCCACCCCCTACCCCCAAAGCCAACCTATCTCTGGATCACACCAACATCATCATTCGAAGTCCCACCCCTTCCCCCCTCTTCCTGGCTGTGACTACCCTAGCTCAGCCTTCATCTTTTCTCACCCGGAACAGCCTTCTCCAGTGGTCTCCCTCTGCCTTGTCTTGTTGCCACAGCCTCTGCCATCTCCCACCTTTCCCCATGCATGGGCCACACTTCCCAAGGCGCCTTTCTAAATCACAACCTGGTCAGGTAAGCCTTGCTTTAAAGCCTCCAATAACTCTCCAGAGCCGGTAAGCCAATATTCAAATTCCTCCACGGACCCTCAAAATCATCAAACGTGGACCCATGCCAGAACCCAGCAATTCCACTCTGGGGTATAAAAGCAGGGATTCCAAAAGATACTTGCACGCCCACATTCAAAGCAGCATCATTCATAACAGTCAAAAGGGGGAAGCCACCCAAGCGTCCACTCACAGAAGAACGGATAAACAGAATGTGGTGTGTGCATACAACGCAATAGCATTCAGCCTTAAAAAATGAGGAAATTCTGGGGCGCCTGGGTGGCTCAGTGCGTTAAAGCCTCTGCCTTTGGCTCGGGTCATGATCTCAGGGTCCGGGGATCGAGCCCCACATCAGGCTCCCTGCTCAGCGGGGAGCCTGCTTCCTCCTCTCTCTCTCTCCCTGCCTCTCTGCCTACTTGTGATCTCTCTCTCTCTCTCTCTGTCAAACAAATAAATAAAATCTTTTAAAAAAAAAAAATGAGGAAATTCTGACACGTGCCACCAAATGGATGAAACTGGGTGACATCATGCTACGTAAAACAAGCCAGTCACCAAAGGGCAAACGCTGTATGAGTTCACCTATATGAGGCACTAGAGTCGCCAAGTTCATAGAGACAGCAGAATGCTGGTCACCAGACAGAACAGAAGCTGTAGTTTAATGAGCACAGAGCTTCAGAGGGGGAAGATGAAAAAGTTCTGGAGAGGGACAGTGGTGATGGCTGCACAACAGGGTGTCCGCACTTTGCACCCTAGAACCGTGCACTTAAAAAGGCTAAAGTGGTGGGGCATCCAGGTGACTCAGGCCATTAAGCATGATCTCAGGGTCCTGGGATCTAGCCCCACATGGGGCTCCTTACTCAGCAGGGAGTCTGCTTCTCCTTCTGTCTGCCACTCCTCTGCTTGTGTGCACGTGCTCTCTCTCTCTCTCTCTCTCTCTCTCTGGCAATAAATAAAATCTTAAAAAAGAAAAAGGCTAAAATACTAAGTTTTATGTTATCTATATTTTACCATATGCACAATAATTCCTAATCAGAGATGGAGACTGCACAACGTGACCCTGGCTTCTCTCCCCAGGCTCACCTCTGCCCGGTGAGCCCCCCACCCAAGGCAAGGCACACACAACACACAAAGATGCCAAGGCCTCCGACGGCTCCTTTGGCCAGGCCGCTGCTAACGGTGTTGTGAGCATACACCAACCCAAACGAAGCCAGCTTCCAAGGATCTGGAATGAGGGCAGAGGCTATCGACAGAGGTGGCTATGGGGAAGTGAGCGTGCATCCAGGGAACGGGGTGTCCCATCCGGGGAGCCTCTGCAGGGCTCTGGACTTCCTCTGAAGCTAATCCGAGAAGAGGAATGCCGCGTGTGCAGAGAGAAGCAGCTTGGGACCGTGGGGGACAGACAGAAAAGCTGCTTTAGAGTGGTTCTAGTCACAGGCTCTCGAGAGGTTCAGCTAGGCTTCGTGCCTTAAATAAATCCTGCCCGACAGAAACCAGAGTGAGCGTCCACTCCTCACAGGCAACGTATGCTGAGCAAGCCAGGAGATCTCGTGCACAGTGGCGCGTTTGCTGGTCGCCTCGTCCCTGGAGAAAGCTTGAGTACCCCCCCCACACCCCCGCTGGCTGGTGCGGTGGCGGGCACCCAGGACTCTGGAGTGGACACCAAAGGCATGAACGCACATCAGAGATGCACGGGCTGCTCTTCCTGGCCAAGACTATTTTCGTCCACTCTACCCTTCCCATCCAGGTCACAACAGGCCGAGGATAATCAGAGAACTTCTTCAACTGATAACATGAAGAATGTCAAAGACTCGGGCTAGAAACCAAAGGGCAAGACGGTTTCTCAATATTTACCAACCTAAAGGGCAAATGTTAGGACAATTTACTCAAGTAGCATGGTTTTCAAAGGAAAAGAGAGTTGGGGGGAGGGGCAGAGAACCACAGAGGGTGCTTTGCAGGGCTCCCCAGAGTAAATGAGACATGTGTGAAAGGGCTTAGTGATGCTGATTTGCACTCCTATCAACACACTTCTTAGGGAACTCACATTAGGTGTGTTGATTCACAGCATTTAGGACATAAAATACCGTTATCTGATTTCCCAATTCTTTATTCCATGGTTAAAGCCACTTCATCTTGAACATTCCCACCCTCCCCTCCTCTATAGCTTTTTGTTATGAGTATCTAATAGATGGCTGGTAGGTTGGTTTTGTTAGGATCTTGGATTAGGGAAGAAATAGGCCTAACTACTAGCAATTTCTATCCAGTAAGTTGTTGTCTTGTGTTCAAACTCTGGGTAACACAAAGAACATTACATCATCAATGATAAAGGAGAAGGACAGGGACTGAAAACAACTAGCTAAAAACATATGGAAGCCCATAAGCCAGGAAGCCAGACTCTGAACCCAAAAAGTCCTATGAATGGGAAGGGCAATGAATTCAACATTCTGGTGCACCAAGAGTTAACACCCCAGGGGCTAGAGCCCTACAGGCAGAGAGGGGCCAGGAACCACCCAGCATCAAAGTCAAGGTTTGTTTCTGTCTGGGGAGAAGAAGGCTTGCCTACCAACAAACACCGTCAACCAGGAGCTCAGCTACCCTCAATCCCAGGAACAGGCCAACCAGGAGCTCAGCTACCCTCAATCCCAAGAACATGCCAGAACTTTACAATTTGTAAAGTGACAGGTTAAAAACTAAATTTTTTCTAACTGTGAAAATGGGGAATATATTATCTAGACTAATTAGAAGGATTTCTGAGTCAAACAGGACAGTGGCTGCCATGGCAACATTGAAAGTTTTGGATTACAAGCCACAAACTATCTCTTTTGATGCCTGAGCAAAATGTGTTAGGATCCCAGGCAAGCCCTTCTGTTAGGAAAGAGAGAAATGGACCCAGGAGGTGGGGCACGACTGGTTTCTGGAAGAGGCAGGGCAAGGAGGAAGCTCTGCTGACTGCTCTCAGTGGTCTTTCACACCTATTACGTTACATGCACCCATCAATCTCATTCCCAAGTCAGAAAACTCTTTGCAACACACCCAGTTTTTTAAAGAGAAGCTTCACTTCTACACTGGGAAGAGTCATTTTCTACAGGATTTTGGTAACAAAAGAGTTTACCATGACTGAGAATTCCCTTTTGATCTGCCCCAATATGGGACAGCACAGGCTTCAGATCACAGTCCTAGACTCGAAACCAAAGGAATTAATTCCTCTCTGGAATTTGAATTTCTGATCTTAAAACTCAGGGATGACAACATCCATTCCCCAGGGTTATTAGATAGGCTGGCTAAGAAAGCAAAGCCCCTAAGAGGGCAGGATCCCACTGGATGCTAGCTCCCTCCCTTCCCCATACCCACTTCTTCTGACCCTGAAGAGCTCATCTACCAGCATGTGTATCCGAGGTTAATAACCTAGAGAGCTGCCTCATTTGCAAAAGTCATCCCATGGGGTTCAATACCCTGAGGAACAAAGGCAGCCAACATCACCGTCCCCAACGTCATTTCCTGGACGAAGCTCTGCAGAGTCACAGCAGGAATGAGGCCAAAGGGCAAGGCAAATTCAGAGAATGCCATCCACCACCACCAAAACTGGGTCCAAAAGACACCCCCTGCCCTCCCTCTCCACCCACCACCCAACTTGGCGCCCCTCACCAGCCAAAATCCTAGAAGGTCTGGAATGGACAGACAGCAAGCAGTCTGGCTTTAGGGGGATCCTATGGCCACGCTATCTTACACAGGTCTTACGAGAATTAATGAGCTAACGTCTGAAAAGTCCTCTGAGTTCCTCCGCAGAGGACAAGGTAGCCAAAAACCATAAACCTCTGTTATGGCCAGAAACAAACTCAGCTGCACGTGGGATGTACTAATTACAACCCATAGACTTCTCACTGTGTTCCCTCAAGGTAGATAGAAAAATTCCAAGAAGCCGAATGTGTTTAGATTGGCAAACCTGAGGCCCCAGGACCCCCAGGTAAACGTAAAACTGCTCAAATTTAACTGACACCCGACAGCTCAGGCTTGTTCCTGGCCAGGGCACAGACACCAAGCGCGACCAGTGAGTATTAAACTGAATACAGTCACCCGGGAAAACCGACTTTCCTTCCAAATGAATTGGCTTGTTAACCGGAGGGTCCAGATCTCGTCCCACGTGCTAAGAGCCTCACCCCGTCATCCTGCCCCTTGCCCCCTTCACCTGCTGACACAGCATGTAGCTTCGATCTTTCTGTTCTCTTTATACTTGACCCTACCATCCCATCACTCGAGGTACTCCCTTATAATTAAAAGTCCAGCGCACTGCACCTGCTGGTCACTCAGAGAGGATTTCCTGTTACCGTCAGTTTGGGGAGTCCCGATGGATCGTTTTTTAAGACATCTGGCTGAACAAAGACGCTCACAAGAAAACAGCCCAGGATACCCCAGAGCAGACTCATAAAGGCACCTTCTGATCATTCAGGTTCTTTTAAGGGAAAATAGAGAGAAATGTATTGAATGTAGTATACCTGTTCTTTGGAAAAGGAAGCAAGTTAGCTCTCAGGGAAACATCAGCTGTTGCCTTCTGCAAATCGCAGAGGTCAAAATGACTACTGGAGTGGCTCCAGAAAAAACACCCAGAAGATCCACGTTGTAGACTCAGCTCCGCAACTGGCTCAGAGTGAGACCCTGGGCACACTGCCAATGCTGAGCCTCAGTTTCCCCACAAAGGGGGACTACATCATCTCCAAGATCCTGTCCCAGTCCATCATTACCAGTTCAATAAAAAAAGGCTCAAATCTGGAAAGACTGAGTTCCTTAATCTTTCAGTGAATATTCATCCTGTGTCTGGTTATAAAGAATGTTAAAGACCAAGAATGCCAGTCCACAAGAATCTTTCTTATTGAGATTTACTCAGAGGTTAAGGAAAGTAGCTCTTTATTCTGACCTCACCAGCAAAAAAATGTATTAAAGGTCTAACCATACGCAGCACAGAAGGAAATGCAAGGAGTCAACTGGACCTTCGTAACTATAGGCATCAAGGCATGTGTGAATGTGTTCTGTTTACAACTAAATGGCTAGCTGCAAAAGGGCACTATTTTAATGAGTTGATCTAGTTATGAAAGCAGAAAGGGGTCTAAAGATTACAAAATTAAGAAACCTATATAGTAAAAGGAGAAAAATATGCATTACTCACTGCTTCTTCAGTAATGTCTCTGTACTCGTGGTTAAGAAAAAGTTTTTTGGAATAATAAAAATTCAGAAACTTCCTCAAGCAGTTATCCACTGAAACAAAGTCTAATAAATAAACTATGTAATCAAAGGGAGAGATGTTTATACATTTACATTAGGATTTCATGAGTGTTTATTACTTGAGAATTGATCAAACAAAAATAGCTAAGATGTTTCCAAAAAAGACACTGATGATGTAAATTGAGAAGGCTGAACTACTCTGTCATTAAAAAAGAATTTTTAAAGAAAATAGCTAAATTGCAGTGGGTTACTTTACCTAAGTTGATTAAAATCAACAACCAGAACTGGGAAGTATTTTCTGACCCAAAGTTTTTCTAATTTTTCTCATGTTGGAAGCATTACTGAATTTCAGGTCAAATGCACCATAATACATATCTTAGATACCTCTAAGTATATTCTTCAGTATTTATGAAGAACTAAAACATATACGATACAGCAAATCAACATATAAGACGTGCCATAACATAACTTTTTAAGTCATAAATTAAAATGTCTACTAAAATTCATTTACTAAATTTAAATTTATAAATGTTAGTTCAATTTGAATAATAGTTCTCATTTCCTGAAGTTCTGTAAGACATAGCAATTATTCATATATTTATATGAGGACACAAACATACAAATGTCCCCCCATTACTTTTTTCCCCTTGAATATAAGCACACACTTAACCTGTAAAGCTACACAAAAATCAATTTTTAAAGTTAATCAGTTTGGCTATGTATAAAATAAATTTTCAATAAATTTACACCAAGAGAAATTTGGATAAGAAATAAGATACTCAATAGTGAACTACATTGTATACGCCTGATTAAGAAAAATTCGTTTCCCTCTACCAGTAATTTATCAAAATAAAAGGTCTTCAAAAGATCACATTATTATACTGTAAGTCATCAAATTAAAAGGCATAAAAACTTAAAATTCACAATCTACCCTTAATCATGTCTCTCAGTAAGTAGGCAGGCAGGAAGGCAGATAGATTAAAAGGAAACTCTACAGTTCTTTTTAAATGACATAATTGTAAGGTCCCCTAGTGTAAGAATTAAATAAAACTGCTTACCAACTTTTCTTCTCCATTGTTTTTTCCACTGATTCCACTAGTACTTTAGCATTCCATTCGTATGAAAAGAAGAGACAAACATTCGTTGTGACAGGGAGAACACACTAAGTACAACAAATATTTTGCACAGAGATAAGAAGGGGAAAGTAGGTCGATACCCTGTGGCCGGGAAGAGACTGCCTGAGCTTCCATCCAGAACTGTATTATATGATTTACCAGGTGGGACTCTCTTCTCTCCAGGCTACTGCTCTGACCGGTGCACCTGGGATACACAGACTCTGGGAGAAAGGAATTAGAGAGCCATCTACTACTTCCCAGCCACGGGCAATCTAACTGGGGAAAGAAAACAGGTAAGAGCCGTATAACTCATAAAACAAGTGCTCACACAGGGCAGGTGATTCACCACAGAAAGAGAAATACAGACACTCATGTTTATGATGAGAGGCGGAGCTATTATTATGGTGTAGGACGATGAGACCAGGAAGGTTGAAGGGGGTAAACCTGACCTTGACTTTCTGAGGATGAGCCGTATGTGGTCCAGCAGAAAAGAACTTTAAAGCAAGAAGAACAAACCATTCAGAAGACAGTGACTGGGCAGAACGGCGCGGAAGACACCTGGGGCGCAGGGCCGTGGTGGGGCCTAGTGTTTAGATTAAACCCTATCATCAAACACTTATTTGCCCATGTTTTGCTGCAATGCTAAGGCCTTTTCTTCAAGTCCACGTCCACTGGCTGCAGTGCCCAGCGGTACTTTCTTTTACAAACCATCTCAAGGCATCATCCCTTAAAAAGTCGAATTTCTTTAAAGAAATGGTGAGGCTGTAAGGATACCAGAGAAACAGAGCGGCGTGGACCGCGTTACCCTTGACAAAGGCTCGCCACTCCTTGGTGGGAAGGCCACCTGCCCCCACCTTGCTGGATGTGGGCAGTCCCACGGGCTTCCCCACAGGCTTCCTCTCCACCCCCGGCAGTCAGCAGGGTTCCAGAGGGGGCTGCCTCATCACACTGTGTCCGCGAGCATGGACGAGGGTGATGTGGAACGGAGCCGCGACCCGGCCGGCAGTGGACACACCGTGTGAGTGTAGCTTACTGCTCTGAGCCACTGAGGTTCCCGGGTCTCACATAACCAGAGCAGAACCCACCTACCCTGAATGGCTGACGGTATCAGTGGGAATGCTCTTCATTTAGGGTTCCCCAAGTCCTTCACAGTTACCTCAGCCACTCTAAAATCAGCCACCACTCCTTTTTAGAAACTCACTTTTTATCAGGTGCTTTCCAAAACATTCAAACAAATTCAAATAAGTTGTCGCAAAAACGGTAATTCTTTTTGCACATATATTTAAAATCTTTGTATTAAATAGAGTAAGAAGTTCAACTGGCATAAACAGGTTTAGGGAAAAGAAAACACAGTTTTCTAGATACATACACATGTCCACTGGTGGGAAAAGAAACCCAAGAGCAGGGTGCCTGGGTGGTTCAGTCAGTTAAGCATCTCCCTTTGGCTCAGGTCATGATCTCGGGGTCCTGAGATGGACCCTCACATCCACCTCCTTGCTCAGCGGGGAGCCTGCTCCTCCCTCTCCCCCTCTGCCCCTCCCCGCCCACACTCATGCTGTGCTCTCTCTCTCAAACAAATAAAATTTAAAAAAGAAAAGAAAAAAAAAAGAAACCCAAGAGCACACTACAGGGAGTCCTCTAGCTTTGACCATTTAGTGTGTTATGGGCATCAGTTGACGTATGACATATTTTGCAGAGGAAAAGAACACCAACTAATCCAGCAAGTCGGGAGGTTGCTGAGGCCTTATACCATTTTCTAAAGCTGTGAGCCTAGAAAATTATAAGAATGAAGAGTACTATTGTATTACCACATTAAAAATCTGGCTGGTTTTTCAAAAGTACATCCAACTGCCATATTTTTTTCTGTCCCAAATGTACAGTCAGAAGTGCTTAAGTCATTTAAAAGAACACAAAAATAACACTTCAAACCCACAATCAGACATAGAGTCAAGAGTACAAGGTCACATGTCATTCCATAACCCGGCTCTTAAAGATAGAATAAACACATAAGTTACTATTAAAAACTAAATTTGAGCTGCATACTTTAAAATTACATACTGCTTTAAAACTGTCGACAGAGATAAATGTTCCTCTCAAGGTTGCCCAGCAAAATCTGGGTGCTTCCATTTTAAGTGGCCAAATAGTCCATGTATCCACAATTTACATACTTTTAGAAATCTGATACTCAGCCTGTACAATAAAAATATGAACTTTTACATAGAAATCATATTCATGTGTTTCAATAGACCATTGAAAGAAACACTATGTAAACACATATTCACTACAAACCCTAAAACACTCAGCCATAGTCTAAATCACATCCTCCGCAAGGCAACCTTGGCCCCTTCACCAATATGCACGTGAAAGCTCCCTCCTCAGCATCAAAGAGGATCATCTTAATCCCTATAGTTTTAAAAACAAATGAAAAAACCTATGTCTAGAGACAAAAAGGCAGTGATACCATACCTGCCAAAATAATTATGCCCCAGACTCTCCTGAGATAGCAACCCGCTCAGTCTTATTTTAACAGAGGTAGACCCTTGAAAAGAAAGGAACCCAAATCCAAACTCTAGGGAGAAAAACACTAATTTGTGAAATACGAGGTGAACTCAGATATAAAGTTTTCCTGAACCCTGACCTAAATCAGTGTTCCCACAATTTTTTTTAAGTGAGATAAGCAACCAAGAGGACAGGATCACAAAATGGGTTGGTCTTCTCATCAAATAAAACAACAATCAATCAATCAGTCATCATCAAAATAAAACAAGAGTTAATCGGACACCCGGAAGGATGAATACAGGATGAGGAGTTGCCCGTGAGGAGCTGAAGACAGACAGAGGAAAGTGACTTCAGGAAGAGAAGAGGGCCACGACCCAAACCCTGCAGGATGGGGACACCCAGGGGCCAGGAGAAACTGAGGGTTGAGACCACAGAACAGAGCCAAGAGGCAAGTATGACAAGAAGGAGCAAATGATCAGCCATGTGGAGGATGGGGAGCACAGAGCAAGGAAGGAGAGAGGGGGTTATCAGGCCTAGAAGCCACGTGGTAGGGGCTAAATTGTGTCCCCCTCCCAAATTCATATGCTGAGGCCCTAACCCCCAAACCTCAGAATGTGACTGTACTTGGAAATAGGGCCTTCAACGAGGTGATTAAGGGCGCCTGGATGGCTCAGTCCGTTGGGCGGCTGCCTTCGACTCAAGTCATGATGTCAGGGTCCCGGGACTGAGTCCCACATCAGGCTCCCTGCTTGGCAGGGAGTCTGCTTCTCCTTCTCCCTCTGCCTGCTGCTCCCCCTGCTTGTATACTCTCTCTCAGATCTCTGTGTCAAATAAATAAATAAATAAAATCTTAAATAAATAAAGAGGTGATTAAGTAAAAACTGGCCATTACTGTGGGCCCTTCCCCAATATGACTGGTGTCCCTATAAGAGAAGACTGGGACACAGACGACACAGATGGAGGGACAACCAGATGAGGACACAGAGAGAAGGTGGCTGTTTGCAAGCCAAAGAGAGGCCTCGGAAGAAACTACAGCTGCTGACACCTTATTCTTGGATTTCCAGCCTCCAGAACTGTGACAAAATACATTTCTGTTGTTTCCACTACCCAGTCTGTGGTATTTTGTTATGGCATCCCTAGTAGACTAATAAACCATCCTACAACCCCTTCTGGCAATCGCCTACTTCCAGTCTCTTCCTCCACACAAGTAACGTTTCCGACAAGGCCTTCCTTTAACATTCGCCCCACACCACTGAAACAGCCTCAGATAAAAGGGCACCACCTGTTTGTTGCTGCCCACTGCACTCTCTCCTTAAACTCACTCCTGCCCTGGCTTCCCGCTTCCTACCTCCATCACTCCTTATTCTTAGTGGTCTCTCCTTCCTCCACGCATCCCAAACAATGTTCACCAGAGTTCCATCACCCACCTTCCTCTCTCCTCATTCCACCTCCAAGCAATCTTAACATCTTCAACCAAATGCTGGCAATCCCTTCACTGGACCTCAGGCCCTGGCTTGTCTGAGCTCCAGGCCCTGCTCTTCAGCGGTCTGCCGAGCCCCACTCACTGTCCTGAGGCCCCATAATCCACACAGAACCCATCCCCTTCCGGCCTGTGTGTGCCAGCCACTCCCGACCTCTCACAGGAACTGGGGAGCCGTTCCACACTCCAGCTATCATGTTCTCAATGTCTACTGTCAGATAATAAATATTCAAAATGCGAAAAAAGGTTCTATGTACAAAAATAACGTTCATCCCTGTATTATTCACAACAGCAAAATGGTGGAGACAACCCAAATGCCCAACAGTAAGAAATGTCTGAGGACATTACAGTACCCAGTGGAATAATACACAACCATAAAATTTATTTCAAAAACTGGGCAGCAATATAGACCTTAAAACATACACATAAAAAGTGTGGAAATGACCATCTATTCAGAAATGACCATAATTGATAGTTCCTTCACTTTCCAAACATTCTGGAATGTTCTTAAGATGATTCTCTAGTACATGATGTCCAAACGAGTGTTCTAACCATCTTGGACTTTCCGAGTTGCTTGGCTGAAGAAGAAATGGGAGGTTTACTACAGAACTGCCTTTAGCTGTCACTCAACCTCCATTCCACACTACATCTGTTGCAACATCCAATGCAAATTACCATTAAATAAATTTTCCCTTCCATCCTGCTACACTTGTAGCCCTCAGCATGAGAGCCTACAAAAACTGATTAATTCTTTCAAGAAATCCAACAGGACATATAAACAGCTGTACGACTGTGGAACTGAGCTTCCAACATCTGCCACGGTTATTAAGTGTTCTAGTAAGAAAACATCATCACACGCAAGCCGCTGCCCAGACAGCAAATGTCAAGCTAGAAGCTAAATCACAGACGGTGAAGCCACCTCCATATCAAATATCTGCCAGCCCGTCTGCCAGGTAAAGAGGAGCATTTTCTCCATCTGAAGAAGAGAGACGTTGACAAATCTTCCACCCAAGAGTCCATGAGATAGAAAACTGGTCGCCCCCCCTAAGGATGTCAACTGGTTCATTTCCTTTAACATTTTACCTACACCTTTTTCTTCGTTTTCCACATTGCAACAAATGGCAAGTATTAAGATGGGGCTGAGAGTTCTACCTTCATTTCTTCAACCCTCATGCCATATCCTTGGATGCCTCATACCAACAAACTCAACAGATTTCTCCTCCTCCATTTTTGGTGTAAATGAAATGAAACCAGCAACAGCCGCAAAAATCAAGCCCGCACCTCGGAGTGTCTGCGCTAAAACCTGGCGCGCAGCATAGGTACGGCTACACACACACCTTCCCGGACTGCTGCCTTACTCAGAAGTAGTATATATAGTGTTTCCGATTCAAAAGATTCCTACAATGAATCCTGTTGAAAAATAAATACGAGCTCCCAGTTATACCCATTCTATAAAGCTACGTTTTACTGCAAAAGAACTAGCTTTCCTCACCGCACAGAAAGAATGCTCATAAATATTTATGTTACATTCAAATTGGGCATTTGTAGTTAGAGATGAAAAACATTCTAAACTGTGAAATAAGGTATAGGAAGGCTATATTACCCCTCAACTAGATTTCACATCCAATTGTGAAATGTCACTGCAATTGGCAATATTTCTCAAGGAAAACAGCTCTTCCACTCAGGCTAGGCAACATAACCTGTCATAACCTCTTTGAAATCTGTGTCAGTCTTATTTGGAGATACTTAGAGGATGCCACTGCTTATGGATAAATTCCTGCAGATAGAACAAACTTAGCAGGAAAGCCCATTCCTCCGCTCACAATTATACAGGAGAGCGTGAAAGGAAAGCTGGAAAGCTTACTGAACTTTTTAAAAAGTAATTAAAATCAACGGGCTTTTGAGGAAATGTGTCAGATTTGGCAACGTTTTCTTTGTAAAAATGCATTTTGGTAGTTTTCCAGAATTCTGTTCTTCCAGTTTAGAAACGCTTAAAAATTCTGACACATAATGAAATGGTAACAACAGAGATCACCCTAAGCAAAATGGGGAAAGAGGAAAAATTTCACTTCAGCATTCCCTCAATCTTCCCTTGCTCTCAGCCTCCCAATCCCCCAAGATTTCTGGTGCTTTTAGGAAACACAGACACCCCCCAACCCCTGGCCACCCTGCCACCCCAGAGGTTAGGGAGTTAGTTAGTAAATCAATCAATCAATTAACTAATTACAGGTGTGAGTAAACAAAAGGCAGCTCAATTAAGATTTCCGAGGGCAAAAAGTTACATTTAGTTTTACAATTAACAGTAAGAAAATTTACTCTTTGAATTATAGAAACATGTGCATCATTTCTGCAGGACAGCAAGGAAAGGAGAAAGACGGGGGATTAAAAGAACATTCGAGGGGGGGTAGTAAGAGAAGCCCAAAAGAGAGTAAGTAACAGATGGTTGGAGGCCCACTTGGGGAGCACAAGAAAGAACAAAAAAGGAAAATAATGGCAGAAGAAGAAACAAAGAATAAAGGGTTTCACAAGGAACCACATCCCCCACCGTCTAATGTTTTGGGATAACTCTACCAAAGACTCTTAATAAATACCGTTGTATTTCTGCAATGGCAAGCATTAACGGGAATGTTCTCCACCGCACCGTGTAAATGTAACCCAAGCAGGCAGAACCCAGGCGTCCCCCTCTCCGGCCCCACCTCAGTGAACCACCAGGGCAACTGTCAGCCTGGCCTTTTTTCATCAGATTTTATCATACTATTATTTGTACAGAAGTTACATAACAGATTATAGAAAATGTGTAAAATCAGAGGGGTACCAGCAATCACCACAGTCTACTACACTAACACAACCACTGTGAACATTCTGGTGTCTTTCTTTGCCGTCTTGATTCCGACATCTTTTCCAGAAGTAACCAGAGTCCCGTATCAAATCGTGAATTATACGCGCTGCTTGGATGCAAACGGATCTGAGTGTCTGGCCAGGACGAGGAAGAAGCCCAGGAATCCATTTTCAGGAAAGACCAAGGACTAGGAACTAACATTTACGTGGAGTGTTTGCTGACACTCTTCTAGACACATACACATTAACACACTGAATCCTTACCCCCAAAAGGATATGTGATGGCTCTGTTATGACCCGCCTTTTGTAGATAAGAAAACAGGAGGCAAATTAAGCTACATGCCCCAAGTCATGGACTACTCAGCAGAAGAGTCAAGTCTCCAAACCAATACTTGCCCAGAGCTGACTATAACCACACTCCCAGGCTCCGTCACGCTCAGCCCAGGTGCAAAGCCTTGATGACCAAAGAGCCATTATCCAGCAGAGTAACATACCTAAGTCACACTGGACCCCTCCACTACCCCCAAAGCCTTCAGTGTGTATTTGGAGAAAGTGCCAGAGAGGGGTGGGGGTGGGGCAAGGGCTTAGCCACTGGAAGAGCCAAAGGTGGCCCTGCTCAAGACCCCTCCCAGTAAGGACAGACAGGCCCTCTCCGGACTCAGGGCAGGGCCCCTCGTCTGAGCAGGATCCCGATGTGTCTAGCAGAAGCCAGTGCGTGGGGTAACGGCGGCATTCAGATGGGGGGTGAGGGGGTCGGGCATGGAGGAGGGACAGTAGGCCAGTTCAAGCCACATCACAGAGATAGCTCTCTTAACTCGAGCAGTTTCATATTTATCAAAAATAAATATTTTCATGTCACCATAATTTACACACTATGCAATACCACTACGATGATGATTTGCTAAGAGGCAATAACTTGACTTAAGTCACTGATTATGAAAATTTCCATCCATCTACCATTCATAGCAGAGGCCCATCTCAGGGCTTCTGAGCTTGGTTTTCACTGCCTGGAAAGCTCTTCAGGCTTCTCTACCTCCAGCACCAACTCATCCCCCAGGTGGCTACACGAATGTCCCTGTCCTCAGACAGGACCTCTCTGTATCTGTAATCTACTGTCACTTCTCCTCACCCTTCTCATACAGCCCCCTATCCCTTTCCTTCACAGCACCCATCACAACTCATAAATATGTCATAAATATCTGTGTTCATTTCTGCATTGTCTCTCCCCCCTCATACACCATGAGCACAGAAATCACGTCTGATCTATTACCATTAAAGACTCAGCACACAGTACAGTATCTGGGACACACTAGGCACCCAAACATCTGATGAATGAAGAAATGCATGCACTAAAGAACGAAAGTCACCTCCCTTTCCTTCTAAAAGTATTACAGTAATTTTATTTATTTTTTTAAAGGAATGGTTTTTATTTTTTTTAAGTTTATTATTATTATTATTATTTTTAGTAATCTCTACACCCAATGTAAGGCTTGAACCCACAGCCCTGAGATCAAGAGTCTCACACTCTTCTCAGGCAGCTGCCTGGTTGGCATCCCCACAGTAATTTTAAAAATAGAGTGAATTGTGACATTTCCATTACAGGTTGGTATTTTGTGCTCTATTAGATAAGCCACCCAACTTCAGACTCTAAGAACAAACACAAGTTTAAATGTAAACTTGATCAGCCAAGAACCATCTACAAACAAATACAAAATCAACACCATTCTTGTACACCAGTCAGAAACATGACACGCAATTCCCATGACCATTCACAATGACCACAAAAACCATAAAGCACCTTGGCACAAATCTAACAGAAGGAAAAAGAGTTTTACATGTAAGATTATAAAATTTCATTGAAAGACATAAAAGACATAGATAGAGAGCTATATCAGTTTGCAGATGGCAAGGCATGAGGCCCCAAAGATGGCAATTCTCCCTGAATACTATCTAAATGCAAATGCAACACCAATAACACAAAAACAAAAACAAGCCACATGCTTGGATACCATGTACAAGTTGACCCGTGGAGAAAGAGAAGAATGCAATGTGTGTGTGATACATCAACAGACACAAATATGGAAAATGTCATTTTTGCGAAATCCAGTAATTTAACTATTACAGGTATGCAATGTTACTTTCAATATTTTAACTTCTTCAAATATTTTCTCTTTGTTTTAAGCTGTGAAACAATAAATGCTGTAAGTTCAGAAGAGCAAGGGTCTGGGAGAAATTGACAAAAATGGTAACACAGCTGGGTTGTGAAAGCTGTGTAACAGGCAGAGAGGGGCTTCCAGGGGGAAGGAAAGATCCAGGAGAATAAATGAGGAAACAAGCATAAGACACATGTGAGAGCGAACCAAGCGTGGCTCACATCAAACAAATATTCTCATAGAAAGTCAGCTAGTAATGGATGTAGAAATGGCACCGGGAAGGAACGACAGCCGTGTGATGGTATAATGGGCCCCGCCCAAAGTGGTCCAATGGTCACACAATGGGGACATGTCCACATTATATCTCTCTCTGGGATAGTCACAGTCCACAGTCACAAATTAAAGGCCATAAGAAACCTTTCTGCAAAGACACTTATTTAAAATGTTGTTTAGCCAACACCTACTTCTCCAAGGATCCCTGTTCTCACAGTACACCATCGACTCACTTCATGGGTGTTTTTTTCAACCTACTAACTTTTTATGGAACAACCTACTTTGGAAATTGCTACATTCTACTAACCCAGCCTTTTAGAGGTCTGAGCCAGAAAAGAGGCTTAAGGATTTGGAAATAAAAGGCAACAATCAACCAAACATAACAACTGACCGGAAGAATGGATGGGTCACAGAAAATAGAGAAGTAGGTAATGCTTCTGGAATCCCAAGCCTAGATGATGATAGGAACGCTATCAGCACAGTGAAGTCAAAGAAGGATCAACTATTAGGTATTGGGCACTAAGCTCGAATTTAGATGGGTTTGGGGAGACAATGAGATATTCCCCTAGAAGGAAAATTGAGCAAGAAGTTAAGAGACTATGATCAAGTTCCCAGATCTATCCCCAGCCAACTTTATGAGCCTGAGCATGTCTCAAATACAATGAAGGGCTTACAGCGGTGACCTTTAGGTTCTTTCAACTTTAATACTCTACCATTTCAAAAATTGGGCGCTTGGAAGTCAAAATACCAATACTATCAAGTTCTACCTTTAAAGATGTGAAATGTATAGAGTAGAATAAAAATAAACAATTCAAGAATTTGAATATATGAACTTAAGTATATCAATGAGAGGCCTTTAAGAGATTATGCAATTAGAGATGTTTAAGAGATCCATGAAAGCTACAAAGAAAGCTATGAAGTCTAACTCTGGCCCCTTCCCCCAATGTCACAGAATCCTTAGTATTCTGCTGCTGCACAAGGCAGATGCCTGATTCTGACCGTATATTTTTATGAATACCTCTCAACACCCTGAAGATTCCAAGGCAAATGAGAACTTTTTCCTAGATGGCTCACCACATCAGGGTAGATCAAAACCATGGTCAACTTATTACAACTGTGAGCAGAGTGCCAACAAAACACTAGCCTTGCACACTGGCCTAAGTCCAGGGTTTATAAAAATTAAGCTTTTCCTAAGAGCCTTTAGGCCAGGATTCTAAAAGGAATAAAATCATGATGATCCTTTTGAAGTACCTTCAGGGCAAAAATGATCAGCTAAGAACTGCAAATAGCACTGCCGGGTCTAAGAATAAAGAAATTTAAAAGGACGCAGCTTTCCCAGGGAGGAGAGAGAAGAGGTACTGGAAAGTGCACACAGGACTGACAGGGACTGTTTTAATCGAGGTTGAAAAGTTTTTGAAAAAAAACCAAGAGTTTTTGTTGCTTTTGTTTTGTTTTGTCATTTTGGTTGTTTTGTTTCAAGTGTATGAAAAATGCTTTCACGAAACCAGCAGGAAAATGACGGGCGCACAACAGTTAACAAAAGCCAGTAGTTAACAATCTGTTCCATTGTCTCTTCAACTCCATTTTCAAAAATCTCTTTAAGGATGTTGAACTCTTTTCTTTTTTTTTTTTAAAGTTTAAAACCGTGTAAGATACAATCTCGAACTGTATTTTCATTTTCACGCGGCAAAATGAAGCCATCTGTACAATTTCCAAGCCTCCGGAGTCCACGCAGGATTGCTGGGCAAGTCCCTGGAAGGCACAGACCTGGTTTCCTCTTGGTCTCTTGAGCTATCAAGGAAAGCCAGGCACCTGGTATTTTTAGAAGCTCAGCGTTGTTTATCTGATCAACAAAGGAAGAATGTCAATTTTCCCTTTTCTCTAGACTTCAACTTCTAAAACTGCCTACCTTGGTGGAAAATAAATTCCACACCAGCCCTCTTCTTCCCCACCTTGTCCAAAGTCTTACTCCCTAA
Organism: Ailurus styani; assembly: GCA_002007465.1. Lineage (NCBI taxonomy): Eukaryota > Metazoa > Chordata > Mammalia > Carnivora > Ailuridae > Ailurus > Ailurus styani. Next base: position 10,429,437 of record LNAC01000004.1, on the reverse strand, counting down.
GCCCCAGCTCTGCAGTGGTGCTCACACCATTTCATTCATAGCCATCAGACCCTGAACTCCAGCTGGATGCCCAGTGGTGTACATACTGCTCTTGGATAGACTGGAGACCAGAGGACCAGACAAAGCCCCTGGAAACTCCCAGATGGCCATCTAATTCCTGCAGATAAGGAAGTGCAGGGAGAGGGTAAGAAAGATCACCAGGCAAGCTGGCTCCTCACCAGCGGGCTGAGTCTTGTTCACCAAGTCACTCTCATTTGGGGGTGAATGAGGCACAATGGGAGAGCCAAGCACAGGGCCCAGAAGACGAGAAACCCAGAAGCACTTCAGCCAACCCGTCCAGCTCTGGACTGGCCAAGGACACCCACAGGAACCCTGACTCCATGTGACAAAGGAAGCAAGCCAGGAGGGAGGCTCCCCCTCCAACTCCTTAAAACAACCTCCTTAAGAGTGGCCCAAAGCTTCAAAGAACAACGCACCACAAGGCAACACGTTGTTCTGGAAAACACAGAGTCTGGGGTGTAATCTCTACCAGCCCTGGGTAAGTTACTCAGTTCCCTCATCCACAAATCCCTCCTACTGACGGACAGCAATGAGGACGGAACAAGCCACAGAAAATGCCCGGGGGTGCCTGGGTGGCTCAGTCAGTTAAGATTCAGACTCTTGATCTCAGCTCAGGCCTTGATCTCAGAGTCAGGAGTCCGAGCTCCGTACTGCGCTCCACTGGGTGTGGAGCCAACCTTAAAAAAAAAAAAAAAGGAAAACAAAGTACCCAGGATGAGGCCTGACACAGAGAAAGCACCCAACACCTCACCAACGATAGCATGAATATCATATAAAACATGAACGATTCATTTTCTGGAGACTTGGCATTTCTTGTCCACAAGGCAAATACGGCTGAAGTCTGTGAACGGCCTTAGCGGGGCTGAACGCCAGCCAAGCTGAACACAGGAGGAGGACAGGACGCTGGCAGGTGGAGCAGAAAGGAAGCAGGAGGCACCAAGGACCTACCCCGTGCCGGAGCCCACCACGTGACGCAGACCCTTCTCCCCTGGAGTGGCACTTTACACACTCTCCGGATCCAAAACAGGACCCCCCACGCTCTCCTCCAGGATGCCGCTTCCTAACCTACCAACCAGCTCAACCTTCGAGAGGCAGGTGTTCGGAGACCTGACCCCTTCCACGCCACCAGTGGTCAGAGGAGATGAAAGCACCAAGGACAAAGAAGGAGCGAGCACAGTGCTCAGTCTCCTCCCACTCTTGCTTTTGTCTGTTTTCAGCTTTTGTCTGGGCAGCGAGTGTTGGCGTGGCCTGGGTCACCACAGCTGTCACAGTCATTTTCTTCATTTCCCCAACATCCACTCCGGGTGCAGTGGCCTGCCTGGCTGTGTCCTTTGAGGCACAATGGATTTCCCTTATTGCTTTTTAATGCATGGCCTCCCATCAACCGCGTGCGTAATAAAATATGAATGGATGAAGAAAGTACTGACAACAGAAAAGAAACCTGGGAAAGGTTTACAGGAGCGAGATGCGGTGGCTCGCCCTGCATCCTGCTCAGCGGGCGACCCGGAAGATGCTCCCTGACAGAGCTCAGCAGGCCACGCGTCTGCCTCCCTCCACAGACCCAGGGAAGGGGAATTTAATGACAAGAGACAGAAGTTATTGCGCCGACACCGCAGTCCCGGAAGACCCTAAATGATGTCCTATCATTATTTGAAATAATTAAACAAGATAGAACTTTCAGTCTTTACAGTCTTATCTTAGAAACAAATAAAATAAAAAACCAATATTGACTTTTCCATTTGCCCAGGAGCATTCTGAGAAATCCATACCCAATCGATGACGCCAAGTGTTAAAATCGATTCCGCGCCTGCATTCGGCGGTCACTCGTGTGTCAAGGTCAGGCGTGTCCTGCCCATGACCACCCTCCAGGCCGCCCCAAAGACTGGATTCCACTTCCATTCCCTTTTCACTGGGACACCTAAGCTCACTTCCCCTCTGGGGAAAGGATGAACCCGGAAATTCCATGGAATATGTGTTCCCATGAGCACAGAAAGTCGATGTTCTCAGAGGTATTGTAAAGAAAGACCCTTGACACTTCCCTAAGGAAGAATGTCTTCTGTGAAAGGCGACTGCCAGGACCAAAAGCATGTGCTGGGAAAATCCACGGCCTGCTGCTGCGTATGTTTCCAATTCTGATGTCCCACTTCCTCTTTATAATCACATTCCTTCCCTCCTTGTTTCTCCTCTAAAAAGACACTCTGGCATTGGGTCTCCAAAGTGCGCTGCTCTATGAAAGGCTATAAGATAAAAAGAGCTAAAATGGATTTCAACAAATATAAAAATGTTTAAACACTATGTAAGATCTATCCCATTCCACCACTTTTAAAGGTTTCCCAAAAAGAGCTTATTTTTAAACGTTGGCAGCCTAACTTCTTAAAAATAAAGTTTCCTTCGCTTAAAGCTCATTCACACAGGCTATCACACAGCAGAAAGCTTTTCAGCAAAAGCACTTTTAAGACTTGTGACGTCCGTCACTAATTGTGCCTTCCAAACCTCTCTCACAGGGGTTTCTCTCTCTCTCTCTCTTTTTTTTTTAAGATTTTATTTATTTATTTGACACAGAAAGAGAAAGAGAGAGAGAACACGGGGCGGGGGGGGGGGAGAGCCAAGGGAGAGGGAGGAGGAGACTTCCTGCTGAGCAGGGGGCAGGCCAAGGGGCTCAATCCCAGAACCCTGGGATCATAACTTGAACCAAAGGCAGATGCTTAACTGACTGAGCCACCCAGGTGCTCCCACAGGTTTCGGAAAGGATCAACTATGATAATATATGGGAAAGTGATGAGAAATTTGCAAAAGACTAATCATCTAGATATTCAAGCTATTGTTATTCCATTTTTTTAAAAAGATACCATACCCTACAGTGTTTACTTAAAAAGAATATGGACTTTGGAATCAGAAATGGGAGTTCAAATTTCACCTCCACCACTCGCTCCTTACCAACACAAGTAGGGTGTTAAAAAGCAAGCTAGTCAACTCCCTAGGCCTCCTTTCAACTGTAAAATGGGTATAATACCCACTTTAGCAAGTTATGAGGATTCACAGAATAATGTGTGCAGACCCATTATACATAGTAAACACTTACTAAATGATAGTGACAATTATTGTTAGGCTATTTAACGAAAATCCAAATATACAGCTATTAAAAATAGTAGAAGGGAGTGGGAAGAACAGAGAATCTCACCCAGAGAGGGGACAAATGCTGAAAACATGGATCTCATGCTCTGAGGATCCCTTCTTCCCCAAACCACTCCTACCCCCACTCCCTCTCCCCAATGAGGTCGGAAGCTCCTCCTTGCTTTGCATAACTGTGCAGCAACCCAGGAGAGTGAGTCTTTAACACCAGGCCTGACAAAGTGATGATTCATCCCAACCCATGAAGGGGGTGCAGCCAGCCTCACCACACAATGGGAGATCCATGGGGAGAGCCTTGGCCAGAAACAAGCTGTGTGAGAGAGCCCCCCCACTCCCACCCCCAGGTCTCCAGCAGCAGTTAACACAGTGTCAGGCTTCCCTGCCGTTAATGTATATTCCGATGAGTGGTTGGGAGGAATCCAACTGTGCCATATTTTACAAAGCAATTCCCAACATAAATGAAAAGTCCAAAATGGCAACAACAACAATAGCGAAGAAGTCTCCCTCTGTTCCCTCCGTGTGCTGCCTGTGGCACCACGTTTTGCCAGGCAGTGTGTTAGTTATAACAACAAACAGCTTGATGGTTGGACAACATCCCACTTCAACTTCACAGCATAATGGCTCCTGAGGTCAAGTCCCACTGCTTCTCAGCCTGGCCTGAAAATGTGACCGCATCCCCCACGAAAAAGACAAAACCCCCAGCAGCAGCTTCTACAGCTCTTTTCCATTACCACTTCGTGGGCAGGATACATTTTTTTCCCCTAGAGTAACCTCCTAATTCCCCTTCTAAGGTTAAAGAGGCTCGCAAACTTGGTTGTATTAAACTGAATGCCCAGTGGGGTGGTTTAACCCTAGGTCCTCAGAGTTGTCAAAGAGGCAGCGCTGGGGTCACCTGCCACCCCTGGTCACCTGCCACCCATGGATGTCTCCTCAGTTATCACCACGGTAATTCTAGCCTTCGGACCCACTTCGGGAGCCTTCCACCAGGGTCCCCATAGGCACAAACCATGCATGCCTGGAAATGTCAGCCTCCTCCCCAGTTTCGCTTGGAATACCCCATTCAGAAACATTCATCATTCAAGGCCCCCTGGCTCCCTCCCCAGGTCAACCTTTCCTCCTGGGTTTCTCCATTTCAATGTAGAAAAGGACCACTCAACAAATGTCCACCATATTACATTTAATTCTACCCCTTAAGAAAAAAAAATTCCCACTGACCATAACGGTATGAGTTCTCTTTCTTATTCCAGGTGGTCCACACTGGGGGAGAGAAAGCACAGAACCACTGGGTCCTTAACTCAGACTCCAAACACTGGGGTGTGTTGGGTGTGTTTTCTGGGAAAGCCTGCAAAAGGGTTTTTCAACTCAGTGTTACATAATCTGATTCATTTATTTAGCAATGTCTAATTTTATAGTGGTTTCCCCTCAAACACTCCTGGAAAACTGTTATGCTATATTACAATGGAGAAAATTATTTTATGTCAAAATCAATTCTATAAAATTTGCATCCTACCCATTCATGCCAATATCACGGGCACACACCTACACACAAATACCCTGATCCCTAAAAAAAAAAAAAAAAAAAAAGTCTTCTTCCGAAGTAACTACGATTTGATTTCGGCAAACTAACACTGGGAGTGCCTAGAACTCAAGGAAGTGCACAACTTGTTGCGGCAATAACTCGGCCACGGTCTGAACAAAGCATTACAAAGAGGCTCCAGAAACCCACAGGGCCCGTGGACAAAATGTTGTGTGTTGGCAATCAATTCTCCAATGCACTCTCATCGACCGCTTCCCAACCCTCTTCCCGGCCCCAGCGAGCACCCTCCAGGACTCCGGTTCCTAATCTGGTTTTCATTCCGGCCCCGCTCCCTCCCCTTCCCTCTCCACGACCGTGAATCAATCCCATCCCGGGCAGGAAACGAGACCCAGGGCAGCCCCCTCCGCCGCGGCGGAACAAAGGAGCACAGCGCAGCTGTACGCGCGGGACGCCCCATCGGGTCCCGGAGCCCTTTCTCCCCTGCCGCCGCCGGGGCACGCCGCACCTGAACCCCACGCCCCAGGATGCCCCATTGTTCTCCCACCCTTCTCCCTGCCTGAGGCGGCCACCCCGTGCCGGTCCACAGAACCAGGGGGCCAGGAAACAGCTGCGGGCCCGAGAAAAGGACGGGGTGTGGGCGAGAACGTGGACGATCTGGGTTCCACTTTGCCCACAGGTACAAGGAGGATGGGCCAAAGTAAGAGCAACTTAGTTTACAAGCCTTCTCTCCCACCCGCCCCCGAAGCAACCGCGGAGTCACGACCACCCCGCGCGACCTCCAGCGCAGCGCCGCCGCGCCCGGAGCAGAGCGCCGCAGCCCCCGCGGCCCCGTGCCCCGCGGGCTGCGGCGGCGCCAAGGGGACCTCGGGCACAAAGGCGCGAGGCGGCCCCTCCACCGCCCCTGGCAGGCCGCAGCCGGAGCGGGCGGGCAGGGCAGGGGAGAGGGGGTAAGC